>JAPWLS010000522.1:0-198503 GCA_028551675.1 Tineola bisselliella | reverse complement strand
TATAAAAGGCATTTGACTATTGAGCCAAGTGTAAGTACGTGTTTGGTTTCTAATTTATCTTATTTTGTAAGGCTGATTAATTGGGCATAAGTACTGAAATAAAATTAATTAGTTCATTAGGATAGGATTGCTGATCGTTCGGCTTCGGAAAGACGTATGACCAGAAGAAGACGACAAGAATCATACGTCAATCATAGTGTGTATTTGAAATAATTAACAAAAAAAACAGCTGAATTTAAATTCCGAGATAAAAAAAACCATAAATCATGGACCACAAGAACTAAAATTTGATCAGATCCACGATGCAACCATATACTTTGGTCCTACAATAATATGAAAAACTATGCTTGTTAGTAGCAAAGAGAGAAGCATGGCACGCAGGAGTAGGCCGGCCCCATGTGTAGAATTAATTTTTTTCCTGTACATGACTTTTTATAGTAAAAAACAGTTACTTTGAAATCAGTGCATTCCTGACAGTAATGGGTCTTATTTACTCCGGTTTCGGTTATTTGAACATATGCCAATGGCAATGAACTTGCGCGTAATCGTTAACTTAACGTAGACTTTGGACCAACCTAATTTTACGAACGATAATTTATATCAGCTGTTTCGCTTCCTTATTGGTAAAACTGTTTGTTTGGAGAGTCTATGCTATGATTGATGGCTTAATCTACGGCGACATGGTGACATTATTACAAAGATCCACTATTCACTTCATTTCGTTGACGGTTCTAGATGTTTGTTCAAAAAGCTAATCGCTGTTTGACATTTATAAAATTAATATTAATAGGATAATAAAAATGTGTTTACGTAAAAAATGCGATTTAAATTATATATATTTCCATAATTATTAGCAAATTTGGCTTCGTTCAGTATTCATTAACGTTGCACGACTTGTGGAAATAGTGATTGTTTTGTTTTTATGAGTTATATAGTTCACGTTTGTACACATTAGGTAAGATTTAAAAAATGTACATGGGTAGTATTAGGTTCCGAATTATTGGGCTTTACAATTATCAATGTACTGATTCATTCTTACGGATCCTGAACAGTAAACATATCAGATACCGTAACTGTTTTTTTCGGGTAACTGAAGATTTGCAAAGTGAGGGCGACGACCTGACGTTTGAACCTCGAGGTTCACGACCGAGTGTCTCGTTACGGGCACTTAGCTGCAAAAAATACACGCCAAATGCAAAACATTGTTGTCGGCGCTTTTGATGGCGAATGCCGAAAACTCTTGGCGCGTGATTTAAATACTTTCTACGTAAAGCAAACGTTGATTCTTATTTATATGCCTTTGTTCAATTACCGCTTTTGTAAACGCATGCTTCACTTTATAAATTAGGTTATTGTTCCTATTCCATTGGTATGGACTGTTTTAGCCCATAATTGTGTTAATGAAAGCGTATTCTCTGCACATCAAAATCACGTGTGTGGAAGTAAGATTGGTGGCGGATGAAGTCGTCCGTCGCGTAATTCCGTTTTGATGCATCATCAAGGCAGTTTAGTTCTGCATCGGTAATCACTTATTATATCGCTTGATATTGACAATCGATTGAAACGAGTTAGTCATTTTATTGATTTATATCTTCATTTAGATATAATTTTGCAAACGTTTTATGACTTCTCTAAACACCGACTTAACTTTCCAAATTAGGTTTCAAATTACTAAAGTAATATTATCACAGGTAGCTTTATTAATTAAGCAGGTCAGTCTGAATCAATTACAATCTTCAATAACGGAAGTAACAGAAATCAATTTGGTATAAGAGTTCGCTAAGTAAGTCATCCATAAAATTTTCCCAAGTCGTGATCGTCAAATCTGTAATGTCGATCTTCAGCTGCATTTGTTGATTGCTTTATAACAGTCCGAGTTACTCGAACCCGTCATCAGTAATGAATTTAAATCTTGCCTATTTGTCAACGTGCCCCGACGACGATTAGCGGAGCGGACAGGGGAAATTGATGACGGTCGTTAGAAGCCACTAAATGTAGCCACATCAGCACATTTCAATCTCGGGGCACGCGGAAACGTTCCCCGTTCGAACAGTTTCTCCATGAGGATTACGCTGATGCTACTTTATTTATTTATTTATAATAAAATTACGTTTATTTCATTTGTTATTAATGTATTAACAGCTGCTTATGTTGTATTGGTAATTAGCAGTGGCCATCTTAACATAAACGACGTTCGTAAATATACAGAATTGTCATGGGGTCAATTGACCGTTTTGTAATAGTTATAATGGCGAATATCTTTGTTGAGATTAATATTTCTTCTTGTCATGAATGAAGATTAATTATATCTTATAATTCTTTATTGGATCAACTTGGTAGTAGTTCATAAACCGCTTCTTTTACTTAGTATTACGAGTATTTATTTATTTATAAAGCCTACCTACAAAATCACATAAGAACTACATATTATAAAAAGGACTACTATTATATAAACTAATAAATGAAATTTTAATTATAGGATAGGACGACATGCTCAAGGTGATAAAGGGATAGATACTACACTTCTAATAAAATTACAAAAATACATAAAAATAAAAAACAAGAACCAAATAGATGTAAGGAAGAGGGGAGAAAAAAAAACACAAATATTAAAAACAAAATTAAAATTCTGGTTAGTTAGTTAGTTGAAGATAGTTAGTATCAAGATGTTTCCTGTATTTTGGCTTGTTGTAGGAAAAAGCATCTATGTCAGTCCTTTTAAATAAGTAATTATATTGACTAATCATACGATTAAGTGGCGAATAATGACCGAGATTTGTCCTGAATAGTCTACTATAATTTATTTATTTTGGTGTTTATTATTTATAATGGTATGAAAGATATTGCAATTAAAGGTCTCGTTAAATTCGAAACGAAATTTTATTTAAGAGAATAGGCGTCACAGGAGCCGGCGTTCAGCCTTGTGTTGGCGCCACCCGCAAAAACATCAGGTTCACTGTCTGTTGATTGGGTGCCCATGTATTTTTTTCATAAGTAGTTGCTATGTAAAATTGATCCCCCAAACGATTTTTAAAAAAAAAATATTTTAACAACGATTTTTTTTAGAATGAAAATTTTAGGTACTTTTAATTAAAAATTAGTTTTTAAATCAACCGTTAAAGATAAATTAATGAAATTTTCAGGATTTATCGTCGAATATTTATATTTTAATAAAATATTAATAACCAAAAATTATTTGTTCATTATCATATTGTTAATTAACTTTTAAGTTAACAAATGAAGATTTTACTGACATCCTGGTAAAAATATGAAGTTTTTTTTTATCAGTTTCATGCGTTATTTATTTAAGTTTAAGATTCCGGAATAAAATTTCACTGCTCGCGATTAGTTTAAACAATATGAATTTATTTATAACAGCGCGCCGGGCGCCGAGCGCTATCAGAACACCAGGCGGCCGAGCGTCAGACTACATTGCAGCTTCGGTTAATTATAATTCCAAATTACAATTATAAATATAATCATCAAACGGATTTTATTATTATTATCATCAATATTATTATTATTATCAAACAAATTTTATTCTTTAAAAATGTTACAAAATGTCTTTTATATGTATGATTTTTGATAATTTATTAAGCTATTATTTTTAAATTTACGAATAACTACTCCATTTTTAGTTAAAAAAATAAACCGCTCGGTTATGATTTTCATTTGTTATTTGCGTCTCCACGTAAATAACAAAATAATTTTAGTAGTCATTACAATTTAGTTGTTAAATGAGTTTATACGTGCATGAGTTAAATAATTATTAAAAAATAGAACTGAGGTTGTGTAAATTTGTGTTTTGTTTCTTAATCTATAAATATTATAAATTTTATTTCTATTATTCAAATAATCTGATAAAAAAAACTTCATATTTTTACCAGGATGTCAGTAAAATCTTCATTTGTTAACTTAAAAGTTAATTAACAATATGATAATGAACAAATAATTTTTGGTTATTAATATTTTATTAAAATATAAATATTCGACGATAAATCCTGAAAATTTCATTAATTTATCTTTAACGGTTGATTTAAAAACTAATTTTTAATTAAAAGTACCTAAAATTTTCATTCTAAAAAAAATCGTTGTTAAAATAAAAATTTTTAAAAAATCGTTTGGGGGATCAATTTTACATAGCAACTATTATTTTACGTTTAATCTCCCCCACCCAACAGCGCTTGTGGTGTTTGACATACAAAAAACTGTTTGAAATGAAATGAAATGAAATATATTTATTTTCCATGAAACATTGGTACAGGGATGTAAATTAATAACATAATACAGTTTCACATGTCTCAGCAATTATTATTAATTAGGGTTAGCGTGCAAAAAAATCAGTCGAAAATCTAATAAGATTAATTAATTAATAACAGATTGTCAATTTACAATTATTCTATGTCAATCTTTCTTACATTTATATAGGTTATTATTATTTGTCAATTCAATGTATATATACATTAAATTTATAATTATTGAAAACTCACAAAATATTACCATTATAATCATTAAATCGGCAATCGTTATAATGTGTCACCTATTACCATAAAATAAATACAGGTTCATATATAAATGTCATTGTATCCATACGTTTGAAGTGCTAATGTAAACTATCCTAAAAACTGAATAAAAGAATATAATTTCTAATTGTTTGTTCACTTCAAGTGCGTTAGCGACATCTAGTGGTTTTCTTTAAAAATATTCTATTAATTGCAAATTGGTAGAGAAGATCTATGTAACATATTAAACCTAAGTTGAATACTTCGCACGTATTAAGATAGAGGGCGTTAATTCAAGTATAAACCAGGGTTATTCATTTTTCTTTAACACTAGAACTGCCAGCCGGGTCAATATGACCTATTTTTACCAACCGGTCAAAATGACCGTATGACTTGTGCTTGCAAAGTATTAAATATAATTCAATAAATTTATTGTATAATAGAATTGTAAAAAATAGAATCGTTTACAAAAAATAATTAGTAAGGTTTTACATAAAAGTCTTGTGAAGAACTTTTTGAAACCGGTCATATTGGCCGTTTAGTAGTTCTAGTGTTAATCAGGAATATATTATCTTTAGTACCATTATTTAAAAATTACTTCCCTCATTAGTGCGAAAAGTTA
The DNA here is from genome assembly GCA_028551675.1 of Tineola bisselliella. NCBI lineage: Eukaryota > Metazoa > Arthropoda > Insecta > Lepidoptera > Tineidae > Tineola > Tineola bisselliella. The sequence goes on along the minus strand of JAPWLS010000522.1, from coordinate 193,379 downwards.
TTTTTAAAGAAACAATAATTGTTTAGAGAACGAGATATGTAATAATAATAATTTGGACGGACATAAAATATATTTTTAACACGCTGACGTCTATTTGATTACGTTAAGTCAATACGTATAATAAATTTAATTAATTATTGCTAAGTTATATTATTGAATTAGTCTTGTGAGCTAACACAAATACATACATTTTTAATAGATACACACATAAGTGTAATTTAATCAGGTGCGAATGGTCGTATAAAATAAGGAACCGCCTAATTTTCGCGTCCACTATAATTTTAACCATGAAAACATTAATTGTGTTTCTTTTAGGGATTTCCTTGGTGTGTTCGGTAAGAATTTTTAAACAACTACATATCTTTAACACGTTAAAGACCGCATGCCCACCGGTGGGTCACTCCACAACAACATTACCGGCCTGCGTGCTCACGGGTGGGCACACGAAATGTTTTAATTGGGGACCGCTTGTACACTGGTGGGCATGATTTAAATACATACAATACAAAAAAATATTTGAAAAATAATACACGTAAAAAAATGCCGGTCCATATGTGAAAAATACGATTTTGCAATGCGGTCTTCAACTTGTATTATATATATTCAAAAGTAGTAAATATTAATATTATAACCGTAATTTTAACATTTGTAAAATTTGGAATTAATAACGTAAGCATTCCATAGACACTACCTTCACTTGAGGACGAAGAAGAGGAAGATAGCAAAGATGGAGATGAAGAAGGTGAGGACGATGGAGATGAAGAAGGTGAGGACGATGGAGATGAAGACGATGAGGACGATAAAGATCCTATTCAAATGCTTGGCAAAGTTGAAAAATATGAAGACAACGTTAAAAGTAAGTGTAAATTAAACTATTATTTTAATAATCTGCTATTTCAAAAAAAACTTAGTTTAGCGGCAGAGAAACTTTTCCTTTCTGCTCCTATGTTGACCGAGTTGACTCCTAGTATCCATGTATTTTATTATATGTATATATGTATATTGAAATTGTAACATATGAATTATTCGTAAGGTATATGGCAAGTATACAATCAATTATCACCTAATTTAATGTGTTATTTTTAGAGGCATTGCCGGATATGAATAAAAAAGTCATACAAATTGTCAATTACAAAGATTCTGATTTCGTACTGAAATTTCTGAAAGTACTGAAATTTATAAAAAAAAAATTCACTCAATACATGAAAAATATAATTGACGAATCACCAAAGCTTCTGAAGAACTTTAATAAAGAACTTGTAAGTAAATCAAATTTAATAATTATATAAAAGTATATCTGAAAAAGTATATCGAATTAAAAAACTCGCAGAACGCACGACAGTAACTAAAGTATTGAAAAATATTTACACAGCAAATACACCAGCCGCCATCTGCATCTATTTGTATTGCTATTTAAATAAAATGTGTGATTAATAGTCACTTATTATATTATGTCAAACATTATTGTACTAGAGTCGAGAACTTTAAAAACTACTTTCGAACTAATACATTCGGACCCGAATAAGTCAAAATTCAAGGGACCTGTGGGCTTATCACGAATTTTAGTTCGCTTCAAGCGATTTGTATGGAAATTTGAGCAGCGCCACCGCGTGCGGATTTGGAACTACAATATTTTAGATACTTTTTGTTAATTTTCGAACGTCTCGATCTTTCGTTCATTTCATAGATTGCTGGTGCTCGTTAGTCGTTAGTAAAAATTCATGATCGCGATTACCAGACTAAATTCGTGATAAGCCCACTGAATATTTTTCTTGCTCATAGAGGTTTCTCACTTACGATGGTTTGGGAGTAGTTAGTCTCACTTATTAAGGTTAATAAAAGTCGAGGAACATGGCGCTTAAGTCGACTTGCGAGTTTTGAGATATCCATTGAACTATTATTGTAAATATTTATTAAGAAAAAAAATGTGAAGGGAGGGATACATTAATAAATAAGATTACTATAACATATATAGAAAACATAACAACAGTAACATAATTTACATAGATACATATACATATATAAACAGACATACAGTCATACATACGATATAAGTGTGATGTCAGGAATATCATGAGTTCTTGTATAGGTATGCAAACAGTAGTTTTTTAAAAGCGAGCCTATTGGGAGCCTCTTGGATGTGCAGAGGAAGAAACTCTCACTCATAGAGGTCTAGATATGAAATGGAGGTTTAAAATGACTCTTTCTAACGGAGGTTTCTCTCTCCACCCGTAGAGGTATTTGGTGTTAAAGTGAAGTTTTCGCACTAATCCAGGTTCGACTGTATTTACATTCAGTCTATATTGGGATTCAGAGTCGTAAAGATCTCAGCCTCGATCCCCAGTCAAAACAATAATATATCTTTATGATAAAAAGTAGGTAATATTTATGCTACGTTCATACTTATCGGCTGTCGGGTCTGGATTTTAATCGGATGTCGGTGTCGGACGAGTGTGAATAGCTTCATATAAAATATTCAGCTCACTGGAACGTCCGATTAAAATCCGGACCCGACAGCCGACAAGTGTGAACGTAGCATTATTCTCGTCCTAATACTCTGCTATTGTGTGTGAATGCATATTTATTTATTTATCATAATTTTACAGACGGAGTACGGTGAAGAATTCAATTTAGAACGTAAGTATTTTAATTATTATCTCATGTATTTTGTAAAAGAATTATAAATGCTAGAGAAATAGAATTAAATAGAGAAAACTTAGGAAATATACAAGTCGCTAATTTACAATTTATATTCTTAATTACACGTTAAAATTTTTAGTTAGTACAATTAGTTATATCTCCTTTATTTTACTTGAATTGTTTAGGTGCAGTTTAGTAGCAGAACTTTAAAGGATCAATTCAGACAAAGAAAAACAATTCACAGATGCCTACAACATTTAGAATTTAGTTAATGATAATAATTTTTTCTTTTCAGCATTTACCAAACTTATGTGTTCATATATAGATAAAGTTGGGTCTACGCTTGAAAATTCCAAGCTATTTATGCACATGATGACAAACATGGTTGCTGACGCGATGCAATCCTTTGCGAAGAACATGCCTTCTACCCTAGAGAATTGGGCAAAGTTAACGGGGTTGGGAGATCCAACCAGTTGTTTAAAATGTATGGGGATCCCAATCATGCCAACTAAAATGAAATTGAAATAAATGTTTAGTTTAATATTTTATTGCTTTTTCTTCTATAAGAGTTTTAAGTTTCTTTAAGAAACGTCGCATTTTATGAATTAATTAAAATTTCTTAATCGATCAAACGTCGACCAAAAGAGTACAGCATATATTCAATAAAATATTTTAAAACAAAATAGTTCGTTTTTGTTTAACCTTTATTGTTTAATTAATTTTAATCGAAAATCAGAAAAAAATGAACTATTAAAGGAAATTATTCAAAAGTATTTTGCTTATAATTCCCGCAACAACATTCAGTAATTTGTCTCGACGCGTTGCGCCACTCCACGTGGCATCATCAGGATACGTGAAGTGGCGAAACGCGTCGAGACAAATTACTGAATGTTGTAGCGGGAATTATAAGCAAAATAATTTTGAATAATTTCCTTTAATATGGATTTCCGCAAAGTAACGCCTGAAACAACTAATTATAAATGAATTATTGTTTTATTCATTCATTTTTATAAGTCAACAACTTTAAAAGCATTCAACACAAAACCTATTGTATGAAAAATCAATTTTAGGCAGATATGCGAGCTTAATAACATTGAGGACATGCAACTAGAGTAAGTAAAGGGGTTTGCACCATCATTTGAAATGTGGTGTAATCTAAAAAATATAAAAATAAAGGTTTGTCGAGTAAATTATTTTTAAAGAAAAGGTTATGATGCTTATGATGAAGTTAAAATCAGGTCAGTCTTTAAAGGAACATTTTTTAAATTTTGATAAGCTGGTACGGGAAATAAGAACGACAGGAGTAGAGATGGATGAAGGCGACGTGGTGTGTCATCTGTTGATGACAATGTCAGAAGACTACAAAATTGTTGTGACTACTTTAGAAACATTATCTATATATAAAACATTGGGTTTACCTACCAGCTTGTCAGTGTGAGCTGTATATATGCAATATTTCAGGTGCAATGATAAGTATAAAATAATAATAATAATAACTAAATGAACACAGTATTTATGGGTAAAATTTATAAAGTAATTAAGGGATGTTTTATTTTGAAGGATGAGATAGAACTATTGTTCATGTAAAGGAGCTTTTTTTTAATTATGTTCATGTACTGAATATAAAAATATTTAATATATATTTAAAACCGAATCAAGCCCATTGGAAAGTGTCAATGTTGGCAGATTATTGCTGGACTGCTTGTCGAAATGATACAGAATGTAACACAAGAGGGCAGTGAAAGGATCATGTCGTAATTCTACTAATGATTAAAAAAACTGTACAATTTATGTTTTTATTTGTCACTCAGCCTATTTTTTCAAACCTGTCTTCTGGATTTCAGAAAAAATGTGTGGAACCTGGCTTTTATACTGGTGTTTTATATTTTCGTTAAAATAGTAGAAATAGTCATTTTTACTTGTACCTATGTGATATAATACACCTTAGCTTTTAGAATATCACTTCACCACAAATGAGTTATTTAGGGTTTAAGCTTGTCAAAACACTTTTTTTATTTCTTTAGTTACAAATTCATATCTAGGAGAGACGCAAATTTGTGAAAAAATAATTAATATTTTTAATTAAGGAAAAATGTGTTACTTAAAATTTTAACACGTATTTACACTACTAAATAAGGAGTGAAAAATAACAATTAGTAGTAAATATTTCAGAATACCGAAGTTGACGGAAATTAGATAGTAAAAAGTCAACGGTCGCTTTTTCTTTCAAATTAAGAATCTAATAATGTTTCATAGCGCATTTGAATAACACTGTTCATTTCCATTCTTTCAAATATTTAAGAAACTAGAGCGTTACATATAATTAATTAAATACGCCACTTAGCTAGAGAAATATAAAGCGTAAATGAAAAACAATTTGAACAACAAAAAACTATTTATTATTTAATGATTAACCTGACATTCCTTTGACGGAATGTCTCTGTCCATGGGATGAGCTACCCATTGATCCACCAGATTGGCCTTGCCCACCAGAACCTCCTGCAGAATGGCCTTGCCCACCAGAACCTCCTGCGGAATGGCCTTGCCTACCAGAACTACCTACAGATTGGCCTTGCCCACCAGAACCTCCTGCAGAATGGCCTTGCATACCAGAACTTCCTCCAGAATGGCCTTGCCCACCAGAGCCGCCTGCAGAATGGCCTTGCCCACCAGAACCTCCTGCAGAATGGCCTTGCCCACCAGAACCTCCTGCGGAATGGCCTTGCCTACCAGAGCCGCCTGCAGAATGGCCTTGCCCACCAGAGCCGCCTGCAGAATGGCCTTGCCCACCAGAACCTCCTCCAGAATGGCCTTGCCCACCAGAGCCGCCTGCAGAATGGCCTTGCCCACCAGAACCACCTCCAGAATGGCCTTGTCCACCAGAACCACCTGCTGAACTACCTGGGTTGCCTGACATATCTTCAAAACCGGCTACAAGAAAAAAGAAAAGATACTACAATTAGATTCCACACTCAGACTGATATTGCAAATACGATATGTCGATTTGAACATGATCTGCACCACTAAGATACTTCCAAACTCTTCCCGACCAGGTCACGGATCTAATGGCATGCTGAGTTAATAACCCTCATCAGTCTGCCTATTACTGTTTATTGATACATATTTTTTTAATATCTATGAGTATTACGAGTCACTGGAGATCACCGGCAATCGAATCCGTGACCAAAAAATTTGACAAATAAATTTGACTTCTGAACGCCTCAATAACTAAAAGTTGGTAACATTGTTTTAAAAGATATGGGAAACTAAAACCGTCTAAAAAAAAAATTTGCTACGAGTAATGTCACTTTATATCAAAGAAAATGTTGAATGTACTCTTAACTTGTAATTTTAGATACAATAAATTAATTTCTTAGAATATTTTCAAATCATGAACTTCTTTAAGTTCTAGATTAGTTTATTTCATACAGCATCTATGGGTGATACCAGTTAATCAACGTTAAATCATCACCAGACTTAAATCAAAATTGAGTTACCGACCCTGCATATGAACTATAGGGACTAAATAGAACATTATTAAATAATAATAAACAAAACATACCCCAGGCGGCCTGAAACAAAAACAAAATAAGAATGATTAATAGAAACAAATAATTGCATTATACGGGTTTGTTAATTTAATTAAATATTAAAGAAAATAACTCACGGCGAAGATTGTGATGACGAAGAACAAGATCGTAAAAAACTTCATTTTTGTAACTACAATTTAATATGTAACGTTTTCCAACAAAAAATTGTCCTTTATATACCATAAAAACGGAACAATTGTACAAATTAATTAATACTAATCAAACACAAATAACAAGAGAATTGTAATTACGTTATTCTTTTTCATTACCATCTTAATAGACAATAAAGGAATAATTAATTTCATTGAGTTATTCATGAGTTTGTTCTCGTGATATGCATTGCGTAGTATATCTCTCCACTACTAATAGGTAATACGATTTTTTCCAAATCACAAGTGACAGCCTAAAAGAATAAAAATTAACATTACAATCAAAAAAATACCGTGGACAAGAATAATAGCTATAGTAATAAGAAATTCGTCACACAAATATTTAAATATTGAAAAATAAGCCAAGGACAAAACATTTTTGCCTTGGCGTATGTTTAAACCAGTGGTTCTCAATCCTTCCAGGCTACCGACACCTTAGGAGTTTTCAGTAGCTCCTGTTCTAAGAATTCTCTATCCTAAGCAAAACAAAGATGCGACCTAATTGTCTTTTTTTAAAAGTCTTCCATCATTTTAACTGATCCTAACGCTAGTGTCCTACCTTTGTTAGCTAACCCCCATTAGCTTTACCACCCTTATAAAATGTATGGCATCAGCGCCCTCTTTGGGTAACTATGGTTTAAGCTATACCATTTAACATAAACATTAAAATTAGGTAGTATTTTACTAATTTATTCAAATTACAGCGAACATTTTAGGTATAAAATAGCGCACAAACTACAAACAGATATTAGTGCCTTGCGAGGATTTAAACTAATTACCGGTTTTCAAAGAAAAACGAAAAATCTTTTCAAAATGAAACTTTTGTTTGGATTATTCCTATTTGCCTTTTTCGTTGCTGTTGTTGTAAGTACACATATTGTGAATTATATTCTAAGTCGTAGTAAGTAATGGACAGTCTGATGATAGTCATTAGTTTGGACTGCGCTCATGAACTCTTAGACATTGTCAAAATCATTATTAAGTCTTAGTTTATTTATTCCCAGCTTAAAACAAAATAAATTTCTAATATTTAAAAATATATATATTTCAGGTAGCAGCAGAAGATCCAAAGAAAGGAAAGGGTAAGAAACGAATTAAAATCCAATATCAGTAAAATCATACAAACGAATTTTAAAATTTGCTTAATGATTTAAAACTATTCTTAAAGAATTTTTCAAAAATAATTTAGAAATCTGACAAAGAACAATCTGATGATACACTAAACAGGTTTAGCGAAGTCCACTTCCAACATTCATAAATGCCGCAAAGTACTAACAGCTTCTACTATACCAGCCAGGTTATACGTCGGCTACTTCTTAGCTGTACTCAAGTGTGCTTATAAGCTGTTTACTACCACTCTTTTTGGTTAAGTAAATTACAAAAATACATTCTTAAATACCTTATCCGTGTTAGATTCAAAGAAATCAGAGACATCAGAAAAGAAAGGTAATGCTATGGACGAAAGTAAATTAGGAAGTGGGCATGGTGGTAGCGGCGACATGAAGAAATCGGCAGACTCTGCCAATGGTGCTAAATCCAAGGATGGAGGTTTCGGGACTTACATGGAAGAGGCACAGAAGGTTATGGATGGCGTTTTCAGTATGTAACATTTGATGAAAGTATTGATTCACTTAACACACTAGTATATTAAACAAACATTTTATTATTTCCAGAAGACTTCGAGAAAATATGAAGAAGAAAACTTTCAGCTCTGACACGAACAAGCAGTATTAATTAATAAATAGATTGGACATTAATTATCTGAAGTTTTTATTTGTCATAACTAAACCACATTGTGGGCAAATTTTCCCTCAGTATTGGGGAAAATGTAACGATAGGCAAATGAATCGCCGGCTTACAACCCCCCACGTCTCATTGTTCTAATATTATCAGGAATTTATGCGTGTAATTTTAATATATTGTATTTGACCTAAATAACATGTACCATTAAATAACTTCTTTGTAATTATTATATTGGCATAGTTTATTCAGGTGTAAAAAAAAACTATTTTTGTATTACAGTTATCATCTACACAATTAAATGTATTTAAAACTAAATTCGCAAGTAAACCCGATAATACACAAATAGACTGTTTCAGTTCCTGGTATATTCTCTATTATGCTTAAATCAATGATTATAATAAAGTAAAATGTATTTCAAAGTGAATAGATAAAAGCAAATTTTGTTTTTATTTACTTCTTTTGTTTAAACTGATGTGGAATATTCGTCTTCTTAATCAGGCATAATGTAGCTTAAAATCAAGCGGAATGTACACACATGCCAAATTACAATAAAAAATGGCTTCTAAATATATTTCTTTAACCCATTACTTCCCAAGCGTTGAAAATATTGGACATTTTTGGTGAAATCTTTAAATTAAGTTCATAATACGTTAAGAAAAAATGACAAAAAAAATTTTAAAAAATTCTTTAACGCTGAGTCAAAATTGAATATAGTGTCCTAAAAATAGGATAGTAATGTGTTAACTTGCTGATTAATAAAAATATTGGATTACTTATACATTTATTTGGTTTTAAAAATAAAAACCGCAACTGCTTTCATTTCTTCACAAAACGACAACTCGTGCCGAAATTACTATCGAAATACCTACAGTACAGGGCATCAGGGGTCCGCTCCTTGGTACTGTAAAATATAAATTGATACTTATCTTCATAAAAGCCTTACTACTTGGACTGTCCACGGTCTTGGGATACGCAATAGCTAACCAAATATTATTCAAATTTCAGAACTATTTTTAATATATTGCGTGTAATTTGAAACAATAGAAACTATTTGTCTGCTATTATAATATTAAAAGGCCCTTGTCGGAAAAAAACAGCATATTTTTCTAACTACTTTTATTGTTCATAACATATGTTTGAGTGTTTTTCCTTTCAAATATATTTTTGTAAGTTTTTTTTATCAATTTCATCGAAACTTATGACGTGTACATACTAGAAATGGGATCGGCAGAGATGTTGGACGTAAATAACGCCTGGTTATACTATATAAATATGTTATGCCTTTAAAACCAGGAGGATAGACAGAGCATGTATTACAGTGTGGCGGTCGATTCTACATGCCGAAAATACTTGTTTAAGGTTTGAGGTTTTGATATTTATTCTGTCAGTGTCATCTTTCATGTTTTTTCTTGCATTTTTATTGCCACAATGCATTGTGATAATTATATTTTTAATCCATTTTAAAACAGTTTCATCTCTATTTTATTTATAATACTTATGATTTCCCTAAACCAAATACTTACCTAGACTAAATTTTCTAGTTGTACTGAGCTTTAAGAATAAGAAAAAGTAATAAAACAATTATTATAAAATATTCATCATATTCGATTCATTTTATTTAAAAAAAATTAAATTGAAACTTAAATAATAATAATTAATACGAAGTCAACGTATTCTTTGTACAATTAACAATAATGCTTATATTATATTAAAATGCCTTTTCTATCGACTAAAGAGCTAGTAACTGGAATGGTTGTCGGTGAGTTTTTCTTGATTTTCTTCTGATCTTCGGGCATTTCTTTAATTTTTGATAACTGTGAATAGAAATAAAAATATTAAATTTGAATGTCACTTTACAAAAACGTAGTGTTGTAAAAACATCGATAATAATAATAATACTAACCGATTCATCGATAGCTTTGAATTGCCAGTTCCATTGTGCCCGATACAAAAATGGTCGATGATCAAATCGGTTGTCATCAGGACTGTAATTTTCGGCATGATACGACGGCGTAAGAACCGTCATCTTATGACGATTTATTGCGTAACATCTAAAGAAATGCTTTACTTTCTCTGATACCTGAAATATAATTACTTATCAATATAAATATTTTAAAAACTAACAATTATTTTGAGCATGGTGTCTTATCCTATAACTAGCTGTTGCCCCCGCCTTCATTCATTTCATTTCAACGACGCCTGCCTTTTATGGCAATTTTAAAAACAACCTTGGGCGACATTATTGTAGTTTTAGTAACGATCCTTATTTTTTCCTGTAATTTATATAGCCTATATTGATCAGTGATAATGTAGCATTCAAATGGTGAAAGGATTTTTGAAATCGGTCCAGTAGTTTTTGAGCCAATTCGTTACAAACATACAAATCTTTCCTCTTTATAATATTAGTATAGATTAAAATTTCATTTGGATTGTAACAATAGAGGTTGATGGGGAACAAGTGGACTGTATTTGGAATAATGAAAATAGGTAAATAGATAACAAAATGTACTCAAGTCGCGGAGGAAGAAAAAAGAGGACTCACCGCCCGCGCGCGTAATTAGTCACTAGTTGTTCCCATGGCGTCCTCGTTTAACGTTGAGTACGTTGAAAACTTCCTTTACTGTGATTGGTGCAGGGTGCGGGTGAGGAGAGGACAGCGGGGAGCGGGAGAGGAAAATTTAAAGTTCAATTGGCGCGAACAGAGGTCCTTTTTATAACATACTGTGTTAATGTAATTTATAGAGGCTAAATAAATAAATATTGAGATTTATTATTGTTAGTGATTTATAGTTGGGAAATAATCTGGAAGGGAAAGGACTAAACCTCACAGCACACATTCAAAAGCTAGAAATAAACTTAAAATAACTTACTTCCTCGGGAGAACAATCATCACTCCATATATGAAGTAATTTATGAAACATACTAAATGGTCCACAATGGTACGTTTTCCTCAGCCGTCCGAACTGCGACAGTTCGGCGTAAGTCATTCCCATGTCTTGTTCGTCTGTTTGTGTTATCTGTCCATCTGTTAATGGCTCCAGCTCAGCTGTTGGAGGCGCTTGCAGTATTTCCGTTATTGATGGAAGAAAGAATCTAAAATTTATTTAGGTACATACTACACCATTGACATCACAAATATACTATCAAGTAGAAATCACAACTATCATCCATCCTGTAAGGCAGCCATTCTCAAAGTGGTGTTCCGCGGAACCCTAGGGCTAAAATACTGGACAAAATATCTACCAAAGGGAGATTATAAGGTTACATCTAAATATTCCAACTAAATATTACGTAATATTACATTGCAATATGATTATTCATAAATACATATAAATCAGTTTTTTATAATTATATTAAGGCTTTGAGATTAAAGTTTGAGAACCGCTGCTGTAAGGTATGTAATATATAATATAATTGAAATAAAAACACATATATCTCACCTATTTTTAGCATAATTCAAGAACGATTTCAAATCAGTTTTCGATATACCCCCAATCGGGTTGACATCGGCACTGGAGCAATCATACTTTGTCATATAACCACGTAATGACTCATCAACATTTGATGAACCCAGAACTAAGAGACAACCAGGTCTGCCGCGAACCCACAACATTAATTGTGCAAACAGATATGACAATACCATCCGTAGACGTGCCTGGAAAATATTTAAGTTATTTTACAAAAACCCGTGTAAGTTTCGACAATTGTACGATACAATATCGATAAAAGAAAATATCGACATTTGCCCCCTCACTATATGGTATGAATATCTGTCGATTGCAATTGTTTTAAAACAAAACTCGTTTGAGTTTTTGACATGATTGTTTTTATTAAACACAATAATAATTAATTGAATAACCCTCCAATTAAAATAATTAAAAATAAATGACTACAACAATATAACAGAAAAAGGACTGACCTGAATATTTTGCAAAGCCAAATTCTGTCTCGCACATCCACCGCTGCTCTTAAATTTAGGCATCAACCCAGTTGCACTATTAAATATGCCAATTATAGCACTCACAGCTGAATCGATTACAATAGAAAAATGATAGCTGCCAATCTCACTAGCGAGCTGAAATATGAGATAACTATATATAAATATTAATTTAAAAGAACAAAAATATCTTTTTTCCGGCAACAAATAGTACAAGAAACAATTGAAATCTAGCTTCAATTACTAAATAATTGTTCTTTTTTTTTAATTATTTAAAATTTAAAAATTGTGTATTCTTCGGTAGTACTTTGTTAGACACTATACAATCGTTATTTGCTTTAATTTTTAAAACTAACACTATCTTTAAATATCTTGAGCATGCTGTCCTATACTATAATTAAAATTTCTTTTAGTTTATAATAATAGAGGTCCTTTTTATAATATATTTGTTATATATGTTATGAGTAGAGGGTAGTTATGTAAGGTTTTTATTGAATTGTATAATGGGACGTGACTACCTCATTGTCTGTCAGTCGTTAGCAAACTAGATAAATGATCAAGAAGGACTTTTATTTCCATAACTACGACATACACAACAATATTGTATTAATTTTTTTTTCTCAGGGAGGTCAAATAATTTTTAATAGTCAAATCACCTGTATAGCTCTTTGTTTAGTTTCTTGGCTTGAATTCTCAGTTGCCATGTAGCACGTAACAAGTAGTCTGTTACACAATTCCATTGGATCAGACGGCACGTACTCCCATTGATGCAGAATTTTTCGCAGATCGTACAGGACTTGACTTTCTGAAATTAAAAAATAAATATTAACTTATAAATTTCTATAATAATCGATAGAAGTAGTAATCGTTAGCAATAGTAATCAGAAAAAAGTAATCGCCCAGTTTAAGACGTACAGCGTTTTCCAAATTTGAAATTAAGGCGTTGTATTTTATTTATACACTAACCTCCTTTGTGTATTGCATCACAAACTTGTGTGCACATCGAAAAGACAATACAAGCTGTACTTGTAGAATCAACACCACCACTCAGTGGCAAAAAGTAACCACCCTGACCTGACCTCCGTAAGTAATCCCATAACCAACAAGCTGGACCTGGTAATTAAAAACTATGTTATAATAGCTTCAATTATGTTTTGTCTCTTTCTATCACATTATAAATACGATAAGAGAGAAAAAGAGATATACATATACATACCTAATTCAATTTCTTGTTCAGGAGTATGATATTGCCATTCAATGGGTGGACTAGTAGACAAAAACACATGATCGTCATTAGATAAGGCGTAGTCTACATTAATACGAGGAAACGACTGATTGGACGCGGCACGATGTGAACGAGACCTTATTTGCGTTCTGTATGATCTTATATCTTCTAAGTCTATTGTCGCTGTTACAACTTCCTAATAAAAACATATATATATGTTATTATTTATTCATGACTATACCATCATGTAAAAGCAATATTAGAATCGTACTCGAATTCAAGTAATCGAGCTACAACACTAAACTACTAAACTAAGATGTTCAATTAAAATTAATATAGTTTAAATAAAACTATATAGAAAAACGAGTAAATAATGTATAATACGCCTAATTAAAGATGTTATTTTTATATCGTATATTATACTGCTATATTAAGTGTTATTATATTGTTAGGTTATATAGACGAAGTTATCGACTGTCTGCATAAACTTATGTACTATTCTACTTACAACATCCTGCAAAGCAAACTGCATGCCACGACTAACTAAGGTAAAGGGCCCAGTTTCTGACACTTTAAGAGTGATTCTAAGATTATCATAGGATAACTTATAAAAAATTTAATGTGAATCAATAATGTTTTATTTTAAAAATAAGTTGGCGATTTCTTGAACAGATTATATGCGTTAAATAATTTTTTAACCAAATTAATAATAGAAATTAATATTTTAAAAATTAAAGTTTAGAGACCCAGTTTCTGACACTCAAAATTTATTTTGTTGTAGTTTCTGACACTAACAACGGCCTAGTTTCTGACACTCAATTGAAAATTATTTTTTAGGTTACATACTATCAAGTTCCAATTTTTAACAATAAATGATATTTTATTTACTCTACAAAATATTCAACATTAATTAACTACTGTAATTAAAGAAAATTATAAGACAAAGAATCACTATAAACCTAAATAAATATTTTTACATTTTATGGAGATGTCAACTGTTCGATCCTGGTTCTTTCCTTTCTTAATCTGGCGCCAATTTGGCCCACACCGCGCATCAGCGCAGCCCGTTTTGCGCGCGAACTGCAAATCTAGTTGGTCGCGCCTGCACTAAAAATCGAGTTGGCCGCGCCTTATGAGTGTCAATAACTGCAACATGCCAATAAAATTGAGCCTAGTTATTGACACTCATATTTTAATAATAAAATATTGTTTTTAATGATATTTTAATATTTTATAGCGAAGAAAAGGCTATTATTAATCATACAATATATAATTATATATGTTTTTATACTTACATGACTGTTAAAACGCGTATTCAATATATGGACACTCTTACGTCAATAACTTAGACTACAACTGAAAAATCGCTTCGACCGTCACTCAGGGCCTTAAATATGTTTTTTTTGTATAAAGTTGTTTTGTTTATAACTATTGCTATTATAAAATCAGTACTTAATTAAATTATTTTACTTTTGAAAAAATTAATTAACTCATATAAGAAACAATTTTTTTTTAAATTGAAATTAAAGTGAAAAGTGTCAGAAACTTTCTTTTTTTAAATATCACATATAGCTTTCTTTTACCAGCCTTTTGAAATGTGGGAGTTTCCCGTGCCCCAGTCTGTATTATACCTTTCAGGATTCCATAATTCTTCACAAATTTCAAAACCTATACATGTATCCTTAGTTGCAATTACTGCGTCACCTATGGGCACAGTCGCTTGATCTGTTATAGCTGTTATCATCCGTGGCAAATAGTATTCTTCTATCTGACGTTCCTGGAAAACCCGAATAGCATGATTAGGGTGTTGTATATACAGATTTAATTTCGCGCCAATAAAATATTTCTATCGTTACGGTCTCTTTGATGTATTGTTTACCGCACTAGTCTAATACGAATCTAATTCGATTTCCGCTCAAAAAAATAACATTAATATTTATTTATATTTATAAATAAAACATTTGTTTCCGAGTGTACAATAAAACAAAAAACTTACTTTAGTCCAATTAGAGAACCAACGCGACTCCCTATAGTTGCCATCTTCGCACATCATCATTTTAGGTCTGATTAAGAGTATTTTCTTATTAAATATGATCACTCGACAATTATATGAAACATTTCTATGTTGAACGGGCATACCTATGTCTATAAGTATATCTCTACATGTGTTCGATTTTAATAGCTCCCCGAGGACTTCCCAACTGTGAAGGAATGTGTCTGGCTCATGGAAGTGATCCTCGCAACTGTAGCCGCTGTGAAATTAACAAAAGACAATGACTTGAGAAATAAAACCCCATTAATCATTAAATGAAAAGTAAATTATATTAAAGCTAAAAATAGTCTCTTTTAAGCTATAGAAAGTTAACTAACACCATTAACTTTCTTGGTACTATGCTTAAAATAAAGTAAAAGCAAAGAAAATCAGAACAATTATGGTAAATGAATGAATGAAAATCGTTTATTAGCATAGGCACTAAAGGCGTGCACTTGCTCTCGTTAGACCCTAGCCTGGCTTTAGAAAGGCGTATGACGAGAAGACCACCAGAAACTCGTCAAAAAAGGGTATAATAAGCGAAAGTGTTTAGATGTTTAACAAATTACCGACAAAAATCATCAAAAGTTATTTGGGAAACAATTCAAAAAAAATCTCATATCAATATTTTAAAATTGATCTTAGAATTAAATGAATATGTTATACCAATATGAAGGTCTTATATAGCTTACCAAATTTCCAACTCGGGTCCTATTCTGTATGCCGCCCCCTGTTCCTTCGCTTCCTGTATAGACTGCAATATTCGTGTTAAATTCCCTTGGAAATCTAACGCCCATTGATTGAGGGTGCACACCGCTACCGTCACTTTTCGACCCATTTTTCTGAAGTATAAAACTTTATTTTTAGTACTTCGTTGTATATATAACACTATCTGCGACAATAAAACTATAGTCTACAGGTAACATAGAAGCTATGACAATCATATAATGAATACATTCCAAAACAGTGTTAAAGTAAGTTTTTATTTAAAACTTGAGCCCATACAAAGTATATCATTAAAAAAAACTATTGGCCCTAATTTATAAGCTTGTTTAGGTTATGAACAACTATCTCCCAATAAAAAAAAAGTTTATTAATAGATAATTTTTGTACATAAAATAGCAAGGGCCCCTGTACTAGGTTCGGAAACCTGTCCTATTGGGTACCCCGGTTACTGAACTATAGTTAGTACAATATTTGTCGTAAAATTAATATAAAGAAATAACATTAAACCAAAATTAGTTTGAAAAGGAACACTTAAAAAAATTAACACCCACCGACGCAAATTAAACCTAGAATTGCTTATCTGTACTACGTAAACACAGCTTTTGAGTACAAAAGACTAATCAGTTAATAGATACATCGTGTGATTAATTTCCGATTGACTTAAAACTAAAATTAGAATTATATGAATTATATATGGGAAAAAAAAATACCCACTCAATGTAATGACGATACGAATTGAATCATATTTACAACGATTTTTAATCAGACAGATCAACTGCTTAGATGATTGGGCATTTAGTCCTCTCTATATATATTAGAAACTAGCTGTTGCCCGCGGCTTCGCTCCCGTTAAGAAGTATTATTATTAATTAGGTATAGTTTTTGCGGCTTTATTTTTGTTTAGCGTGTGTAAAAACGTCTTCATCATAGTAGCTCTCATCTTTAATTTCAGTTCAATCAGTCGAAAATCTAAGAAGATTTATATAAACTTTCATCCCCTATTTTATCCCCTTAGGGGTGGAATTGATCAAAATCCTTTCTTAGCGGATGCCTACGTCATAACATCTACCTGCATGCCAAATTTCAGCCCGATCCGTCCAGTGGTTTGGGCTGTGCGTTGATAGATCACTAAGTCAGTCAGTCAGTCACCTTTGAGTTTTATATATATAGAGATAGAGATATGGACATGGCAATGTCGCTTACAGGAGAGTGAAAAATTAAAAATAATAATTATTGGAGTTAATAATCTTCATGATATAATTAAGGTACCGTATAATAAACAAATGAATCATGAATTAGATGGTGTTATTTGCTAAGCAACGATATATATATAGAAGAGTATGGAAGTATAATCTACAGCTATCTTTTTAGAGGTTCAGTGAAAGTATAAAAACAATTACAATATAATAAACATCCAGACTATGAAGTGACTAGACATATAGCATGACACGAACTTACAAAGTCCAGGGAATCGATCGGCGCCATCCGTGCCAGGGGCATTCACCCTATTCCCAATAATTGAAGTAAATTCCGCCACTCGTAAAAGTAATTTGAGAAGAAAAACATGTGCAATTTACGGCATAATAAAGTGGAGTTAATTAATTTAAAATACTTTATGCGGCTAACTATCACGTTTACTTTGATTAATTCAATCGGATGTTTCGAGAGTTTTGCGGCCAGGGACAATTTCGCTGCGACCACGAATACTGCAAACTTTTGGAAACGTTTAATTAATTTAATTAAAATAAGCGCGACAGTAAGCCCCAAGAAGTCTTTTGTTAGTTCTTTCTCATTATTATTCCATTTTATTTTACTTCTATAAATATATTATATTAGCTTATTAATAGAGATTTAATATAAAGAAGTTTGGCTTAATTGGAATATTCTACTCAGTTATTATTAAGTATTGTTTACAAAATCCAATTAGCATTTTTGTCAAAGAATTCCAACAACTTAACCGGCAGATATCTATCTGTAGTTGCAAAGACTAATTGTTTAACTTCACAAAATTCAAGGCACTACTTATTATTTTAAATTCAAGGACGTCATTGCGGTTGAAGTTAATTTGCAAGTTAGGTAACAATGACTCGGTTATTACAAATTTTAAATGGATTAATAGAATTTTTGGGGAAAGACCTTCAAAGAAAAACGATTAGAACCATCGATGAAGCAATAATTTAAAAAGTAAATAAAGGTTAAAAACATTATAAGTCCAAAATCGATAGGTGATTATCAAACGTCTAGGACCGATTTAAAACCTCAAGACCATTAGAGACTGAGTAACCCATCCTAATCAAACATAAAAAAAAGTTGAATTTTATTATCTTTAAACGATTACAAATAAAACGAATAACATCTTTGTTTCATCCGTTTTAACATTGACTATAAAGTTTTTGAAATGAAATGAAAATTTATTAGTATAGGCACTACAGGCGTGCACTTGCTTATCGTTAGACTCTACCATGGCTTCGGAAAAGCGTATGACGAGAAGACCACAAGAAACTCAATCGTAGCCTTTCCTTTTTAATAGTTTCATTAAAATAATCAAAACAGATGCGATAGTGAGCAATATTAAGTTTTTTAAATTAGTTATAAAAGAGATAAAATATAAGAATTTTCATTTTTTAATACTTTATATATTGTCTTTCAAAAAGATGCCATTTTATATAATATTAATAACCTTGAAAATAACAAAACAATTGAAATATCTAACCTTAATAGAAACGTATCGGATATATTTTACATTGTATAACATCGTGATAGCTTCCGTTGCATGTCCGATGATAAAAGAATTGCAATATTTTAAATAACACGACATTTCTTACGATACTAAAACGAACAAAGGAATTTCCTAGATTCTATACTTTACGAGAGAAAGTTATAGCTATGTAATACTTGGTAACATGCACTATTTATTCAAAGCGACATATGTAAGTATAATTATGGACGTCCTTAATCTGAATAGAAAACATTGATAGATAAACCTAATATAAACATTTAAAACGTTTGTTATTATTTGACAATTTAATTAATATAATTATTTCTTTTAATTATGACAAAGCTTCAGAAACAATGACACAACAAATAAACACATAATCTTAATGAAAGAACTAAACAGATTCAACTTGGATACGCAAACAAAATACTTAAAATACTAATGATTTTATTATATGAAAATCCATATTATAAATAATAGTATGTACAATACCTGAATTATTGAAGAAAAATCTTGATATACATTTACTTTAGCTTTACTTCTTTATTGAATCGATTAAACGTTGTCTAGGTTACTTGATACGAACAAAGAATGCTTCTTTCTATCAAAAAATTATTTACTATATGTGTTGGTTAATCAAAACAAAATACGATCACCATCAATCACAATTTTCATGGCAAATAAAATTACGTGCGATGACAAAACTTCTGTCAAATCAATGATACAATAAACTGTATTACTCATTGATTTGTATTCAGTCACTCCTAGTTTTTATACTGCTCCCTTTTTATTAAAATGAAAAGAACGCTAGTTTTTCTAGATTAAATATCAACAGAGACGATTTTTATTCAACTTTTTAACATTGGTCTACTGTAAAGTTATAAGTATCCCATTGAATATTAGATTTCGTATTATCTTCTAGACTTTTTTATTAAACTGGATACATGATATAGTGTACTGTTAATTATTTTATATATGTATATTATAATATATGTCTACTTTATTTACTGTTTGTATCTCCTTCTATTCTCTTCGACACTATTCTCTTCTTTGTTAGCCTAGAACAGGGGTCGGCAGACTTATCAACCAGACGAGCCGAATATCAAGTTTGTAGATTTTCCCATGAACATGAACATGAACTTTATTATATACTATAATGAAAGTCTAATTTGCTTCAGTGAGTTGTAAGAAGAGCCAGATAATCCTATGGCAAGAACCGCAGTCTGCCGACCCCTGGCCTAGAAGATTGCTTTTTAGCGATAAAACCGCCAGCTATATGTATAAAGATACCTATTAACTTAAATTATAATAATCATGCTTCTTTAGAGAAGACTCCAGGTTATATTGAGGTAATTTTATTTTATTATATATATATTATGGTCTGTAAAATTTATGACTTATGGCCTGCCCGAGTTTGCAGGAAAACAATTTAAATAATCGCTTTGTTAGAGCGGGACACACGTAATTCATTTCTCCTTAATGGATATGTGATAGAGTTTATAAAGTTTCAGACACGACAAACATATATCCATTGTATATGTATGTATACCTACATCAGCCTATCTCCCTTGGTGCTAAAGGCGTGACAATATACCTAAATAAATAAACAAAAATAATTATTACAACAATATTGAATTTTGTTTTATATATTTACAAAAACAATTGAAGTGAAAATGTCACAATAATTCTATATATATATATTGTTGTGGCCAACTTAAATTGGGTGGTGGTATTGCCTTGGACGGCGGCGCGAGCGCACGTCTCCAGGGTGTATTCCCTATCGGCGGCTGGTTATATATATTTAGATATATATATATATATATATCTAAATATGTATAACTCAAAGGTGACTGACTGACATTATCATAACATGACGGAGCTTTTTGCAAAATGACGTAGGCATCCGCTAAGAAAATTTTGATCAATTCCACCCCTAAGGGGATAAAATAGCTTTATAAATCTTATTAGATTTATTTCATTCATTACGCAGACGTAGTATAGAATTATGACATTTTATCAACTTCAATTAAATAGTTTTTATTAATATTATAAAATTGTTTTTATTAATATTATAAAATAAGAAAATTCAATATTTATATAGTAGTTTATCCATGAGCGAAGACAGTTACTACCACTGAGAAACATCTGCAGGCTACAGTCGTCTCTGTGTGAAAGGGACTCGTATTACGGAATATATCTTCAAAGAAAACTTTTGTTTTAACAATTTTTACCTTTGACTTTAACATCAGAATAAGTAATTAAACAGAGGAAAAAACTTTGTTCTAACTAATTATCCTATTAGCACCAAAAACTCTATTCTGAATAACTTTGTTAGATCTACATAGAGATTAGGTTTATAACCATCATTGAATTGGGTCGTTGCTGAAGTTTTTAGCTTTCCACATAATTTCCACAAGTTTCCTTTGAATTGCGTGGAAGTGCAGTCACCTGCCTGTTATAGTGGAGTTAACACATCCCTGAATTTTACCTAGATATAGTAGTACATGTTTTCATATTAAATACCAATCAATACTGAATATTGCAAATATGAGTTTTGTACTCGAAGTAATATTAATGAAAACAAACAATTAATTAAAAATTAATTATATAAAAAAGCAATCAACTTAATACATGAAAATAATTTGATTAATTTACATTAAGCGAATTTTAATTAAACGAATAAAACAGAGTTCCGTAAATATTGATAAAAGAAGCTTGGATTTAGTTATTCAGTGACACGAAAAAATCTCGTATCAAATAGATAATTGCCATGATAACCATGCATACATAAACATGTATGTACTGCAAAACTACGAGCTTCATAGAACTCGTCAGTCTAGTATAGGGCTTGTTAGAGAATGTTTCATTGTTAATACTCAGTATTACTAAGTCACTATGGTCGTGGATTGTGATAAAAGTACTATGACTGACTCAATCGACGGAGATGCCGGGAAGGATACTACAGAGGAAACAAATAAAGGTATTTGATTGTATTTTTATGTAAATTAGAAGTTTAAAAAGTGACATATAAGGCATTAGGACTTACTCTCGTGTTGCAACGATTCGTACTAAATGTCACTTTAGCGTGAAATATGACTTGATTACTGTCGTTTTGTGAATTTGAAACTATGTAATTTTTAAATTATTTTTTAATAACATTAATTAATAATGATATTTAAAACATCTTAATAAATATAACAAATGAATGTTTGTTTCGATCGAGAATTGAACCTAAGACCTTCACGTAACAGATGGCGCTGCGTAACTAAAAAAATAATTTGTTATTCCGAATAAGTCGCTTAATTCAATATGAATAAAATTATTGATACATCTATATAAATAAGAAAATTACAATACCAGATACAATAGTAAAAAGCAATCATAAAGTTACTGAAAAAAAAATGCTGACATGACTAATAGCTTTACAGTTCATTGATCTCTTAAATTATTTCAGTACTGATACAAACGATATACCAAATCATTTATTATTGGAAAGGTTCTGTTTAACTAAACTCATAAAAAGTTCAAAGAATTTTCCCCATACCTATAGGCGGGCAACTACGTCAGCAATCACCTGACAAGTCGTCGCTTTCGTAGAACTGACAAAGCGATACCTAATCACAACAACCACCCTCACATGACAAAAGCCAGTTCATTTCCAACCACCGAACGTTCCACTAGGGTTAGTTTACCACAAATTTTAGGCTTCACATACATCGTCATGGTGATAAAAAAATATATAATTAAAGTTTAAAATGTTTAAAAAACAAAAACTAAATGTTAACTGCCAGTAATGCTAGGAAGATGTTGTGGTGGAAGCAGATGGAGAGCGCACAGGAGAACGCGATGATGATGCAAAGGGAGGAACAAAAGACCCGTGATTATTGTGAAAATACCACACTCACGCTTACTTTACCACATAGAGACACAATAGTCCAAGACAACTTATTAATCGCAAACTTGGAACAAGTGAAGAGTTTACAAGCATCCCTATTTCCTATATGTAACAAAGGTTTTATTATATTTATAGCTTTAAAAATCATCAGAAAAAAACTATTTTTTTTATCGAAAGTAAAAGTCAACTCATTAATTAATATTCCAAATTTTAAGGCCACGCGTCAATCGATAGATGTTTGCGTGTACAAATAAATTTTGGAATGTTGAGAACAAACCCATAACAATATTACATAAGTTTTTAAACAATAACTCTCGAACTGTTGCAGGTACATTCATAACAAGTTTTCTACAAAACAACATAAAGACAAACCAATTGGAAATAAATACAGATGCCAAAAACTTTCGAACAATAGCAAAACTTAAAGAGCCGCGGGACTTGTTTGCGTTGCCAAAGGAACTCGACTGTCCCCAACAGGCGCCACGATATCCCACTGAATGTCAGGTAAATAACCCTAATTAAACCCCTCTATCCCCATCTGCCAATAAAACATATTTAATTAATATTCAGGTGGTAGAAGAAAAAATCCAACACATAATATGGTGTCCAGCAAATCCAGAACCATATTATTCTCCAACGGGTAAGGAGTTGCGTCCACAACCAGTCGGAGAAGATGCTGGGACTGTCACATTTCAATATTACCCAATGAGTGCTGTGAATTATGTATGTAAATACCCATCAAGTTATAAACAATATTTCATATGATTCAACTAATGAAACCCTATAAACATTTCCAGTTTAGTCGATCAACAGTGGGTGGATCTCGGTTGTATCTCTCAGCATGTGCCACTGCAGGCGGAGATGATGAACTCAAATTCGAATCTCGTTTCGAAAGTGGGAACTTAGCAAAAGCTATTCGCATTACTTCAGCTTATTACGAATTACATCTACGAACAGATCTTTATACCAATCGTCATATGCAATGGTATTATTTTAAAGTAACCAATACTAAGAAACAAATGGTATACAGGTGGTTATTTTCCATGACATCTGCCAATAGTTATTTTGCGGAGTCAATATAAATACGCCGTAATAATTTCAGATTCTCAATAGTAAACCTATCAAAAGCTGAAAGCCTATACAGCGAAGGAATGCGACCACTTCTTTACTCCACGAAAGATGCTCAATTACATTCAATAGGTTGGCGGAGATGTGGTGACAATATCGCGTATTATAAAAATGATCCTACGTAAGTTTATACCTTAAAGTCTAATCCTACATTTAAACTAAGAAATAGTACTCATATTCTAATATACTTTCAGATGTGAAGAAGAGGAACAATTTCCAAGTTACACTCTGACGTTTAACATAGAATTCCCGCATGCAGATGACGCAGTCTACATTGCACATTGTTATCCATACACCTATTCCGATCTTCAAGAATATTTATCAAGACTTCAATCGCATCCTATAAAATCAACGTATTCTAAATTAAGATTACTTTGTCGCACTCTAGCTGGAAATAATGTATATTATTTAACTGTGACTGCACCTCCGAATCCAAACGAAATAGAACCCAGAGTAAGTTTAATTATAATTAGTGAAAGAATAAAACTTTCGTTTCCATAGAGTAAATCATACTAACTAAAAACCTATTTCAGAAGAAGAAAGCAGTAGTCATAACAGCACGAGTGCATCCAGGAGAGACGCCTTCGTCTTGGATGATGAAAGGATTCATGGATTATTTAACAGGGGATTCAAACCAGGCGAGAGAACTGAGAGATAAATTTATTTTCAAATTAGTACCTATGTTAAACCCAGATGGAGTAAGTAGTATACAATATAATTTGGAAATTCGATAGACGAGTGAAGGCCGAATCCAGTGAATTAAAAAGTTATTATTTCAGGTTATAGTCGGAAACAACAGATGTTCTTTAACTGGTAAGGATTTAAATAGACAATATAGAACCGTTATTAGAGAGACCTACCCGTCTGTATGGCACACCAAAGTCATGATAAGAAGGTAAATATCTAGCACTATATTCGATCAAAATTAACTACCTATATAAATTTATGCGATATTAAATCGACAGATTACAAGAAGAATGTGGAGTTGCAATGTATGTTGATTTACATGCGCATTCAAGAAAACACAACGTCTTCATCTACGGCTGTGAAAGTAGACGTAATTCTGACAAAAGACTTCAGGAACAAGTGTTTCCTTTAATGTTACATAAAAATGCTGCTGATAAGGTAACTTAATTTAAAATATATATTATACATTGAACATATTTTAATAGAATATTCATCTTGCAGTTTTCCTTTGAAAATTGCAAGTTTCGAATACAAAGAAGTAAAGAAGGCACGGGTCGAGTAGTTGTCTGGATGTTGGGCGTCGCGAACAGTTACACAGTCGAGGCTTCATTTGGAGGCTCAGAATTGGGAAGCAGAGTATCCACGCATTTTACAGTACAAGACTACGAAAGCCTTGGAAGGACCTTTTGTGAAACATTGCTAGATTTTTACGATGAAGATCCTAGTAAAGAAAGACTAAGAAACAAAATTGTCACGAGATTAATGAAAGAAGGGTCCAATGCGGATGAACCTACAAATATTGATCTCTCTGATTACTCTAGGTAAGAAAACAGTTGGAATCAAATAAGCAATGTTATTAATAAATTCTTATTATAAACAGTGATGAAGGAGACACATCAAGTAGTAGTTCAGAAGAAGAAGGTCGCAGAGAGCCTGAGAAGGTTATACATCTTGCACCACCACCATCCCCTATATTTGCTGAAGTCAACAGAAACTTTAAAGAGGTAGTTAAAAAATTAAGTGCTAATTATTTACTATAACTTATATCAATTGCGTTTATTTGTTCCTTTGAATTTCAGAAACCAAAAGCACGACCCAAATTGGAGAAAATAAATATCGAAAAGAAAAAAACGAAACGAGAAACCCTGGCGGTAACCAAACGCTTACATCGGCTACAGTAACTAGGGATGCTAATTTCTAGCCAAAAATACTCAAATATTTCAGGTGTCAAGAGCAACAATAGATTTAACATCAGATGCAATGACAGATGGTACAACAGATGAGGAATCTGGTGATGAGAGCTGCAGTCCCATAAGAAGAGTTCACAGACTTATACAGTCAACACAAAACAAGACTAGGCGCAAGAAAAAAATGCCACCAGAATTGAGAATTATGCGAGCACCCGTAAATACGAGTATATAGCGTAAACCAAAATACGTATTGAACATGTAATCATTAGTATTCATAAATTTCAGACAAGCGATTCTCCTAATCAATCAGATCGCGAAAAACACTCTCCTAAGTGTGGAAGACCTAGAAGTGTATCCATGTTTAATGAACCAATAGATAAGACACGTTTGAAGCCTGCTTCTTGGCACCAATTTCGGCGATTACCTCCTCCCAAGTAAGCAATTTTTTATTAGATGTTCTAATAACCAATAAACAGGAATAGCAATCCTTTAAAATTAATAGCATTCTTTTAAAATTATATTTGGGTTTAGTGAAAGGCATATTTCTAAAATTGCACTGCTCCTGTATTTTTTGTAGATGCCTTCAAGAGCTAAAGGCAAGAAATACTCAACCAACAGAACTGCAGGTGAAATTGAATTCTTTAAGAAGAAATGTTTGGACCGGTGTACAGGGTGATAGCCAAGGCCCATTGTCTTGGGGTATATCAACTTTTGCCATGAATTCGTATTTTACTGATAGTGAAGCACTTTTAAGGTAAGATATACACGTAAAGCCTCTTTTTGTATTTTTATTAGAATAAAGTGTTGTAATTAATATAAAAAATTGTTTAAAACATTATAAAGCACATTGTTTTGACATATAAAAGAAAGTAAATTCAATTCAATTTGGAAGACTTTGTTGATAATATTTTAACATTAAAAAAAATACACTTTCTTTAACAGGTCATGTTCGAAAAAGTTAGAGGAATTGGAGGGAGAAAAGAAAAAGACAAAAGAACCAAAGAAGAAGAAGAAAATTAAATCGAAGACTAAACTATCATTGAAAGTGCCAAATGTTGTTGAAGAGATACTGGACCCTGTTTGTAAACTAACTAAAACATGGAAAAAGAAGGGAAAGTTAGTACTTCACATATATTTAATTTAAGACACTTTATATATAGCTTAATAGTTATTAAATCATGTTTTCTACATTTTCAGATTAAAACATGCAAAATCTGAGAGTTCGACATACATCAACAATACAAGTTTCACAGAAATTCCAAGAAATAATATTCAAACAACACAAAAATCAATAGAAAAAGTCAAAGATCCCTTGCAACCTAAAAGTAGATTCAGAAAAACTGGAATAGTTGCAACAGCAATACAAACCAAAAAAACAACAAATAAAGCAGTAGTATCTGATAATACAGATTCTGATGATTCCATACAATCAACCAAAAAAGTTAAGAAAAAGAACAAACCAAATAAGAATAAAACAAAGAAATAAATATACTCAATGTAATTATGTTAATAAACCACACTTTTATAATTTTATATTCGACACGTAGGCTATTCTTATAAAATAATACAATTTGTGTTTGTGTTTTATTATTATACTGTTTAAATAATTATCACTATCTAAAGTTATCTAAACAAATAATATTATCTGAAATTATAACTGAATTAAACTATAATAAGCAAATTCAAAAATTACCTGTTTAATTCACGATATCCGCCAATAAATAAATTTCATAGGTCCACAGTTACGTAAACTTCTTTTTAAAAAAAACCAGGCGAGGCATTTATCAAAACAGCTGTAAAAGTAATCAGCTGTAGGGGAACATTTTGACTTTTTACTTTTTAAAATTTAAATGTACACAATAAATATTTGTTTTACAGATATAAATTTATTTAAAAATTAATTATTACAATTATCAATATACGTTGAATTTTATTATATAGTATATAAGTGTTCTTTTAATATTTATATAATTTTAATTTTGCATAAACAATAAATGACGTCATAACATTATACGTCAAACACGTCATTTTCCGTAGTTTATTTACTACGCCGAGTCCGCCGTAAGATTGTGAAATAGGAAAATAATACCGAGGTTAGTCATACCATTCTAATTTATTATTAATAACCATTCTTGACAACGCTTATTAACAGTGACACACTAAAATTTTTTAGCGTTTTTGACTTTGTAAGGCATACAATAACAAAATACAACGATTCTTACTCGCATAATAAAACTTTATTTATTTGCTTCTAGTTTATCTCGATCAAGGCCAAAATGTCTTTTCAATCTCCAATGCCAAGCAGAGAATTCTTATGGGATATTTTTCGAAGGTATGTCATCAAATATCTTATGAAATTAAGCTATTTTACATTAGGTAATTTCCCGCGAAAATAATGTCGTATTTTTTTATTTTACAGAGTAGATAAAGACCGTAGTGGTTATATTTCAGCTGATGAATTACAACAGGCTCTTTCTAACGGAACATGGAATCCTTTTAACCCGGAAACTGTAAGATTAATGATAGGTATGTTTCAATTTATGGTATTTTATAACTTGTTAGTCATCATATATGCTACTTATATTTATGTTATTATTATATTATTGGCATTATATATATTATATGATGTTACTAATCAAAAATATTATATTATATGGCCCAGAATAGGAAAAATTGAAACTATAATTCCCATAACAACCATATCTATTCAACACTAGATTTACCAGCTTAAATATACCTATTTCTCCCAAAACCAAAAAAAGTATATATTTGTTACAAATATATATAAAATAATATAAAGTTCATAAAACTAATTCTTCTGTTATAGATTAGAGAAGATTAGAAGAATTAAAGAAAATGTTAGATGCAGTAGAAATTTTAATTAGATCTTGCAAGACCAGTCATTTTGACGGGTCTGGTAAATCTAGTGTTAATAATCTGTAAAATTCCAGGAATGTTCGACAAACAAAATAGGGGTGTAATATCATTTGAGGACTTTGGAGCTTTATGGAAATATGTAACAGACTGGCAAAATTGCTTCCGATCATTTGACAGGGATAATTCTGGTAATATCGACAAGGAAGAATTGAAGAATGCATTAACTGCTTTTGGATATAGACTATCTGATAATGTTCTCAATGTGATGGTGCAAAAATTTGATCGCTTTGGTCGGGGAACTATATTGTTCGATGATTTTATACAATGCTGCGTTACTTTATATGTAAGTGAATGAGTATTCATTTTTTGACCCACTTCTTAAACTCACTAAATTTCTCTTTTATATAAAGATGCTCAAATGTATAGCATCTGTTTATTCTGTGGTAATTTTAATCTACTACATTGTCATGATTTTTGTTCAAATATTAGGCAGATATGTATTGCCACTTGTTTATTGTAAATGATTTTCTTCATATATGTTTCTGAGAATTGAGTGTTCATTGTTGTGTTTATTGACTTGAGTATTCCTTTACTGGTTGTATCTGCTTTGAAGATCTTATTTATTTTATTTATTTTCAGACATTGACATCAGCATTCCGTCAGTTTGATACAGATCAAGATGGCGTGATAACAATACACTATGAACAGTTTCTCACAATGGTCTTCGGGCTCAAGGTATAAACAGCACAGATGTACAAATTCACATAAAGTTCTACCTTAATTATTCAGCTATAAGCCATGTTGTTATTGATTTTTAAAATCTATTTGTTATAACTGGTTTGTTATGTATCATTTGGTGAAAAATATATTTAATACTGCTCCTATATTGAGCCAAGCCAGTATAATTAGTTTCGTATAAAATTAAATAGACAGAGATAAAACTATTGTAATACAAAACTAATTTACTTAGAATGTATTTTGTTTGTAATGTGCCAATTTTTTTTCTTAAATTTGGTGGTTTTGTTTAATGAATTGCTAGTTATTTCATGTGATATAACCTCTGTTGAGCTAATACATGTTTGATTATCTCCAAATGATAGAGTAACCAGTATTTTGATGTAATTCCAAAAGCTTTTGTCGTCGTGAAATTTTATCGCTTTTATTAATATATTTCTATTATAATGAAAGGGACATAAGTCTCATTAAATGAAGATTCGTGTTAAATATAGTCATTTGAAACAAACGAACTAAAGACATTAATATAAGTATATAATTGCTTCAAAACTGAAATGTCCTCCGCAATTGACTGAAAAATCGTCCAGCTTTTACAATTGTATCTGCATTAAATATGCAATAGACTGAATGAAAGGAACTTATTCATAATAATATTAATTCACCTTATTATAGCAAACTTTATAAATTTAAATATAAGCATGTGTAATTTTATAATAACTGCAGATCATGCATAGGTTTAGAATCATGAACCAGTATTCAAAAACGACGCTCAAGTAACTAACTATACTCGATCATCGTTTCTGAATATAAGCCACATGTCCATTATACAGGGTGTAAATAAATATGCAAAATAACAACAGAGTAATAAACTCTCCTCCTAAAAAAAGTTATATTACACCCTGTATAATTAATATCACCAACTAGGTTCATTTATATTGTGACTAACCTAGGTTTTTTTTCTTTCCCCACCTAGTGTTGGCCGTGACTACGATGGAATCAGCCTACCACTATCATTAAATTAAAATCGTATGGCACATTTGCATTGGTCAAGATTATTGAAACGAATGCTATAAAGGCAATGACCAATGAAAATTAGCTACCATTATCGTGTATGTGCTCATTTTATAAATAAAAAAGTAGTTCTATTTATAAAATATTTTTGCCAAATAAGCTAAGTTTTTAAGTCTGCTCTAAAGTAATCCATCCAGTTAGATTTTTATACACAAAAATTAGAATTTTATGACTCTGTTTTATTATTATTAAGAAAATTAAATAATGACTAGTTTCAGAAGTTTTGCATTTTGGATTTGTGTTGTTTCTTAGATATAAATGATTATTTATTTCCAAAAAAAAGAGATACATTTATTATGTGTAATGAAGAAAAAATTTAGCTGCAAAACAGAGTCAATGTTGCATAAAGTATTTATATTGCATTTTCGTTGTCTTAAAATCTCATTTTATATGTCTTCGCTAGCTTGTAATATTTTTTAAGTTCTTATGAAAATATATTGTCTTATCTCTTATAATACTGTCTTTTCTTTTTATAAAAAATTATATGAAACCTTTAAAATTAAATTAGTAATTAAAAACACGACCACTGCTAAAATTGCATCAGAGCAAAAAAAAACACCAAAATTAGAAATATATTACTTTATTTAGCTAATGATTACTTAGAACATACAAAATATTTAATATAAAAAAATAAATTGCTTAATTTTCCATAATAAAACAGAATATATTTCGAAAACAAATCAGTTTGTTTTACATTTAATTCTCCAAGCGCCCAGTGTATACTTGAGCCAAATCAAGCCCAGATCTAGACCCATTTGTATCCAAGATATTATGGGTGTCACTTTAGACCCTTCTACTTCCACCCATCTGACTGGTATCTCTGTGATTGGTATTTTAAGTTTTTGTGCTATGTACAGCAATTCAACATCAAAGGCCCTGAAATAATAATGTATTACATTAAAACAGCGGTTCTCAAACTTTTTTGACGAATGAAAAAGCCTTAATATAATTATAAAAAACTGATTCATATGTATTTATGAATAATCATATTGCAATGTAATATTACTTAATATTCAGTTGGAATATTTAGATGTAACCTTATAATCTCCCTTTGGTAGATATTTTTGCAGTATTTTAGCCCTAGGGTTCCGCGGAACACACTTTGAGAATGGCTGCATTAAAATTAGAGGTGGGTAGAATTAATGTTTGATGCTTTAACGCAACAGCATTGCATTGTGACATGTGACCATACTTAAGCTATGGATAAACGTATGCTTATATTACCAGGTTAAGAAATTGAGTCCGTTCACTAATTACACATGACTACTTCCACAAAATATCTATAATTTATATACACAAATTACTTATTAATTATATTATGTATCTATGTATATATTATACTATGTAGTAGTTTATTATGTATAGCATTAATATTCATACACCAATACAACTTCCTCTATGCACTATTTTCATTCTTCAATTATTTCTCCAGACCGGTTAGCTGATAGAAAATGCCAATTTGTGACTTTTACAAATAAAGAATTTTATTATTACTTCTAAGATAAATCTGAAATGTGTATAAGTCTTAATAGCACAGTAACAGGTATAAACTTACCATCTATTAACATGTAAACTTTGGAAGCAGATATATGCTGCTTTTCTTGTAAACAACTTAAAACCGCATTGTGTATCTCTTATACCTTTCACTGTGAACAACCACACAAGAAAATGGAATCCATACATCAGAATGTTTCTGTAACAAATAACATATTGTCGTAACACAAACTACGCAATAAACAAACATATATGTATAGTGTAAAATGCTAGCTGACGGACAGTATCAGGAATGGAAAAGAAAAGTACTTATAATTGGCTTGGCTTTCTCTCTGTCATCTCCAGAGAGAGTTAAGGTGCTAGTCTATGATTCCTCCCTTGGTTAAAGCGACGAAACCCAGATTACAATTATGTGGCACAATTTAATGTTGGCGGAGTTCCAAGCAAGTGTGATTACATAGTTCCTAGTTAATTACCCAGTGTCGCCAAGAGGGCGCTGCCGTTGGGACAAAATAAAGTGGCGGATGGAATATTATTTTGTCAGCTAGCAGAATAAATAAAAAAATAGCAGAAAAATATAATCTATGATTGTGGTATGGGCAATATATATAACTTTATGGATAATAATTATGATTATTTAGTTATTATGCAGATAAGAGTACAAGATTAAAAGTTGTATTTCTACCGCCAATGCACTTTGCAAGACATGATCAAATACATCTACATTATTTTATAAGTAAGACAAAAGAAAACAAGCTCACCTAAAAATGCTTCTTTGTGCTAAACAGTCTTCTTCCAAATGGGCTCTAGACCCAATTACAATGGCTACATCCTCGCTAACTTCATAATCCTGTGTTACGGATTTCTTATGTGTGAACAATGACATTGCAGCTTCGAGTTTTTGTAAGTCTTCAAATGTTGTAGCACCATCTGCATCGGCAAATAGAATCAGTGCTCCTCTCGATTTTTGTATACCCTGTGTAATAAACATGTTAAATAAGTTTTTGTGCCTATAACTCTGTATAATTAAAAGCAAGAACAAATAAGTATTATATTATAGGTAGTAAGACAGAGGACAACACAAACATATAACACTCAAATTTAAGACAAAATATTAACACAATTCATTCTATTGTTTTTTTTATTCTGATAAATAAACTCAACTTTAATTTTTACAACTATAAATAGTATAATACATCGTTTTTAACAGTATCACATCATATGACTATAGTCTATCTTATATTAAGTTATACAGGTCCATAAGTAGATCATAGGGAACTGTAGTCAAGTCTGTCTCTCTCTAGTCTCCTATTTTACTCACATACTTCCAAGTTGATTCCAAAAGAAACCTAGATCTGATGATGACTGATACATTTGTAAGTAGTAATACCACACTTGTCAAAATTCAAACTTACAAGTCTAACTGCTCCTCCCTTGCCTCTATTTTTAACTAATGGTAGACATCTAACTTTATCCGAGCTAAATCTCTGTGAATAGGACTCCGCTAAAGCAACAGTGCCATCTGTACTGCCATCACTGACTACAATAATTTCATACTTGAATTCAGGAGTTGATTTAGAACGTTTTTCTAAAAATTCGATTGCTTCATCTAACATTGGTGGCACTGAAAATGATAAAATTTATTGTCATTGTATTCGTTATAGCGTCAACTATTTAAATAATTACATACATCTTTCTTCTTCATTATATGCTGGTACTACTACACTGAGATTCACAGATGCATCCTCACTAATATTTGGAAAAGGTTCTCTATTGTCACTTGCTGGATTATAGTAATAATCTTCCTCTTCATAATATGCTATGATGGGGTATGGGTCCGTTATCACGAGTATCACAATACATAGCTGAAATATGTAAATTAACAAGTCATAACACAGTATTTCATAAATATAGCAAAGTATATTGTATACTTACACCAACGAATCCCACGACTGCGAATATTATCAAATACAGAATAATATCGAAGAATACACTCATAATTGTCTCGATAGTTATTATTATCCTCAATATACAAACTTTAAGCTAAAATTATATATTGTTCAGACATTTATCACTCATAATATCTGCATACTTCTATAAAACATTCACTACGAAAACCGACACGGCGCAAAGTTTTGACATAAGTTGAACGTTCAGAAAAAAAATACACATATATTGTAACATTCACGCGCAAGTTTAAGTTTTGTTTTTGTTTATACATTTTATAGATATTTTATATATATCATAAATAAAATGTATTTATACTTATAATAAATCCAATTCACGTCTCAGACAGTGATGCTAAAATGATAATCAATAATTTAAAGCAACTATTTATAATGACACATCACTAAAACATTTGTCATGTACGCTGGTACTTCTATTTTCCTCCAAATTTCGTGATCGGGGAGCTTTGTCTTGCGTTAGTTGGTTGATATTGTGACATTGATTCTAATAATTAACAATGGACGATTTCGGTGACAATTTTAACGCACCAGAGGTCGATCCAGCGGCAGAGTTCTTAGCGAGAGAACAAAACCAATTAGCTGGTTTAGAAGATGAGCTGGAAACGTCAGTACCGCCCCCTGCGACTGTTCCATCTGATAATAATGGCTTAGCAGACTTTACTGGTACGTGGAATTAGTTACGTATAAAATATGTTTAATTTTTTGATAACAAAGTTCTGATCTCAACGTGAATTTAGTGGTGGATTCGAATGGGATTGCTGAAGAGGAGCCTGTACCAACACCACCTGTATTTAAACAGGAACGCGAGGAACCTGAAAAGATTAGAATATGGAGAGAAGAACAAAAGAAGCGATTAGAAGAAAAAGGTACGTTAATGTTATTTCAATATCTGTTCCAGTTATATTACGTTATTTGTCAATTTCACTACAGACGCCGAAGAAGAGAAGAAGCGAGAGGAGATGTTAAAGGTTGCTAAAAAAGAATTGGACGACTGGTACAAAACTCACGGGGAGCAAATTGGTTTAACTAAGGCAGCTAACAGGTAATATACATTAACTATTCATGCATGATTGTATTTTTAGTAAGATGTCAATTTATGCATATAATTAAAGCTGAATTATAACAAATAAATTATATTTAAAATTAGTTAAAAATGAAACTATGTAATATTTGTATAATTTATATATTTAACGAAATAAAATATATTTATTTATATACCTATATAATTGGCATGATAACCTTATCACAAAATCGGACTGTTAGACTTTGAAGTAAGATTTTAACCATTTACTACATATATATATTCAAGAATAAGTGTTGTGTGCACATTTTTCTGCTGCATATATTTCATTGTGGCTTTCAAACATATATATGTTATTCCTATAAAATACATTTCCTTTCAAAGATTATCAAAACAAATGCTAACTATATTGTTTAAGACTTCAAATAGTACATAGTCTCAAAATTGCTGTATCTCAATTTAATTTCTTAGAGTATGGCTTGTATATTATTTGATCTCTTTAGGTAGAATAGTTGCTATAAATGCATGATAAAAAAATTAAATATATCTTTCTTTTTTCAATGCTATCAGGGAGTCCGCTAAGTGAGTATACAAATATGCAATAGATTGTTGGATTTTGATGGGTTTACTAATGTTTAGGTGCTGGTTTTTTTTTCAAACTATTCCATATTATAATTAATAATATATCTTTATAATATTTTTCATTTGGGATATTTATTCATTTTGATCATTGTTTTGTATTTTCTTTTATCACCAACTGTAGTCTTATAAAGGTACGTATTAATTTTCAAAATAGTATTTAGACGCGTATATCAGCGCCACCTACTGTTATATTTGAAAATAAAATGATAGCTGTCTCACATATTTTTATATTCAAAATAAAATAGGAATGCCGAACGCGCCCTCGCTCGTGGATCTGAAAGCGTCGTAGAGGATGGTAATGAGTGGGCTCGGGTGGCAGAACTGTGTGACTTTGGACCTCGTCGCGGTCGTGACGTTGCTCGTCTTCGCTCCATTGTGTTGCAGTTGAAGCAATCTGGTGTACGACCTAAGCATCCCCCACGTACTACCAGGGAGTAAGCATTTGCCAAAGAATGTTTATTAACTATGAAATCCATTCAAAAAAGAAACATCTAAAAAGGTATGATCTCTATCACCCTGTGTTATACAGCCTTTAAACACATTTTATTAATGTCATTCCTTTGACTCATAAATTGAAATAAAACAATAGATTTTCTGTATAACATTAAAAAAGGAACAACACTAGATAATTGGGTTCAAATATAAAAACATTTTTTTTAAATAATCTATATTTAATTTTACTTATAAACAAGTTGGTACTCTTTGTTCTTTTGTACTATAATTAATAGGAATTATCATTTATA
The DNA here is from genome assembly GCA_028551675.1 of Tineola bisselliella. NCBI lineage: Eukaryota > Metazoa > Arthropoda > Insecta > Lepidoptera > Tineidae > Tineola > Tineola bisselliella. The sequence goes on along the minus strand of JAPWLS010000522.1, from coordinate 157,171 downwards.
ACAAACAACCAGAGGTAGGCAGTACTTATGGAAATAATACTAAGCTTTTTTTTTTACAGAGCATAAAAACACCATGCAGCCTCTTTGAAAAAGTAGATAAAAATATTGTAACTATTAAAAATATTTATCACAGTTTTCAGTGTTTGTTCAAATTTATATTAAAAAATAATATACATATATCTAATTATATTCAAGAGTATTTTAATGTGGTACTAATATTGTTTGTAATTTAGTTAAATATTTGTAATAAGTTTAAAGTATTTTTTTTATTGGTTATAGGAATTAATGTCTTACTTAATTTGCCTATATTTATATATTTTGCAATAAATACCATTCCACTTATAAAACTGTTTTTTTTAATCAATTATCAACTAGCTTCATGTGGGTTCATAAAACAGCAGTATCTTTGGCTATTTATAAGTGAAATAAAAGTATATCATAATTTTAAATCTTTAGCGATATCAATATATTTCCTTTTATGTATTCTCTCATAAAACTGCAACAATAGATGCATAAGGCTTATAACAAGTAAAACGGGCCAAATGCCACAACTTGAGTAACTCTTCAATTGTAACCCTAAAGATTTAACTCTATTTTTTGAAACTCGATTATAAACTATCTCAGTTCTTTGAGTTATATCCATCCAGCTATACATTTGTCTAACTCTCCTGTTGCAAGCAAATGGACATGGATTGTTCCCAAGTTCCAAATCTCTCATTGCTCGTTCAATTCCATCTACCAAACTGGCAACATTAGGCTCTGTAAGATAAATCATATCATCTGGCAATACTTCTGGAATGCCACCAACTCTAGTTGAAACGACTTGTAGTCCACAACTAGCGGCTTCGACTATAGCCATACAATAAGCCTCTGTTAAAGAAGTATTTAAAAAAATATTTCCCTGTACTAATACATTTCTAACTTGTGAATGTTTTAAACTACCTAATAAAGTAACACAGTGTTGCAGACCCTTTCTTTCTCTAACTTCCTGTAGTAACCACATTTTAGGCCCATCTCCACCAATTACAAATCTAAGTTTAGGGTATTTAGGGCACAATTCTGCTATAACTCCGGTCATCAGGTCTACACCTTTTCTGTATACTAATCTTGAAACTACTACTATAGTTATTGCATCTGGATCTCTTTTACTAGGATCTGGAGTAAATGCATAAGTGTCTACTGCATTTGGTATCACAGAAACATTACGAGCTTTAACTTTAGCTCGGAGAACTGTATTCTCCTTCCCGATATGAGATACACATATGCAATGATCACAATTTGATAAACATACCTGGAGGTATTTATTTGTTAGAATAGCTGAAGTGTCTGCAAATCCAAAGAGACTGTGATCAGTAAATACACTCTTAAGACCCATTAGTTTACCTATTATTGAGACTTCATGGCCTAGAACACTAAAGGCTGAGTGACCATGTACAATCTCAATTTGTTCTCTAATTAAAACATATCTAACAATAGCTATGTTACAAATCATGGTTGGCAAGATACACTGGTTGTAGAATACTTTTATGGGAAGATAATATACTTTTAAACCTGAAGTCATGTAACGAATGCCGACCCTGTCACCATATGAATGTGTAATCACCACAACTTTATGCCCACGTTTGATAAGACATTGGGATAAATTGTAGATATGCTCCTCGACTCCTCCAGTATTTGGATAGAAGAAATCTGAAGCCATACAAATAACATGTCCTGGCTGCAAAAAGGTTTTATTACAAGAAGATAAATTTAAAACATAACGATCATCTAGCGCGAATTTATAACTTACATACCATGTTCAGGTTATTTAAAGTAAAATCTTAATAAGTGTTATTTACAATAGTCTCATAATATCATAATTGACACAAGAAATAGAAAAAGAAACATTAACTTAACCGAGTGGCACACCCCAGACACCATAAAAATCAAACTGGCAAGTGACGGGCAAAATACTATGTACTTGTCAGTATAAACCGACTAATATAGATATCATCATATAATGATGTTTTTTGATGAATGGCATAGATCTTTTAACTTTGTTATATATTCACATTTATTACCAATAACGAATACTCGACTGACGAACCCTATTTGTCAAAAATATCACGGTTTTACTGCCGAGTCTTAACCAACAAAATAATAAATGTTGCCTTAAAATGGGAAAAGAAAATAATAAATGTTTATAAAAGTCGATTTTCTAAAATGGATCTACTTAAAAAAGCAGAGCAAAAGAGGAAACGTTTTATAGCCCGTTTAAAACACTCCAAAAATATAATTTGCAGTGACAGACCTGAAGCAGTATGTTAATTTGTTCCATATTGTATATAAATACCAAAAAAATTCAGTCTGTATGAAGTTTCTGTCTTATTTTAATTGAAATTGACATGCCTCTTCTTTTCAGAATTTAATTTTATGCAATGCAGGTCAAGCAACCGGCTTGGGAAAAGAAAGAATATTAAATTACCTTAGTAATTTAACAGATCTGCCTATCCCTAATTATATAACAGAAAAGGGTGAAACCTATTCGTATCTTGCATTTAACTGCACAGAAAATGCGGTAAAACTTTATGAAACTTGTAATGGGGTTCTAAAACTTTCACAAAATGATACAAACAAAGAATTGATTATATATCTGGCTTATGTGGATTCTGGTAAGGAGAATATATTATTCTTAATTTAAAAATAAAAACGGTAATAATTAAGTATTAATTTTTCAGTCCCAAATAATGAAACAATATACAGCAATAAAGACCCTGTAGGTCTTCACATATTACAAGACTTTCTTACGCTAGAAGAAGAGACTTTATTAATGGATACATTCAATATAGAAACTGACATGGAACAGACTTTAAAAAACCGTCAAGTAAAACACTATGGTTACGAATTTCGGTATGGAAGTAATGATGTAGATTTAAATTCACCTTTGGAGGAGAAAATCCCAGAATGTTGCAACTTTATATGGGATCGGTTGAAAGATTCTGATATAGAGTTACAGAGCAGACCAGATCAATTGACTGTTAACAAATACATGCCTGGACATGGTAGGAATTATTTGATTTATATGTAGTGTACATTTGTACAGCAATTTATTATAGTAATCTATTATCAGCATATATAGTGTCAGTTTACACATGCTCCCTTCTCTGTGTAGCCAAGGGATATATACATGTGTCTGTGTGCCTAGATACAGTAATCAATGACCAATGTCAATCACCGATGACACTAATCCTAGATGTTTACGATTTTATATGTGATTTTATACGTGTTTTTTCTAGCAATAATTATTATTATTATCTCCTAGATAACCGGGATTAATTTAAACTGTGTTAATAGTAAAAGATGTACAGTATGTATATTACAGGAATACCTTCACATGTAGATAAACACAGCCCTTTCGGTGATATGATATTATCGTTATCTCTTGGTAGTGATGTTATAATGGATTGGAAGCATAGTGGGGGGCAGTATGTACCAATATTTGTTCCTGCTAGATCTATGCTTGTTATGACAGGCGAGGCTAGGTGAGTATTTACCTTATTATGGATGGTAGGCCACTTTTATTCATATTTTAAATGCTTCATAAACTTCAGATATGATTGGCAACATGGTATTCAATCAAGAAATTGGGATCCTATTTTAGAAGAAAGAACATCATCTTCCGGAATAATAAAAGTTATGACCAACAATTCTCGGAGGAGAGATGTAAGACTGTCTTTGACATTTAGATGGACTAGGACAGGTCGTTGCCAATGTGTCTATAAAACCTTATGTGATGATTCTAATGAATTAAAGGAGAACATTGAGGGTGAAACTGCTTCTCAATTAGAGGAATTGCATGTTCATCAGGTATTGTAATTTTTACTCATAAAATAGAATTCGTTATGAACAAATGGGTTTATATTTGGGCTACAATCATTAGCTTGCTTTGTTTACATCAACCTAATCATTGCTGATGTATGATTGTATGATTATTGTATTTCTATATATTCAATTAACATGGGTCAAGCTTGACTTATTGAAAGTTTTTTTTTACAAATCAGTACTCTCGTAGAAAAAACATGCCAGCACCCATGTCTCTCCCAAAAGCTAGCTACATTGTTCCTTCTTTCCTTTTCCTACATCATTCCGTCTCTTTTCTTTCAGACGTGTATGTGATAACCTAACACAATATAAATATCTGTGATCTATTTCCTCTACCTAATTATGGTTAAAGTTGTCATCACAGAGATACCTACCATTGTCTCATCTCAGAAATCGACTTAGTCAGGCGAAAACTATACCTACCCTCTATTACATGTATGAATTAGATTTATATATTTTTTCAGGTGTATGACAAAATAGCAGGTCACTTCAGTATAACAAGACATAAACCTTGGCCCAAAGTTGTTGAGTTTATGAAAAATGTACCTTCAGGGTCTATTGTGTTAGATCTTGGTTGTGGGAATGGAAAGAATATACTTAATAGGTGTGATATATTGCAGGTAACTCTAAGAAATAATTTAAAACCCATGTGTTCATTTACAAAACATTTTTTAACTTTAACAGTAGCCCATATTTAAAAACAAGGCTTGAGCTCGTACATTGATTTATAATAATTTGATCATTACTTGAGTGTAGAATCTGTGTTTAAATGTTCCACTGAAATCCCATTTCAAGTAAAGGTATAATAATTTTATTTACAGTTAGCAGGTGAAAGAAGTAATGGCTTGCTAGAAGAATGTAAAAATTATATTAAAGAAATTGGTAACGCCGATTGTGTGAGATTGGATTTATTGAACGCAGCGTTCAAAGATGAATGTGCCGATTATATTATTTGTATAGCTGTTATACACCATTTTAGTAGTAAGGTAAGGCAATAATAAGTATACCAAAAAATTGCATTTATACACATATATAAAAATGCTTTAATTCCTTGTTTTTATCTGGCATTATCGTCGTAACCCTAAGGCTGGCGTAAGGCTGTAAAGCTTTCAAAATGTTGCGTGAAAGTAATTAAACACACGATACTAATCAATAAAGTCTTAAATTAGTTGTAATATGTATTTTTTAATACTTAATCGAATTCACATGAGTGTGAATTTATCAATACTTTTTGTTGTTGTATTATTCATTAGTCTTAACAATAAATAAATATTTCAGATAAGAAGAATTCAGGCTATATCAACAATAGCCCGTTTATTAAGAAAAGGTGGAAAGGCCCTTGTGACTGTTTGGGCTAAGGACCAATCTAAGTCGAATTATTTAGATAAATCCAAAGATTCTAAGAATAGGGATTGTAATCGTTTAACAGTTGCTGGTTTAAATCTACCAGTACATGAGAACAGGACTCAGTTTCAGCATAATGACTTATTGGTACCGTGGAAGTTGAAAAACTTAAATAATAATAATGTTTCTAATAAAATAGAAACCACGTTATTGAGATACTATCATGTTTTTGAAGAGGACGAACTTGACAGTTTGTGTTCCAGTGTTGCTAGCTTAAAAAATATTAATACTTTCTACGAGGAAGGTAATTGGTGTGTTGTTTTTGAAAAAATATAAGTGTTATTTTTATTAATACAAGCTTTTTTTATTTATTTCTAATAAATATAACAAATTAATATATAATTTTTAATGCTAAACATATTGAATAAAAATATAAAATAATACTTTACGTGTAAATTAATTATATTTGATAGAAGAAATACTTTATAATTTAATTATATTGATTAAAGTATGACTTGTTTTACATTTTTATAGTTTTTAAACTAATTGTAATTTACTATATTTCTAAATAATAAACATACTAAGGTTAATTCTAAATACATACTATATCCTATCCTCTCATCAGAGCTAATTGAAGCAGAGGTATGACAGAGACAGTAGACAGATCAGCGAGTACAGCGTCAACATTTTGAATAGTATTAACTTGAAATATATTTTCTTTTCTAAAACTTAATATAGATAATGCTAATAGAGGCAGTATTTCTAAGGAATCGTAACCTAGTATAGCGTCCCATAGCAGGAGGAGTTGGTCTGGCGGTAAATGCCCGCTGAACGCTCTCATTATCCATTTAAAAACAACTCGAATGCTGCAAAAGGAGATAAGATATTATGTATATATTAATATAAACTATATACAGGCTTAATTTATATAATATATAGCCATAAAATGAAAATAATTTATTAGCAAAGTCTTAGGAAAAGCGTATGATGAGAAGAACACAATAAAGTCAAAATATAACATATCCAAGTATTAAAACATTAATTTTCATACCTATGGTTTGATTTTATTTAAAAATAACGTAAATGTCACACTGGGGGTTGGGGTGTCTCACAAATGTGACCAGCTGTGACAAGGACTTTCAAAAATCATGAAATTCGTGTGACTTAATTTATGGATGGCCCCTATTGGTGCAGTCAACAAGACAAACCGGGCTAATAACCATTATTAGTCTGCCTACCATTCTTATTAAGATACATTTTCTATAGTAATAGTGATAGATTTAAAATAGAACAATAAGAAAAGTTAAAATCTTGAATTAAAGATGTTTTTGTAGTTCCTTGTTCTATCTATGTATGTTTCCAGACCTTACATAATTAGGTACAAATAATACGACACTTACGGGTTAATATTGATATTTCTAAAATGTATCCACAGCAATGGCTCATTAGCTTCCAATAGTCTTTCATACAACAAACACAACGATACAATACCCTGTACAAATACAAATAAATATTATAGCCACGCTTACTCGGGCAAGGATAAGCAGAGGAGATATTAAAAGAACCTGGCGACGAATGCTAGAATTAAAGATACTATACACCAATGTTTCCCAAACTATGGGTCGCGAGCGAATATTGAGTGGGCCCCGCCTGTAGAACGACACATCGACCGACCAAGACGTCATAACTGTAATGGCGAAACATAGGAAACAATTTCATCCTTCCTATTGAAATAACTTTTATGATGTAGTTATTAAGACATTAAGTAATAAAAAATTGTATTTAAACTTTGTTTGTTATTTGAAAAGTCCTGTATTTATATTGGTAACTGGTACATTTTCTAGAGGTGGGTCGCGAGTTTGGAAACTTGTATTAGGTGGGTCGTAGCCCAGACAACTTTGGGAACCATTGCCATAGACAATTTGTGCAGTACCTGCGGATGTGTAGATATGTAATGCAGTCTATGCCAATATCTTATGTAAAACGCGCGAAACGTGTAATAAAGTTGGACAGGCTCGTCGTACAAATAACAGAACGGTGTAGCTGCAATGATAAATTATTATTCAATAAAAAAGCTTTATTTTTTATCTCGCACTCTTTCCTATTAATTAGAAAGAGAGGGAACATGTATCACTAATTGTGCTATATATTATGATTACCTTTATTATATATCTAAACTCACCATACATAGAAAACCCGTGAAAAGGTATAATACCACTTGGCGGGAAAAGCGTAACGCTATCGGCTGACGTCTGCTTGCCCTTTATGGTCACCGTAAGTGGATTTCCAATTATGCCTTTTAGCAACTGCAATACTTCTCTATCTCGTGAAAAACAGAGCATTACCTGGAATAAACCGTCTTAGTTTGAACTGAGACTGGACTTACGTTTGCCACTCGTCTAGGTGACGTCACTATTGGCAAACTCATTGAATCGATAGAGTTATATAAGTCATTGGATAAAGGGTTGTTATTGATCTATATCATTATTAGATTTAAATACGCACTTGATATAGTAAATCTTCAAAAACAAAATATTGGTCATCATTAGAAGCGGTCAATTGAACATCTTTAAATATCAATTTGTCAATCATCAAATCCACCTCAAGTACATTCCTTTTTAATTGATTAAAAAATGAAATTTGCTGAAAAACATAATAAATGAAAATAATAATAATTACAGTTTCTACTAAGCGTTCCTGGGCGTGCGCAGTAGTGGATAAATAATTCAAAATAAGAAAATTGTTTTATTTACCCTCCAAAAACTTTTAAAAGTTTAAGAATTATTCCGTGTATTTATTGAAAATAATTAAAAATTAAGCTATTTGGTAATAATAATTCCTTTGTCTTAAATAAAATTTCTATAAACGCAATATTAGGTAAGCCTCAATAAAACTTTTTATGTAAGTCGTTTCATTTACTTTTTATTTGCAATTTGACAAATAATACTTCCTACATTACCTGTGCTTTGACTTCAGCTCCAAGAACCTGAGACCAAAGTTGAGCTCTCAAGCACTGAGGGCTACCTTTCTTCAAGTATTCCTGTATGACCGGAGCATAACCGAGTGCAGCCACTCTTTCACCCAGGCCAATACGCTCAGCCTCTAAAGTAGTGAAGTTTGGTAATGAACTTGCCATGTGAGGGTTGACTCCGAGCAAGGATTCACCTTTAGACCATTCCGCGTATTGTTTACGCTACAATAACAATAGAAATCATAAAATTTTTTAATTTTTTTAACTATAGTGTAACAGTCCAAGATATGTCTATCTTTTCTTACCAATTGTTCTAAAGTTTTTACTTGAAGTGGTAAGTGTGCAAATTCCCATTTTGGCTCGTCTCTGAAATTGTGTAACGAATTATCTGTTCTCAATTTCATTTATTTAAAATTGTAGTTATGTACGATTATAACAAAACTTACTCCCTGGTGTATGGAACAAAGCCAGATAGAGTTAATAAAACTTCTAGAAAGTCCTTTGGTGCATAAACAGGTCTATATTTTGTTAGATCTGTGAATTATAATGTTCCTTTTAGTTTTCGCAATTTTAGAAGCGCATTAGTGCTGCATAAAAACCCTTTTTTACCCAAACTAAAAGTACTAAGTTCGTTCCATTTTTCAGCAAGTTCTTCCTGTTCAGCTTGAGATCGAACTTTCGCTAAAGAAGTTTCAAGATCTGAACACATAGAATTTAATGATTTATGTATTCTTTTCTCCCATTGAGCAGCTGCCTTTAATAATGACGTCATTGGGTCTATTTTCTAAAAAATAAATTTGAAAGAAATATGATTTATATATAAGTACTTATTATTTTTGTCAATAAGTGTAATTTTCTACTAACAGTGGATTTAGTTTGTGATCGAACCCACTGAAATACAGTGTTACGTAGTTTTGTATCAAGGCCTTTCTCCTTCATTGCTTGCTGTAAAGTTTGCTTAAAGTCTTCTTTTTTAACATCCGGAGCTGATACTAATTTCTATTCATCAAATAATTATTTATTAGATAATGTATAATTAAGAGAAAAATAATTATGATTAAAATGTTAGTCGAAACCTGCACATCGCTGTAAAATGACTTGTATATTGATAAAGATTTAATTTCCTCGGCTAATTTAAGCGCTGTAGTATGTATGGAATCGATAGTTATTCCTTCCATGTTTTTGTGTAATTTTAACACATGTATTATAAGAAAACTACAAAATAAAAATTTATCATAAACCAAACACTACGAGATTTTTGAAATTAAGCGGTTTCCATGGATACAAACAACCACGTCCACACCGTCGTTGGTTAAGTGAGAAACTTATATTTTAAACAATTTGAATAAAGTAAAACGAAATTAACGTTTAAGAATGAAGAATAACTAAGTAGTTAGAAAATAAAATAATAAATAATAATGATAATACTACATCAAAATCAGGTTAGATGCTTTGTAATAATTTCAAAATGGTCATGCAAATGACGAAATTCACAAAACGCGCGCATTCCTTATCTCAACATTATATTTTGTTCGAAGCAGTGACAGAAACTATTTGTGATAAGATAATTGTGATGTAATTTATTCCTATAATGCGAATTATGGTGAGATAATGGCTAAAATGGATAAAATATAATTGAGATTGATCTGAAATCCATTTAATTCGTGTAGTCTTTGTAAAAACTCTTTAATACAAAACCTAAAAGTTGAAATCTTGGCCAAAACTTAAATACTGTCAAAAGGAAATTGAGACGTCGCAGTATTTGTGTAACTTCATTGTTTATTTTTGCATTTTAAGCGCGAACAAACGATAATTATGGGTAAAATATTTCTAGATCATATTGGTGGTGCTCGTTTATTTTCATGTGCTGCTTGTGATGTGAATTTGACTAATCGTTCGGAATTGATCAGCACACGATTTACGGGAGCCACTGGTGAGTCCTTTGTTCGCAATTTTTGGAGGGTTCGTTTTGTATCTATAAAACCTTTAAGCTATAACGTTTATGAGTTTACAATATTATTTAATTGTATTAGAACAAAACCTCTTAAACAAATCTTGATTTTTTCAGGCCGTGCATTTTTATTCCACAAAGTGGTGAATCTAGTTTATTCTGAAGTCCAGGATCGTGTGATGCTGACTGGACGTCATATGGTCCGTGATGTCTCATGTAAAAACTGTGCTACCAAACTTGGATGGGTATATGAATTTGCTACAGAGGAAAATCAACGGTAATTTACTTTTTTACTTACTATTGGAAATATATTTTTGTTTTACAAATATTTTTTCACTGCGTTTTTTAATGATACTTCATTTGTCATTTTTGTTTTTCTCCAGGTATAAAGAAGGCAGAGTTATTCTTGAAAGAGCACTAGTAACAGAGAGTGAGGGTATTGAAGAAATACGTGTTAATAACGCTGATTAGTTTTTTTAAAACATGTGATATTTTAGAAAACGGATAGTTACATAGTTTGAAAAAAAAATCATTCTTTTGATTCATACAGATGGTATATAAATTTGTTAGAATGAGATGGTATTAATTAGTAATATTTATTAGATATCTAATTAGATTTAAAGATTCAGGCTATTCATATTTGTTTACTGTTAAGGTGACTTGGAATAATGTTGGCATGGGTGTAGCCAGCTCAGGGTGGGGCAGCAGTTTAAAATAATATGTAACTAGCGGTCTTACCCTGGTTTTTTTTTGTGACGGCTGTAGAGTGTGAACTTTCTTACGGATGTTAAGTATTGCAGTTAGTATAGTAGATAATTAAGTTTTTTAGGTTTGATTAGGTACCTTATAGGTCAGAGCCAGCCGTGGCTACGCCCATGAATGTTGTTATTCACAATGATTTATGTCTGGGGAAATTAGTTGTATATACACATTATATCGTCTAAGATTGAGCAAATTCCATTTGGTTTTGTTTAAAATCAATAGAAACAGATTATATAATAGCTTTAAACAATGTGATTAAAATATTAATTTTGTGTATTTTAAAATAAATATATTTCGAGAGTATTACTATAATTGTTTCAATCGTTATTAATATTAAACTTCACCCATATTGCAATTGCGGTAATAAATCGTCTTCATGGTCTTCTATATCTGTGTGAAAAACTGCTTGGGCTCAATCCTTTGCCAAAAACAAAATTAAAAAAACAACTGTCAAATTCGCTCAAAATATTGATTTATTTGCTGGTTTCGTTAGTATTTGTTTACATTACATATTTAAAATGACTCGACATGCCCGTAATTGTACTGCTGGTGCAGTATACACTTACCATGAAAAGAAAAAGGACGCAGCTGCATCAGGATATGGGACACAAAATGAGAGGGTTGGAAAAGATTCAGTGAAGAGTTTCGATTGCTGTAGTCTTACTTTACAACCATGTAGAAATCCAGTTATAACAAAAGATGGCTTTTTATTCGACAAAGAAGCCATACTAGAGTACATAATAACAAAAAAGAACGAATATAATAAGAAATTAAAGCAATATGAGAAGCAACTAAAGAAGGAAGAAAATGAAAAGGCCGAGCTTGCTGCGGCGGAAAAAGAAGCAAATCTAATAAAATTTATGAACAGAGAGAAAAACATTTCCAGTAAAACAACAAACTCAGATGCTGGCCCTTCCACTTCTGTGTCTAATCTGGCAAATGGAAATGATAAAAAGCTGCCCAGTTTTTGGGTGCCGTCGCAGTTGCCCGACGCTAAACACTCTAAAGTTGAGAAGCCTGACCCTACAGTTTATTGCCCAATTAGTGGGAAGCCTATTAAGATGAAAGACATGATTGAAGTAAAGTGGACTTTAGTTAGTGATCCTGATGATAAGAAATCACTAATAGCAAAGGAGAATAGATACATGTGTCCTGTTACGCACGATATACTTGGAAATTCTGTGCCATGTGCTGTTATAAGGTGGTTGTTTGTCTGGCTTAGTAAAGATTGTGACCTCCCTATAACTACTAAATTGAAGCTAAAATATGTTAGAATAGTTTTACCTAATTCCTAGGGTATTAACTAAATTAGTTTTTACGTATCAATTGTTAAAATTGATAATAACCAACTCAGTATATGTTTGGTTTGTTACTCCATTCTCAGTAGAAGTGAACCTATTGTAATTTCTTTTCAGGACAACTGGCCATGTAGTAACAATGGAATGTGTGGAGAAAATTATAAAGAAAGATTGGATCCATCCTCTTACAAGTGAAAAATTAAAAGAGAAAGATATTATACCTCTGCAGCGAGGAGGAACAGGATATGCTTTGACAAATGAAAATTTACAAGGGAAAAATGAACGTCCTGTTTTACAAGCTTAGATATGTATATACAATTAAGTAATTTTATAATATAATAAATATTTTTATAAATGGTGGACTTATTTCTGTGAATGAATTTGTATTTCGATTTATGCTGCAAGGCTTTTTATATCGTTGCTTTAAGCTCTAAACTTCTTGCTGAATCATGTAAAGTTTACATAGTAGAGCCTCAGTTATATAAGTCACGCTCAGAATATCTGAGCTCATATTATTAAAGAATCCAGTTTTAAGAATGTGACTCCTGAGAATATAGGAAAGAGTAATGGGGCAGTTTGGGAAGAGCTATAGATGTTAGCTGTCAAGGAAGTTCCCATGAGGATATCGGCATGCCACTTCCTTTAATAATCATAAAAAATAAAAACAAGCCAGAAACAGTCTACACATCCATTATATTTCAAACAAAAAAATAAAACATGAATCAATTTTTTTTTAAAGTATAAAAATAAAAATTACAATAATCAGTTCATAACTATATTTAAAATAACTAGAATAAATATCACTTTTATTAATTGATAATAGTTAAAACTGTTTACACATATTGCAATGTGATTTTTAAAAATAAACAGCTATAAGTATATTATGAGATCTTACACAGGTACAGTTTTATTTAAAATAATATCTACTATTTTAAATTTATTTGTCAGGGTACATGACTATATTTAACTACAACATTTATATTTCTTTTGTTTTCTTTTCAAAAACAGAAAGAAACAACACCAGTTGTAGTTAATGTATCACAGGGTCGTTTACTAGAACACGGACGAAAATTCCGGCAGTATAGTATTGTATGATAATGTACAGACATGGGCGTAGCCACGGTGGGGCAGGGCAGGGCGCTTGCCCCACCTTGGTTCTGTCCTGTAAGGTACCTAATCAAACTTAATTATCTGTTTTGAATAATTCGAATTATACATACAGATACAGGTTGATATAGGGTGCGGGTGTAACATTTTTGTATGAAAAAATTAACCGGGGTAAGACCGCAGATATTTGCTAGTTACATGTTATTTTAGACTGCCGCCCCACCCTGAACTCATGGCTGGCTACGCCCATGTGTACAGATGCTTTATGTTAGTTCGACTATGATTATTATAGATTACAAAAATATGCAGTAACTAAGAATATATCATAGAAAAATATATTAATGTAAATAATCTATTCACTATAATGTATGATGAGATAAATATATTTAGATATTACTTTCTCTTTAGAGTAACTCTTGGAACAAAAATATGAGATAACACTATTCATAGATATCATGACATTTCAAAATATAACTTTACCAGGTTTTTGTTCAAATTAAAGTTTTGTATTTATAACGTATTTACAATATAAAATGTCGTGAAACTTATTGTAGTGTTTAATTTTAAAATTCTATAGTAGGAGAGCCGGCGAGACTAAATGTAAAATACTCTAGCGTTATAGAGACCTAACGCGCTTGAGTATATCTCTCTTAGGCTCCCCTACATACTCCCATAACAACCCATGTGAAATCAGTGCATTTAATACTTTTTTTTTGGCAACGTGAATATGTAACAATACATACATGGACATATTTGTCTATAATACTATATCGCTGGGTCTTAATAACATAGGTGGAACTACCTTGGAAATGGCTTCAAAATATAACTCCATCTCATGAAAAAAAATGTTAATGGCTTCTAAGATACTCAATGCAACAACGAAGTATGTACACAAACTTAACATATACAATAACAAATTTAAATCGGTCTCCTGTAAAATTGTGATTTTGTAGATCCTACCATGTTAACAAGACACGGCGATATAGTGTGTAATAAATTGAATAAAACATGTTATCAAAAGCTTATAACAATATTATAAAGACAGTGGAATGTATTTCAATAAACTAACCTTATCTCACAACTTTGTAACACTATAAATGCACTAAACTTAAAAATAAATTAAAGCTTATAATGACTAGCATTCGTAGCAATAACTTAACGAAACAAAGTGGAAAATAATATGATCTAAATTAAATTTTCATTTGGCAAAAGTTCATCCTCTCGACTCGTAAATTCTGAAAAAACTGGTAACTCGTCTAAGTCGGGAGTACTTATTTCGTTATTTACAGCAATAACATGATCCGTTGTACCCATTAAGTCATCCTCAGGAACAATGTTGCTACTAGTTGTATGCTCTACGGTAGAATTGTTATTGTCAGATGGAGAATCCGCTGTAATATCTATAATTATTATTTCCTTATGTTTAGATTTTTTTGAATTTTTATTTTGCGAAATAATTTCAACGTCGTTATTTGAAGGAGTTTCATTAACATCGTTGTCTGAATCAGATAGTATAATTTCTTCAACAATATTATTATTATTATTGGCACTTTCACAGTTATTCTTGCATAGTGAAATTTGCACAATATCAGGGGAAAATTTGCCAACAACGGAGTTGCACTCAGAAACAAGTTCTACCCTTTTGAGCTTTTTATGACCGTGTTGATTATTTGTTTCTTCATTTATAGTCGTATCTTGTGTGTCATCTTCGGAATCGGAACTTAGATTTACGGTTTTGGAATTATTTACATTACAGTTTGATTCGATGTTTATTGGAGACGAATTCCTGACAAAATCAAACAAAGCTTCACTCTCAGCTGAAGTTTTGAAGTTAACAGACGGGTTGAAGGTAATAAATTCAGGTTGAGAAAATAGGGTAGGGTCGTCCGAATCACTAGTTTTTGCTGACCCATTAGGTGAATCAATTGGAGATACTAGGATTGTGTTATCCAAATCATTATCATGTGCAGATTCATTTGGTGAATCCACTTGGGAAGCTAGGGTTGTGTCGCTCGAATCATTAACATGTGTAGATTCATTTGGTGAATCTGTTTGGATATTTTGAGGTAGTAAACTCTCAAAAACACCAGTCTCAGCATTTAGATGCATTACTTCTTTGCTAGATTTCTTTCCTTGTTTAGGTATTCTTTTAGAAATAGAAATGTCAACATTCTCTGTTGACGATTCGCCAATTGTATGGGAAAAAGCAATTGTTTTTTTACTACGAATTTTCCTTTTATTTTTATCTTTATCGTTATTAGAAGAATCATCGATAACAACTGAAATTACTTCCTTACCATTTACATTGTCATAATGTATCGTTTCAAATGGTACAATTTCTACATTTTCAAGAGAAGGATTGCCAAGGATACCTGATAAATAAATAATTTCTTCATTTCCACTGTTTTTTAACATTTCATAAATACTTTCAGATGGCAAAATTTCGACATTTTCAAGAGAAGAATCACCGGTGATACCCGCAGACAAACAAATTTTCTCTTCATTACCAGTTTCTTTTACATTTCCATCTATACTATCAAGATCGAGGGTCTTCAAAGAAGACTCCGCAATAGTATTAGTAGATGAATAAGTATGGTCCTCATCACTAGATCTTATAATATTTTCTCTTAATGTTTCTAAAGGTATAATTTCAATCCTATTAAGATATGAATCGTCAACGATTCCTCTAGATAAATAAGTATGATCTTTATGGGCAGATTTTGCAATATTTTCTTTTAGGCCTTCAATATTTGCGAGAGAAGAATTACTAGATGTACCAGGAGGTATATACATATGATCTTTGGCGTTAATTTCCGTTATGTTTTCAGTTAGGCTTCCAAGTGGTAAAATTTCTATGTTCTCAAGAGGACAATCACCATCGATACCGTCTGTTGATATATAAAAAATGTCATCTTCTCCGTCTGATTTTATAATATTTTCATTTAGACCTTCAAGAGACAGAGTTTCAATGTTTTCAAAAGCCAAATCACCAACAGAGCTAGCGGTTAAATAATCTTGATTTTTATTTGAATTATCAGGAGACAATGTTTGAAGGTTAACATGAGGCGAATTACCATCAGCACCAGTAGATAAATACATGTGGTCTTCTTTACAAGACTTTATATTTTCATGAAGATTTTGAGCTTGCAAAATTGGAGAAGCCCCTGAATCAGGAAGTAGTTCTTCCGTGTCGGTGTTTACTGCAGCTGTTGTATTTTCATATGTATGTTCGGATGCCAAAAGAGAACGATTACTAGTGATATCATTTAAAGAAGTTAGTTCTTGATTGCCAGTATTTGTTTCATTTTCTTCTACATTTCCAAATGTTTTTTTTACATTTCCAATGGAACATTCTGAAGTATTAGAAATTAATTTTTCATTGGGAGTAATCTGCGCTTTACCATATGACAAAATATCGTTTTTAGGAGACGAATCATCAACCATACCCGAGAAATAAAGCAATTCTTCATACCTAGTACTATTTAAATTTTTAATTTCATTATTTTCATATACCCCTGTAACGAAACCTTTAGAAATTTGTTCCTTGTCGCCGGCAGTTTCTACATTCTTAGCTACAGATGAGGATAATTCAATATTTTTGGTAAATCCTACATCAGACTCATAATTCGACTCTTCATTGAAAATAATTCCAAATTCAGCCAAGAGTTCCTTATAGTTATCATTTGTGTCATTAATTTTATTCGAGTTTTCTCCTTGCTCAGTGTTATTTTCACTTGTATCCTTTGGTAAAGAATTTTCTACAGTTTTAGGAATGTTAGACTTTAGTTCTTCGTTACAAATATTTTCCACGTTTATATTTTCATTCTCAGTTACAGAAATTTCAAAGGTCTCAACTAAATCTCTTCCAATAATATCAGATGTTTGATTCAGTTCGTCATTGTTGATCAACCCTAACTCAGTCAGAAGTTTGTTAGTAGTGTTTTTTAAATTTAAATCTTCTCTCATTTCTGTTTTTTCCACATTTTCAACGTCTTTGTCACATATACTTTCACCTAAAAGTTTATTATCAGTATTTATTGCATTTAAATTATCACTTTTTACTGAAATTTCCGTATTATTCGTTACGTTTTCATATGCAATTTCAGCCAAATGTTCATTGGTTTTATTTAATAGAATCAACTCGTCACTTTTTTTCGTTTCTTCTACATCGCTCGTAACGTTATCGAATACACTTTCCACTAGAAGTTCGTTGACTGCATTTTCCACATTTAAGTCTTCATATTTTCCTGCTTCTTCATTGCCCATTACGTTGTCATATACACTTTCAATCAGAAGTTCTTCAGCTGCATTTTTTACATTCAAGATTTGATCTTCGATTGCCTTTTCTTCATTGCAAGATACGATTTGGCATGTACTTTTAGCTAGAAGTGCAACCGCTATATTTTCCACATTTGAGTTTTGATTTTTTTCTGATTTTTCTTCAACGCTAGGTGCTTTTTGACATGATTTTTTTACATTTACGATATGATTATTTTCTGCTTGTTTTTCATTGCCAACTACGTTTTCATATGTGCTTTTAATTAAAAGTTCATTGGTTATATTTTTTAGATTTAAAACGTGACGTTTTTCTGCTTTTTCTCTATTACCAGTTATATTTTCATAATTACTTTCAGCTAGATCATTATTGGCTGTAATTTTAGCATTAAAATCTTCACACTTTTCTGCGTTTTGTCTATTACTAGTTACGTTTTGTTGTACACTTTCAACTAAAGGATCATCGCCGTCTAAATGAGACGCTCCACTAAAGAGATACTCCAAATTTTTCTCTACATTGTTATAATCCTGAGTGTTGAACGGGAGAATTTCTCCATTTTTACGAGTACTTCGAATTATTTCAGCAATTATTTCTTCATGATCAAATTCAGGTTGCTGGCTCTGGTGGTTTTTGTTTATATGTAAATCGCTATCATTTTCAGAGTTCCTTTCTTTGTTAATATTTTCTGAATCTTCGTTTTTACTTGTAGACGATATAGTCTCCTCCTTTTTAGAAGAAATCTCTTCCAAATTTGGTAAAATAATTTGTTTCGTATTAGAAGGAACTAAATTACTATTATTTTTCTTTGAAATATCATTAGTTTCCGATGAATTTAGCAATTCTTTAGCAACTTTCTCAGCTATAGTTTCGTTTTTAGATTCAGGAATTTTAACATTATTAAATTTATCAGTGCCATTACATGAAGGTTTTAATTCATCTTGTTTCTCGTTGGAGCTATTGGTGGCATATCCTATAATACCAGATTTGGAATGCAATTGCTGTAGTAATAAATTGTTAGACTTCTTTCTCTTTTCCTCTACAGGCAATGTTTCAGATTTTGCTAAATTATCTAAGTCAATTTGCAATTGGGTTAATTCAGGGCAGTTACGAACTTGATTAGAATTATTCTTTTTCAACTTTTGTGGACTAACATCAGATTTTAGCTCGATAGTAGAAGAACTTTTTCTTTTTTTAACTCCGCCGACACCACGTTTCGTCTCATCTTTCTTGAATCTAAAATCTCTACAGGTATGAGCGCAATCTCCGTCATGGAGTTTTACACAATTTAAACCATTAATGTTAACTTTGTAATTGCCCGCAGGAATTCCTAATAAACTGAAACAAATTTAGACAAAATGCGTTTTTTATGTGCAGTAATAAATGATAAGTTTGTTTTAATAATATTTACCTGCCGACGTCTTCGTTAATCTTACAATAATGCTCGTCCTCGCCGCCCTCAAACTTTTTCAAAAAACACGGCAGTAGAAACTTCAATTTCTTTATAAAGGATTCCAATTGGTGAAGAAACACAAAGCATTTATTGTCGGGTGTCGCTGCTTCGATAATGTTTCGAAGACACGAGAACAGGTTTGTGTGCGTATTCGTTGGCATATGTGTGGGATTTAATTCATAATGACGTTGTAATAAAAGTAGGGATCTAAATTCCTGAAAAACATAGTACATTTATATAACACACAGAATGTAACCAAATATTATTGCCAGTGTAAACTCTATTTAACGACAATCTCTTTAAAACGTCGAAATTACTTGACTCTGGTTGGTTTACCATGTTATCCATACAATGATTCTCGCTATGTAGCATCACACCTACTCTAAATAACGAGCAATAAACAGCACTTTCGAAGTTGCAGAAATTAATAAGAACTGCAGTTGTGTACATTCTTTACATTTTATTACTAAATACATATGTACATGTATAGCGTTGTTATTTGTACCTACTAATATTTATTGTTTGATTGTATATGAGTGACATATGTATTATAATAATAGAATCGAATCGATTTTTATTCCCCCAATTTAACGACAACTCTCGCCACAAATAACGCCGTAAAATGCTCAATCCTTTCAAGTTCACATTGTATATGATAAATCTTTGTCAATATGTTCATTGCGTACTACGTTTCATAGTATTTAGTAGTAGTGTCTTGTTTCTATCGTTTTCTCACTATTTAAAGATAGCTTTTTTTCAACCATATTGTACTTATATATCATATAACAAATTAATCAAAAGCACATAAGTACATACCTTTGGACATGTAACACATGGTAAATAATTTTCCTTTGTTTTACTGCACCATACTTCCTTCTTCTTCTCTTTTATTGGCAACTGCATTTGTTTTGGTGTTTTTATCATTCTCCCACACCTTGTTACTATTACCTAAACACAAATTTATTGAAATAATTATTTAGTATGTATTCTGTAGATTGAAAGACTTTATGCAGCATAAGGTCGTTTATATTTTTTAGGTGTACGGGGCTAAAAGGTTAGACAGAACTTGATAGGGGTTAGGATTGTTTGACCATACCATGACCATTGTATATCCCTTTTGCCGAGATATAGCGTTTTTAGGCTTAATTTTTAAGATTGGAGTATAACTGATCTCGGATTTGGATCCAGCGACTCCAAAAACATATAGTTAGACTAGCCGGGGTCTCTACTAAGTATGCCTATAGCAGTGTACCTATTGCTTAATTTAGATTATATCATTGTCTAACTTACATCAGTCTCTTTTTTTGGAACTTTATTGACATCTTTTTTCTCCTTTTCTTCTACAGCCGCATCCGCACTATTATTTTGTTCTACTACATTATCTGTGTTCTCTTTCTGTTCATCCTTATTTATTATAACTCTATCAGTATTCTTTTTAGGTCCTCTTTTCGTATTCCTCTTCGCAATTTTCGCAGCAGGCTCTTCTGAATTCGAATTTTTCTTGAAAGAATTGGATATACTAATTGTATTTCTGCCAGTTATTTTTAAATCTTTCGGTGTTACGACCCTGAAAATGTATAATAGGTTCCAATTTATTCATATCTTCATTATATTATATACTGTGGCGACACACTGACGAAATAATAAATATCTAATGTATCAATACATCTAATTTATCATCGACCGACTGAGTTGACATATGCTACATACATTCTCACCTGTAAACAAATCTCGTATTAGTACTTTCGTCAAACGTAGGCTCAATAACTTGTCCCTGTTGCAAATTTTCTACTTTCGAAATAGCTTCCTTTATTTTTGCCATTTGCGCTCCTGTCAGCTGAGTCATTCTGTGAAGAAGAAAAAAACACACCTGAGTTCTAGTATAATTTGTATGAATACTAATATACAATATTTTTTAAATAGTAGCCTGGCATCTTATATATATAATATATATATAGCATATCATCCCTAGTTAAGTAAGTAAGTACCCCAGAACAGCAAACTGGGCTGATAACCATCAGGACCAAAGTACATATAACGAAGTTACATTGGTAGCAGTCCGATTAGCAAACTTTGAACAAAGATTTCTTGACCGCGAGTTTACATCTGTTCCCTAAGTTAGTGACATGACATGAAAAAAATATGACTGAAATAATCATACCTATCAGTAGCATATTTATTATTATTTTCTAAAACCGCTATCGTAGAGTTGGATGTACTGAAACATTATTAATTTCTTTTTTTAATATAGGATAACAAGTATTAAATTAATAACCAAGAAAATAATTATACCTTTTAATTGAAGTCGTATCCACATTTGTAATCTCAGTGAATTCTGCAGCCGTATCTTCACCTTCACTATGTTTTCTGAAATTTTACATATTTTCAGTCTTTTATTTATAATTAAAATATTAAATTATAATTATTTAATCAGTATATACATAATACCTTATATCGTACGTAAGGGACAACACAAACGTTTTTTAAAGTAGCCTGGTATATCAAGAGTTGTTCATATGCTAGGCTACTGTACCTTTTCCGAGGAGATACTTCTGGTGCTTCATTTTCGTCCATTTTTTCTAGATATAAATTCTCAATCGTGTCTTCAAACGTCGGGTACACTACCGGTGGCATCTTATCCTTATTGACTTCACTGAAAGATATTTTTTTTTATAATACGCATTAGCATCTCAAAGACCATCTAATTAAGTATCAATATGTTATAATTACCTATCAACCAACTTTACTTCACCAAGTATATCATCAAGTGCAGACATAATATCTTTTGGAGCGATACCATCTCTGAAAAGGGGAGAAAACTAGTATTTATTACATTCAACATATTTTGATACCATGTTAATGCACATTTTTTAAATATATTTATCTACAGACAACAGTCGCCACCACTATGGGGGCTTGAGGAGATGAACATGTTCTGTCTAAATTGACAGGGGATGGACACTCCTCTCGCTATCCTGGATACTTCCAGGTTGATCCCGAAACACAACTAGGTCACTTCACGAGTGTTTCCCTTGAAAGTGGCGGCACAACCCTGGGACGTCATACTGGGCTAATAGCCATCATCACTCTGCCTACCACTCTTAATTATTAAACAATAAACAAGAAAAAGTTAAAAATACCCTTCTTGTGTGTTGTCAAAATTCGGTACAGGTGTATGTAGATCTCTAGACGAATCTCTAGGTGTACTCAGAATAGTAGAAACGTTAGTTCTGAAAAAATAAAAAAAATCTTCACCAAATATTTTTCACTTCACAAAACAGACAAATGAGATGTAAAACTCAGCCACACTGCAACTACAGTGTCTATAGTAGCGGTTCTCAAACTTTTTTGGCGAAGGCAAAAGCCTTAATATAATTATAAAAAACTGATTTATATGTATTTATGAATAATCATATTGCAATGTAATATTACGTAATATTTAGTTGGAATATTTAGATGTAACCTTAAAGTCTCCCTTTGGTAGGTATTTTTTGCAGTATTTTAGCCTTATTTTAACACCACTTTAAGAATGGCTGGTCTATAGTTTTAGAAACATTGAATGAAAATAATCTAAACAAATGTAGGTAATAGGAAGGCTTAATAAAACAAATTAGAATTACCCTTTATTTCTATCGCATAAAATCGGTATAGCTGTGTCTATATCACTGGATACATCTGTAGGTGTGTTTAAAATAGCAGCAGTTTTGGGGCTGAAAAATGTAATAAATTTTCAATATATAAACAACACAATAATATTATTATTTACTATTACATTTGTTTTAATTATATTCAAGAGCTTGACAGTCAGATCAATGGCTTATGTATCCATACAAAGTCCATAGTAAGCAGTATAACTTTTTAAATTTATTAATAAAAAACAGTTCAAATACCTTTACATAAAGATTATTTTTTTAATAGTAGACAATTCTGACAATTTCAAAATTTTAATGCACTTGTCAAAAAACCATCTACAGCAAATAATAAAAGAAGTGCAGATGACTACTACCATAGAGAAACATCTACAGGCAACAGACGCCTCTTTTATGCTAGACGCTGACTAACAACAATTTAAAAAGAGAACATAGAAGAGAAATAATTATTAGTTACCCTTCATTAGAATCATTAAAACACGGAACTGACGTGAGCAAATTTCCAGTTGAATCTGTACTTAACACGGTAGAAACTTTTGGTCTGAAAACAAAATAAATTGATTGAGAAAAAAAAACATGTAGGAATATGAGTTATAACTAAACACAAAAATCTTACTCTAGATTTGGATCGATCAAAATCGGTGCTTGTAGTTTTGTATTTACATTCAAGTTGTTAGAGATTTTAATTCTGAAATAAACAAAACAACTTTTAGACACAAGACTACCAACCACACAAACCTCTAGATTTCCATTCAAATTGATATTTATTCATATAGTAGATTACTTTATGGTGACTTTCCATGTTTCAAATTAGCCCATTAGGTAAAAACTATTTGACATGGAAATTAATGATTACATATTAATCTAGTCAGCCACCCAGAGGTAGTACATCACTTTCAATACTTGTCTTAACCAAGTCCTGTTTCAGGATTAACTTGGTCAATCTAGACGGTACAAAAGTCTCTCTGATCATATTTTGTATCCTAAATTACTATGAAAAGTGTCATAGAGAAAAGAAAAAGTAAAAATATGAAATTCAGGTAAAACAATTTAAAATTTAGAAGTAATCAAAAAAATTACCCTTCATTAAAAACAGATGCACTTAGGTCTCGAGAAGAATCTGTAGATATACTCAACACTGTAGCTGGTTTAGTTCTGGAATATAAGATGCATAAATATAAGTATTTTAAGCAAAGCTGATCAAAGTGAAATTTATGTTTTATAATAGAATTACCCTTCCTTAAAATTCTGAACAACCATATGCGCATCTCTGGGTAAATCAGTGAGGTTGTCACTGAAAAAGAAAACTACATTGAATTTCATGTAAATCATAAGTTAGAGCAAAGCAAGCCAGCTTAATTTCAATTTGTACATTTTTCATATTATTCACTAATCTATTAATTACGATGCTTAAACATATAAAAAAAATTATTCGCAATAAGATATGCTCAGCTTAGCATGTATCATACCCCCATCACCTGTCAAATAGCCTTGCATGTCAGTTCAGATATAGGTCAAATCACTATTGAAACGTTGCATGTGAGTTATATTATACACCAACGCCATCTACTGGTTATTAATGGAGTTGATACCATATTTATACATCTACTATTTCAAAAAATAATTCTATATCTATTGATAGACTTGACAGGTTAGACTGTTTGATGACATATGACATATGTTAGTTGTTGAGAAGGCTTTTTTCAGTGTAGCTAGTTACAATCTCCTTGTACCAACATCCATACGTTTTAAGTATTGTATGCATAGAATAGACTTGTTTAATTTATAACATTACAAACCTTGGAACTATTTGAACATCATCAAGCAAAGGCATGTCAACAGAAGGCTGAGCACTCTTCAATACAATTTTATTATTCTCTATAAGATTGTTGATTAAATTTATAGTTTCGTTTGCGCTTGCAGATGGTCTGAAATTAAATAATAAACCATAAGTTGTACAATATTTACTTATAGATATAATTTGTAATTATTCATGAATGCCTATATATTATATATATCTAAATATATATAACTCAAAGGTGACTGACTGACTGACTGACTTAGTGATCTATCAACGCACAGCCCAAACCACTGGACGGATCGGGCTGAAATTTGGCATGCAGATAGATGTTATGACGTAGGCATCCGTAATTTTGATCAATTCTGCCCCCATAAAATAGATGAAAGTTTGTATAAATCTTATTAGATTTATTTCATTCATTATTACGCAAATAACAGCTAATTATAAATAATAAGAAAAATAAAGAAATATAATGGGCTATTAAGTTTCAATATGTAAATTTTTGGAAGTAAAATAATTCTTAATCTGAATTCTAGAACAACTGTCTCATAGAAATTTTACTATAATGTGTATGCTTATAATTGTTAAAGAAAGGCAGTTATATTTACCTGATAAGATCAACATTTTGCAATAAATAAAAAAGAACCATAAGAGCATTACCTTTTTGTAGGTATTAAAGGTCGTATTTGTTGTGTCAAGTTTGGGCTTTGTTTATGTAATAAATTTACTGCCAAAGGATGTCTGAGAAAAACAATTGCTATTTACGTTAATGTCACCAATATATATATAATATATGTTATAAATAACTTATGCGTAGTTTTAAGAATTATTTTTTCTTTTACAAAATGTACAGTTCAGGTTTCAGAGGCATAAAATTGTGTAATTGATATTTCAAATTATCATAATGTAATATCTCTAAAAGTGGCATGGTCGCGTTTCGAGATTAGCTTAGAAGTTGTTGAAGAAGAATTTGAAATATATTATCAGGAGTGAGTTGTATCAAAAAGCAGAGCCAACTACTGTGCTGCTAGTATGCTTGCTGTATGTATGGACCACATTTTAGTTTAACATTACACAAGGAAGATGACCACACAAACATATATCTTGATGCTTTTACAGATATGACAATTATGTAATGTTATCTCAAATCATTAAATAAATATTACCTGTGTTGATAGGAACTTCTGAAAATATTCTGAGCATTGGTTAAATTGTTACGTTTTATCTGCACAATACGAATTTTATTCGGCATATCTTTCCTGAAATGTTAACACAAAGATTGGTAAGAAAAGTTTGACCATTTTTTCTGCACATGCAACTGAGTTTGTTTTAGAAATTATAATTATTCCTATTGTATTATATAAAATAATATGTTAACTGATATGTGGTATATAGTTGACTAATTTACACAATAACAGATAAATAATATCATACAAAGCAGTTATTGTGTTTCTAAGAATGACGTCACAAATATGTTTAAACCAGAAGTTTCACTATAAACAAAAACAGATACTTCTATATAAAATGGTGGCAACTGAGTGTCTAGAACTTATTCATTTTAAAGTAAAGTGTACAATTCTTGCTACACTATTAATTACCTACTTAATGTTCAATTTTATTCTAATCACTGTTTTTTATAAATATCTTTCACTATGTAAAATATGTGTGAGAGCTTCAATACATTAAAAGGGTGTGGTCAAAACTCTCAATGTGACATAGTTTATTTGTACACATCACTTGAGTAATTAATAAATATGATGATTTGGAGGTTGTATCAAGAATTGATTAACTAACTTAAGATATAAATACATTGGTACAGAAGAATACTACAACATATAAAGTAAAATATAATAATATGAAGCAATATAAAAATAAAGCAAATGTAAATATTAAATACCTTTGTGTGGATGTTAATTTAACAGGTGGAGTCTTTATCTTAATAGTTTTATTGTCAGTTAATGGAACTAATGGTGGCAGATCACATTGGAAAGGCAAGGGCTTTGGCTCTCCTTTAGAACTTGGCGGTAAAGCCAAGTATTCATCTACATTTGGTGCCATTGTTGGTTTTGGTTTGAGGTTTTCTGAGGTTACCACCAATGGGTGACTGACATTATTCTGAATGGTTCGACATTTTAGTTTTCCCTCTTTTGGCTTAAATGGCATAAGAAAATAGTCTTCTACGTTTGGAGTCTCATTCGATGTACTAAGTATGATATCAGATTCATTAACTGGTGTTCCCGGCCGTGAAATACCAATCAAGTGCAAGCTGTTTTCGTAAAACGATTTTAAATTATCGTTTTGTGTTGCCGGTGTTCCCGCTATTAGATTAGCAATAGTATATACATTTTGAGGCTGGAAAGTCAATATTAAAATGATTCCACGAGAAATCAATTATTATTTCACAACAAATATAGTAATATATTACCAATTCGCGCTGAGGACTTTTTACATATACCCTAAGTCCGGGATGATTCGCCGTGATTTTGCGATCCATAGTTCTTACTTAACTAACCATTTTATAAAATAAACTAAACAAAACTAATAATAAAAATACTATACTATAACTAAAAATATAAATACAAACAGCCGATACTGATTGACGACTGTATATACAGTTCAAAAATTCATGACAAAAATCTTTATCTATATTGTCTATGTATTATGTTCAAATAAAAAAATAAGAAATAAATATGAATTATTTTACACATTTACATATATATTATAACTCTATATTATTGAATATAAATCAAATGCATTATTCTTATATATTACTTTTTTAAGGGTAAAACATTAATTTACTTTTAGAACGAATGACGCTTTCTTTTCTTGCCTAACATAGACAAGATAACCTCTCTTTCTTTCCAGGGACGTCGTCGTATCAAAAGGTGGTTATTTATATTTTATACTATTCTCATATTATTTCGCCGTGGAAAATTGAAAAATATGCGTTTAATGCATGCACATGTGTGACGTTCAATTTGTTAGAAAATTATGAAGATGGCGATGCCAAAACGGTATGTCTGTTCCACGTGCGCTGACAAACTATTAATATTTCAGGTTGTAAAATGACGAACTCCAAGGGTTACCGTCGCGGAACCAGGGATTTATTCGCCCGTAGATTCCGTACACATGGAACTATTCCTCTTTCCACGTACATGAAAGTGTACAAAGTCGGAGATATTGTTGATATACGAGTAAGTTTATTTACGTTATATTGGAACTGACAAGTGATGATTTGTTTCAAAGTTTGCTTATACTTTTTTAACTTTTCCAGGGCAATGGCGCAGTTCAAAAAGGGATGCCACACAAAGTATATCATGGTAAGACCGGCCGTGTGTTCAATGTGACCCAGCACGCTCTTGGTGTCATTGTTAACAAAAGAGTACGCGGTAAGATCCTACCTAAGAGGATTAACATCAGAATTGAACATGTCAAGCACTCAAAATGCAGACAAGACTTCTTAAACAGAGTGAAGGAGAATGAGCGCCTCCAGAAGGAAGCTAAGGCTGCTGGCAAGATCGTTAAGCTGAAGAGGCAACCTGCACCACCAAAGGCCGCTCATATTGTCAGTGGATTTGTGAAACCCATATTATTAGCTCCAATTCCATATGAGTTTATTGCATAAATGGGTAATTTGAATAAAATATTATTTAAGTAATTGTTTTGTTTTATTATCCCAAGATTTAATTCTAATTCCTAAACTCAAACTGAGACCCTAATGTTTGAATGTAACGCTTCATATTGCCAATCATGTATTCAGACATTATTGAGCTACAACCTACTATTGAAATAAGTGTGATAGCATGGGCGTAGCCAGGGTGGGGCGCTTGTCCCACCCTGGCTCTGACCTGTAAGATACCTAATCAAACCTGAAAAACTTGATTAGGTACTAACTACAATACTTAAAATCTGTAAGAAAGTTTACACTCGACAATCGTCAGTAGACAAAAAAAATTAACCACAAGTAAGACGGCAGGTATAGTTTGCTAGTTACATATTATTTTAGACTGCTGCCCCACCCTGAGCCCATGGCTGGCTACACCCATGTGTGATAGTAAGCCATAGTTTTCTAAATTAGGTGAGTCATGATAGAATAATGCTTTAAGTGGTCTATATCGACCCCTAGGGGTCTATGACAACCTGCAAGGGGTCTACGTCAGCGAAAAAAAATTTGGGGGTCCATGAAATGAAAATGGGGGTCCACGATAGTGGATCTCAACACATACACTGATAGTACCTATTTACTTACATCATACTATCTTATAATATCAAAACATATACATTATTTATAAAAGTACCTATGAAGTAAAAAGGTTCATCCTTGTCACTAAAAATATTGACTTATTGCTTATGTTATTTTATTTATAGTTTATTTTATGTTTATTTAATGTTACGTATATTTTACATAACAGATACAAAATTTTATTTTGAGTAGTTTTAATTTAAATTCAATTAATAAATGTATAAATTAACATGTGTTTTTACTTTAAGTTTTTAACACTAAACTTCACTACAGTTAGAAATTTACAGGAAATCAATATCAGGTAAGTAGGGGGTCTACCCAACACGGAAAAACATGGCAAGTTTGGGTCTACGATACTGATGTAATGACCTCTATTAGGTCCGGACCCACAATGCACTACCACAGCCACTAAATCATATAACCTATCTGGATTAACTGCATCGTCAGACTGAAAAAAAAAGAAAGAAATTCAAGTCAATCAGATTAGGGACATCTGTCATCATATAATCCCTGACAAACTAGAACAACCTATATTACTTTCTTCTATCCTAGCGCTATGCAGATATAACACCCAGATCCAAAGCAAATATCATTTTTTTTAAATATCATATATTAATGTACATAAACTTATTTTGAATATATATAGTACATACTTTCATACATTTTTTAAGGTAAACATAGGAAAAATTAAAAATAGGTTAAAACACAAAGCAACATTATGATTCACGGGATAGGCAGCAATTGTTTACGGAAGGCAATATATGGGTTGAGGGCAGTAGTAAAAACTTCAGTCTGTAATCAAATGTAAATAACATAACAGGATATATGCAATTGAGAATTATGGTAGACAATAATAGCTCATTAACTAAAAGTAAGGAGGAATGTGAAGTCTATGGCTACATAGTCAGTATTGACAAGCTGCAGATCTAACTCATTGTAGACCAATGCTGCTTGGACCTACTCCACAATGAGTAAACACTTACCGTATTAAATAATCGCAACTCCAACGGGAACACAACACGATGAGACACTTTGATATGCCTATTGTACTGCTCCATATATTTGAATCTCTTCAAATGTAAAGCTAATATCAACGGCAGTTTTTTAACTCGCATACGTTTCTGCGCCTCTTGATAACTGCTACAGTTATCACATTTGAATTTATTATCGTTACATAGAGTTTCGGTGTTCGAGAAACATTTGAGGCAATGCGTTATGCTTGTATTTTGACCAACGTCGACCTGAAAATGAAAATATATGTTAGAAGAGTAATCAATTTTTTTTTAAACAAAGAATTTATAAATTGTGTATTAATGTCAGCACCTACTTTATTATTTAGTGCAAAAGTGTACACATGTAGGTAGTTCAACATTTTATAAAAAAATAATACAATTACTTACTTGTAAATCAAAGAAATGCTCATCCTTACTGCTTACAGTCTCGCAATTAAGACATCTAGTTTCACTGGTTAATGTTCCTTGAAATATCTCATGTACCCATGTCGGCTCTGTGTTCTGTGGTGTTGCGTTACCATTGCACGTTACATTTTCACTGGGTGTACTTTTTGGTACTTTCATTGTGTTTTGATTGCGTTCAGCTATAAAAAAAATTATTATAATTGGTTGTTTCAGGCGTTACTTCGCGGAAATCCATATTAAAGGAAATTATTTAAAATTATTTTGCTTATAATTCCCGCTACATTAGGTTGATGAAGGAAAATAACCTCCACCAACATTCAATAACTTGTATCACGTGAAGTGGCGAAACGCGTCGAGACAAGTTATTGAATGTTGTAGCGGGAATTATAAGCAAAATAATTTTAAATAATTTCCTTTAAAAAAAATTAAGTAAAAGTTTGAGAACCGCTTCTTTTTCTTTCAGTTCCCTAAATGAGATAGCTAATACAAGTCAATTAGCTTCTCAAATTATTAAACAGAGTTATTTTAAAATGTGTAATCAGGTTTTTAGTCAGAGAATTATTTTCATATGGTTTCCCAGTCCCAATATTAGTTTAAGTTTGAGACATTCGCTGTAAATATACCTTAATATATTGAAAAGGAATTTTGTTAAATTCACACCATTCCATTCACAATATTTACATTTTAGGGTTATTATCCATCAATAAAAGTGTGATCTTTTAGTAACATGTTAAAAATACTCACCAAGTATAATCTCATTGATATGGTTGATGAGGAAATTAAGGAACTCGTGAGCATCTTGTTGCATATAATTGTCAAATTCCTCTAAAAAATGCAACAAATTATTTTCGAATATAGTACAGTAGGAAGCTTAACACTAGAGCACAATCTTTTACCATTCATAGAGAGAGGTGCTATTAACAAGATGCAGTATATAAAATAATCAATAAGAAATGTGAAATCTCCATAGACAAACGACTTTACTATGGTGTACATATATAAATATTAGAGATGTGCCGATTATGACTTTGGCCGACTAGCCGATTAGTCGGTTGTAAATAAGCAGATTACGGTTTAGGGGATTCCCGTGACGCTTTGTTTATAGCTGATTCGCTGCAATTTCAGTCACTACTGACATGTGGACAAATATAAATAACAAAAAAAGTTTTTTGAGTTTTACAGCTCACTAGTTTAACGATAGTTTCAAATATCATCACGCAGTATTGCAATTTATGACATTAAATATTGTGTTGATTTGTTTTTTAATTAAGATACTAATTTTGTTTGATAAATGTCATTAATATGTTTTCTTTACAAGGAAGTAACACATACATTTTATTGAGAAATAGACACAAAGTAACAAGCCGGATAGTCGGCGCCTTTTACCGATTAGTCACCGACTACGATAGTGGCCGGATAGTCGGCTTTACCGACTAGTGGCCGACTAGTCAGAACATCTCTAATAAATATATAGGATATTATAATCCAGACTTAGAATTTAAGTATAATTGAATGTTAAGCTAGAATACAGTACTTGAGCAGAGACAACTGTTACCACATACAGATGTCTGCATCACCACTATAGGATAAACAATTGAAGGTTCTGATAGTTGTATAAAATTATTCACCCTTTTCCTTCCTTAATCGGGCAATAAATTTCTTAGGTGCAATTGAGCCAACTTTCTTCTTCTGTGTTGCAATACTATAAAATAAATCAGCTAAGCATGTTAGTAGCGTCTCCTTAGTCCTTTTATTTTTGGCTTTATATTCTAGGACTTTCTCACGGAATGGACGGCAGAAATACAGCGCTTGCAATACTGAGTTACTGTAGCATGTATTGCCAAACTGAAATAAAATACGTAATATTGATTTTCATTTATTTATCTTCTGCCATGTAATACAATTTTACACAATTGGAATCCACTTTATAAAATCAAAATCATGAAAAGTAAAACTACTTACATTTACCAGACCAAAGTAATGTTCGTTCGGTGGGAATTGCTCGGACCCGATGTCTCTTTCCAGTTGTGATATATTAGCGCCCTAATTAAGAAGAAATTATATGATTTATCACATCAAGCTAATGAAAATGCGATGTAACGTCAGACCTCCGTTTAATTTATTATCATATATATTAAAAGAAACAAATTGATATTCTTGTTAAATCACAATCATGAATCACTATATTATGATACAACATATATAAATAAACGAAAACATTACTGTAAAATGCAATAAGAACAAAATTGTTATACTCGCCATTCTCTGTTGGAAATTAAGGCCGAGATCCTGACATATTGACATTTGCAACTATTTTATTGGACTTAACCAAAATCATTCAATAATTCTGATAGTTATTCACAGTAATACTGCTATCATTATAACATAAAAGCACATTAAAATTAGTCTAAATAGAACAACCGACCGACAGACATGACAGGTTACTACAGAGAGCAACTATCAAAACTCACAATTCGTTTGCATTCAAGTATAATGAAACGATGATATATAAAATTAAAGTTTAAAACATAATAACACGTATTTATGTCTACTCAGCCGTTAAATATAAATATGACCATTATTGACTATTTCACATGATTATTAAAGTTCTAATAAAATATCTGTGGCATAGTCGCACCACAAGACGTGGGAAAGTGAATTAACATAATAGCACTTTTCAAAATTGGAATAATGTTACCATTTTAAATTATACTTTGGCAACACTCTGGTTTGCAGTCAAAGCTACAAAAACATTCAAAACCTAGATGTTTTTTGCGAAATTTATTATATTATAATTAAAATTTATTAATTATGCAGTCTATACTATATTTTTTTTAAAAGATAACTCTATAAATTATAAGGAGTAATGTTATTTATATGATTTTTGGTGTTAATAAATTTGTTTAATCTTTAAATTATAAAATTGATCAGTTGATGGGATTAAAGGGTTCAAGTGTTAAGAACGAATTGTTTGCGTCCTCGATCAATTTTATTCGCCGGCTCCCTTCTCTTCCCGTTTGTTACATTCAGGAATAGGGGAACGGATAGCAGCGTTGACGTGGCGTAATATAATACACGTACGTGTTCAATTATTACTTGTTGCGATAACTCTTAATTAGTTCCACATTATACCAGTGCGTCAAATGTATTCTAAGTTACACATTGTCTTGTGAAGTCAATTTCTACTAGAATCTTATTAAATCTAATTGTATTCTAGGACCAATCATGTATACGGCGCTCCAGCTAGTTTTGGTGGTGTCCATGGTTTTCGCTGGTGTGCCTAATCCTGACGAATCCAAAAGAATGATGGACCATTTGTCAGATCAGGAACATTTTAAAAATGAGCATCATAATAAGCAGTTCGACCATGATGCGTTTTTAGGAGAAGATCAGGCTAAATCATTTGATCAACTCCCCCCTGAAGAAAGTAAAAGGCGTTTAGGGTGAGTAAGATCGCTCATAATTTTAAAACATGAAATTTATTATCTATATAGAACAAACATTCTATTTGTAGACATTCTAATTTAAGATCCATTAAACAATTTAGGCCAAATATCTTTGCATTGTTTTAAATCAATTGTTATGACATACATTTCCAATAAACTTCTTTTATTGGGTCATTAGTAATTTATGCATTGTGTATTTTATTTCTACTATTATTTATTTTAATATATAATAGTTTTAATTAGTTTTTATAATTATGTCAATGACCTGCTTTAAAAAAGTCAACGTTAAGATGGATATATCATTATCTTGCCTACACACTAACATTCAGGTCAGATAAGCAGGGAGGAAGTAATGAATTTATCTCATTGTGCTCTAAAATTAATCTGTTGCTACTGATAAAATTATCTTAAACACTTTCCTTTTTCAGTATTTGTTTATTCGTAGTTTTAAAATTATCATTATTTAAGTGTGAAGTTTGTAGTTTTGAGTTGTTCATTTTAAAATAATAAAAGAGTTAAACTACAAAGTTTGTGCTAATCAAATTTAAGTTAGTTCTTTATATAATAAAAAATAAAGTTGTATGAATTTTTTTTCCAAATCTTAAAAAATGAGGCACAATTTTATTATTGTAAACCTTATGTAGAACCTCATTAAAATCTAAATTAAATATTGAGGGTCGTTTTAAATTTAATTACCAATTTTGTTATACATTTTAGTGAGGCACGTAGGGTAGTTGTTAAATCCTTTATATTCGTGTAGGTTGCTACCATATTGCTTGCCAGTTCTAAACAAGCTCAATAAGTGACTACATGCATTGGTTCACTGTTCCATCGAGGGAGTCAATATATTAGTAATTGATTGAAAATGGATATAGCTTATATAGGTATATTTTTATATTTCAGTCTAATCGTAGATAAAATAGACAATAACAGTGATGGCTTTGTGAGTTTAGTCGAATTAAAGGATTGGATAAAGTATACACAGAAGAGATATATAAATGAAGATGTCGAGAGGCATTGGAGGCAACATAACCCTGACAATGAAGAGGAAATACCTTGGGAGGTAATTATATTGAGCTGGTGTTGTATTTCAAAGTTTGATATGTATGGTACATTGGTTGTCCTATGGTGTAGGCCAGCCATTCTCAAAGTGGTGTTCTGCAGAACCCTAGGGCTAAAATATTGCAAAAAATACCTACCAAAGGAAGATTATAAGGTTACATCTAAATATTCCAACTAAATATTACGTAATATTACATTGCAATATGATTATTCATAAATACATATAAATCAGTTTTTCATAATTATATTAAGGCTTTTTTCTTCGCCAAAAAGTTTGAGAACCGCTGGTGTAGGCAGATAAGAGTGATATATGTAGTGACTCATCTCTCTAAAATATTTTTAATGCTAGTAGAATTAATAAAAAACGTACATGAGCAATTGATAACTTTGATTGTTGGAGCAATGACAGCAACAACTAGCAGCCCTTAAAAACAATATGTCACACAAGTATTCTGTTGCCTTGCATTGTGTATGCATTATTCCAGAAGTGAATGTATATGTTTTTGAATAAAACTTAATTTATGCGAATCTTTCATTACTGCTTTGCTGGAGTCATTTAGAGATATACTAGAAGGTAAAAGGTTTATTTTATGTAAATTATTGCATTACAGACATACAGAAAGAATGTTTATGGGTTTATGGATACACTGGATGATAAGGAGAAAAAATCATTTTCATATGAGAATGATCAGTATTTTGCTTTGTTGAAGAGAGACAGAAGGAGGTGGCATCATGCTGGTAGGTATTTATAATTTGTTACTAAACTTTGTGGGTGATTCAGTTGGTGGTCTTTGTTATGATATGACCACACACTGCCTGATGTCTACAGCAACATGGTGATGTCTACATCAAATATATTGCTAATGCTATGTTGACTTGAGGAATATATAGGTTCCTCTGATCCTCTTTTTTTTTAGTTTGATTAACCCTCCGTCGGGCGCCCATCAAAACTCCTTAGATCGGGCACGGTGTGCTTGAAAAAATTGATGATTAGAAATCTAAGATGAAAATCAAAATCAATCTTTTTTATTAGAATATTTAGAAATAAATTTTATACAAAAGTTATAGAAATGTTTTTTCCCTCTTTAAATCAGACTAAAAACTAAAAGAGTTCATAGAACCTGTAGTTGCTGTGCCTGTGAGGTTAATTAAAAAGTTAAAGGGTTAATGTTTTTAGAATACCCTTAGTTTTTGGAAATCTTAAATAATTTGTGGTATAATTTTCAGATGTGGATGAAAATGATTCGTTAAACCGTACTGAGTTTGGTGCTTTCCTACATCCCGAGGAGGTGGAACATATGAGAGATATTGTGGTTTTGGAGACTGTAGAAGATATTGATAAAGATAAGGTATTGTGTTTTATCAAAAATCATAGTAAAGTGAATGTTTTATGCATATAGAGGTTCCGACTTTCGAGTTCAATTACTAATAAATATTATCATTATAAATTTTATATTATTTAAACAAAAGCAAGAGTAAGTGTTTGAATCGAGTTTGGGGTGTTCACAGGTTTCCTAGTTTGGTGACAGGATTATAAAGTTAATAGTTTAAGATGTAAAAGATACAGTAATTTATGTATATATTAAATACATTTTTAAAATTTAATATGCTCAGACGTTTTGAAAGCTTTGTCGTCTACAGGCATGAGGTTAGAAATATGTACAGTTTTTTGAAATTTTCAGGACGGTAAAGTATCACTATCAGAATATATTGGTGATATGTATAAACCTGAAGAAGGAGAGGAAGAGGAGGAACCGGACTGGGTTAAGCAAGAGAAGGAGCAGTTTTCTGGATACAGGTGGATTTATATTTGATCATATTGTTTTTTATAAATGTTATTTAAATTTACGTGGTAACCTAACCTAGTAGGCTTTAGGAAATGGGTTAAATAACGATTCTTGGTTAAAATGTGACAAACCCTGGTCTTATACGTATATGTAAATAAGATAATATATAAAAAAAATAAATTAATATGTAGTTAAGTTATAAATATTAATTTATTGTCTAATTACAGAGACACGAATAAAGATGGATTCATGGATCTTAATGAAGTAAAAGATTGGATAGCGCCACCGGAATTCGATCACGCGGAAGCTGAGGCCAGGCATCTTATTTTCGAAGCGGATTCTGATGCGGATGAAAAGTTGACCAAAAGCGAAATTTTAGATAAATATGATCTTTTTGTGGGGTCGCAAGCAACTGATTTTGGTGAAGCTTTGGCGAGGCATGATGAATTCTAAATTCATATATATTATTTTAAAATCAGTTTAATTACCTTTTTATTGGAATTTCTTGAACAATATATATTGATTTTAAGCTACAAATTACTTAATTAAATACTACATTTTCCAATAAAAAGTTAATTAAAACAAAACGTAATTAGTAGAGAAGGCAGTTAGTATAATTATAATAATTTTAAAATAAACTCAGTTTAAAAAATACACTAAAAGATCTATTAGATTGAATCTTCATTATAATTAGTTATTAGTTTTAAAAAAATAAATTGTACTTATATTTAAAATTTAATAATTTCTTACATTAATTTAGTTTTAGTATAATTAACAAATAAGCTTGCCATAATTAAAATGAACAAGCTATAATAACAGCTGCATTAAAACCAAAGTATAACATATAAGTTATGTTACGCGCAAAATTTTCTTTTAAGATCCTCTTATAGATAATGTACGTTTAGTGGTAGACGTACAAAGTGTAAAATGACTAATGAAACAACGATATATAATACAAGAACGATGATCGAAAAAAGTAAATTCAATATTACACCAATAATATATACCAGTGGTCAGTTTTAACCGCGATTCGCTACGTTTAACTAATATTTCATTGCTATAAAATTTGCTTTTTTTTTTCATTTGCTTCAACCTTCATTTAAAGTGTTTTCGAGCATATTTTGAAAACTTCTCGGGACTTTCATCACAACGGCTCCCAGTGGTTCCCAAACTATACAATATAATTTTCATTATTATACAATTAACATTCCTTGTAATACTGTCTTAGGTTATTCACAATTTAATTAATTTGAACGACTCTATGCGGATTATTTCACGTTTATTTTGATCGTGCGACGACTTGTAGTCGCACTTTCCAATTTTCAAAAACTATGACGTATTTTTTTAATTTGGTAGTCTGGGTAGTTTGTTGGGTTTGGGATTCGGGTATGAGGGTAGGATTTAGTTTTGGCTGTTAGATAATCAAAATAAATGTGATATAAAACCGCTTAAAGGTTTTTAAATTAATTTTTATTTGTATGTGAAATAATATGTATTAATATGCATTTATAATTTTATGTACATTATTATGTACAATGATTCCGCGTAGAATAATTATTAAACATCTAAGATATGCTGTCGAAGCTACTATATTATAAATGTATTTGACAATAAAATTATCATATGAATCTTTTAGTATAATTATCTTTGTAGTATAATATTTCATAAATGCTTTGTATTTCGTTAATAAATATATTAATTTTTTATAACTGTTTATTATTTCCAACATAGCGGGTCCTATTTGAACTAATATATAGGCAGTTTTCGTTTTTTTTGTTAAAATAGCTTTGAAATGGAATTTTCTCATAAAAAAAATTGTCAATGGTTTCTTACTAAATACAATAATGAATAATCTATACGAACTATGCGTAATAACAATTTTAAATTGCTGCCCTGTTAAATTGTGCTTGTTAGATTCTACTATATTAATAGGAAAGGAAATATGTATATATATTTAATATATGAATTTTGTTGATTAGATCCAAGGTTGATTCCTGACCAGAAGCGTAATAGTAAATATTTTGATCTAGGCGTCAGAACACACTCCATAAACTATATCCTAGCTTCCCATGCCATTTTGGTTAGGTTATACGTAATCATTATACTTCCCCTATAGTAGGTATGGATATATGGAAATAATCAGGAAAATTCTTTCATGTACTTACGTTTTAATAAAATAAAAAGTACTAATATTTGTACAAAAAAGCGTTTCAGTATTAAATTTAATTTAGTGTGCGAGGTGTTTCGTAAACATTTTCACTTTGGTCTAATGAGTTTTCAACTTTGGCTCTTTGTGAGATTACGCCAAAAATTCAGAAAAACTTTTCGTCTGGTGAACGTTGTTTGACGTATTAAGGACTTGTCCTTGTTTTTTTTAAGAACTTTTCCAAGATATATTACTTTATTTTGTTTCGTTTTCTCAAAACGGAAACCTTAATGAATAATTTAGTAAGACGTTTTTCCAACTTTCCTGAATTACATATTAGCTACTTCAAAGAATAACAACAGAATATTAATTCAATAATAATAAAAATGAATAATTTAATATCTGCAAAATATTAG
This sequence comes from Tineola bisselliella, assembly GCA_028551675.1. Taxonomy (NCBI): domain Eukaryota; kingdom Metazoa; phylum Arthropoda; class Insecta; order Lepidoptera; family Tineidae; genus Tineola; species Tineola bisselliella. Next base: position 118,182 of record JAPWLS010000522.1, on the reverse strand, counting down.
CTGTACAGAAGAGCCGTTTTATGTATTTAAGCACTTTGTTATCTAATACGAAACAATAGGTAGGTGTATCTTTTTATTTATAATATTAGTATGTAAGTGGACAAGTAGTAATACCAATACACAGCAGCTAAATTTAATTGTTTGTGATAATTTATTTAATTTGCATTTATGACAAGTAAAAACGCTTAATTGGAGCCAATTTACTAAAATTAAGAAATGTTCATAACAATGAAATTACAACGCAACTTCTTCATATTATTGAAAAATTAAAAAATATAGGCATGAGATATAGTAGATAAACATATATACCTACATACATATACTATGTTTTGTGCGATTTCAGTAAACAGGGAGTAGAAAGATTAAATATATCGTGGCCTATTTTCGCACGCACATTTGAATAGCAAAAAAGGCGCGACTCAACGAAAACAACACGGAGCGGCTTCCATATTTTTGCATACTTATTCTGTGACAGTAATATCGTAGCGGTTCATATAAGAAAGGGAATTTGTATGATAATTTTCATTTTGCATTCCCCGGTTTGGAGCAATTTTTCTTTTCTCGTTGGCCGCGATCGCGCTCCAGGGAAATTCCGCGGTTGACGCTCGATTGATACAATATATTGTAATTGCCATCTTCGCATGTTTGGCATGGGATATTGTATAATATATTAAGTCCTTTTAATTTATAGAATAAATGATGGAAATTTTTTTATTAATAAAATTGTAAAAGTTTGTATAGGTAATATTATTATTTATATAAAGCGTATATTTAAATTAGGTTTAATTTTGTAGTCACGAGGCACCTAATGTTGCCTATTCGGATGGGTTATAAATTTTACCAACTCGTAGAAAGTAATAAAAGTTAGGAAGTAATTTCCCAGGTGCTAACTGCTACATGAAAGTGAGAAGTTTGTCGGACCTTCTAAAAGCACAATGTGAAACTCCGCAAGTGATAAAGTTTCTGAAGAAATTACGATCGTTTGAACTTTGCAAACAAAACGCGGACACCCGAAAAACAACTTCCTGTACTACTATTATAATCAAAATATGATATAACATGTAAATTATCTATGTTTATTATTGTTTTGTTTTTAATTTTAAACATATACGTTCTATAGAACTTGACGTATGATCAGACTCATCGCCACTGTCGTATATCTGACGGATTATGGATAAAGCCTACCACGGAGGAGTTCACTTACGTAAAAATGTAGAAAACTCGGAGACAGGGGGAAACTATATCTGTAGGGGAAGGGGGCCTTTGATTTGTATTGAAATAATTAGGTTTTTTTTAAATAAAAAAATAAGATTAGCAGTAACTTCTAATATATGGTACACCGAATAGGTTTCCTACAAGAATCTATTTACAAGCAATCGATTATTAAATTTCTTATATTATTTCGGTTATTAGGGCAATAGGGACTGTTCTATAATAAAACTATTCTGGAAGCTTACTCAATATCAATTTGTTTAAAGACGAAAATCCAAACAAGTTAATTCAATTAAACATGTTATCTAGTTCCCTAAACATCCATTATCTTAATAAAGTTTATTCTAAAAGTTAAATTTAGTAGCTGACTGTACGCGTACCTGCATTGTGCAAACTTTAACGTTGAATCCTGTCAGAGCTTTTCGCCGGTGTTTTCTTACGTGCTTTCCTCAGCAGGAGCGACATGCGCTCGAGCCCACTTACACTAACTGAATTTTGTGTAAACTGATGCTGGCTTCTAGTTAAGAATGCTTTATTTTACTTGTAACTTTATAATGTGTTTCAGATTTCTATTTTAGCTTACATGAAATTTTAAAATTTTGCCTTAAATTAACATGCGATTTTTTTATTTTCCGTCCTAAACCCTCGGATCCAACTGGGTTTGTTCGATTAATGAAGTCTTAAATTAATAAAATCATCTTTACAAATAATCTAAAATAGTAGTATATTTTTTATCGTATACAAATTAGATCTGGTATAAGACGTGGCGGTAGTAATGCGAAAGGTATTTGGGTTTGTTCGTAATCTTTTATTTGGCCGACGCTCCTTGTTCCAAATTTCTTTAAAGTCTCTCGGTTATTCGGGTGGAATAAATTGATCTGATCCAATATAATGCACGCCGAGGAGTTCCTTCAACAAAGGGCGAAAGGCCGGAATTTAGATTAAAAATGATTCGTAAAGAAGTGAAATGTATCGTGAAATTTAATAGCGTATAAATATCTTTATTTATTATAGAAATATAATTTTTATTACATTGTAAATGATATATATTGGTAAATACATTTATTTATATTATTTATTAATCAATCCAGTATATTATTTTAATTAAAAAGATAAGAATGTATGTATGCGTTTTGTGCCCGTTACATAGAGGTATCGAGTTCTTTTGCCGGTGTATTTATTTATTTATAATATTTTATGTTATATATATATTGTTACTTCATATATTTGTACTGCCCTTATCTTACGTATTCATATCGCTAGATCTTATTTATATAGTCGAAACTACAAAATCACAATTTTACAGGAGAGCGATTTAAAGTTGTTATTGAACATAGTTCGTCTATATAGATTCTTGTTGGAGCATTGAGTACCTTAGAAATCATTAAAAATATATTTTTTTTAGATGGAGAAGCTATTTCAACTAAAAAAATTGAAACAGCCAAAATGTTAGTATATATTTTTATTTTAAAATAATTTTCATTAAACATTATCACATCGTGAGTCGTTGTTATTAATCCATTAGTGTAAATTACACTAAACGCAATTATAGGGTGGCATTCACTCGCAATTATCAGACGAAAATGGTTCTCTAAATTACTAGATCCCGAACCAACAAAAGTCGCGTGCAGTAGTTGCATAATGAACTGCAAACAGTGTCGCTCTCTCAACAAGTTTGATTAAAATTTATAGACTACAGAGATGGTTGCAAATAACGTAACCCTTAATATATCTCCGCGGGTGTGACGAGAATAAACAAATGAACAGAGAGGAATGACCTCATTATTTAAATGGTTTGCAATAAACCTTCTCTATCACTTTAATTTAAAATGAATAATTTTTTGTAGGGGTGTGTGTGTTTTTTTGTTGTTATTATTTGACTTTTCAATATCAGTGGGCTTATCACGAATTTCGAGTTCGCTTCAAGCGATTTGTATGGAAATTTGAGCAGCGCCACCGCGTGCAGATTTGGAACTACAATATTTTAGATACTTTTTGTTAATTTTCGAACGTCTCGATCTTTCGTTCATTTGATAGATTGCTGGTGCTCGTTAGTCGTTAGTAAAAATTCATGATCCCGATTGCTAACGGATCCGTTTTACTTGTGATAGCTCGATTCGAAAGCCAGACTAAATTCGTGATAAGCCCACAGATAAACAGAAAGAGTTTGGTGAAAAGTAAATCAACGTGCATGGAAATTGATATAAATGTGAAATGTTAAAGAGTGGTAACAGTATGCCGTCCTGGGGAAATACCACACCACTTTCAAACGGAACACCCGTGAAGTGACCTAGTCGCGTTTCGGGATCAGCTTGGAAGTAGCCGAGATAACGAGAGGAGTGTGCCCTGTCAATTTGAAAAAAAAAAGGAGAGCGTCGAGGGAAGAGGGTTGGGGGAGGTAACGCTCATTCGCTTTAGAGGTATTTATTTTAATTATAAAAAGTTAATATAAATAAATGAGATCTGTAAAACTAATTCCCAAAATTTCTGAATTTGAGTGAGCGGTTTCACGCATGACTGCATTTCTAATTTTGCTCTCAGAAATAAATTAATATTTGATTGTTTCTGAATATCTCAACGAAACTCCTATTACACAGAATTGATTTCAATCAGCGAGTTTTAGAATAGTCAATTTAAATGAGAATAAAGATAAATAGAGTTTTACATTACAAGCTGTGTTTGTAATAGTATTTCAGTCAGACAAAAGACAAGCAGAACTTAGTTTAAAAGTCTGAATGTGTTTGGCAACATACGAATTGAAATAGTCTTCAGTGTGAAGTTTAGGCTGAAGGTACATTACGTCATGATGTCAACTGCGACGTGGGTCCTTTAAATTTACTATCTTAAAACTATTTTTATTTTCGTTATGGTATCCAATACAAGTTTGTGTACGATGTTATAGCTTTACATAATTTATAAACCAATGTGATTATAGCATTTAAATACCGTAATAAATTTATACAAACATCTATTGTAAAACATTTTAGAGTGTTAACATAGCCTGTATGCTCCTGGTTGCATTGCTCTATGCGCCGAATGTAACTTCAACCTAAGAGTTCGGAGTTCCCTGTGTAGAAAACTTTGATTGGATTTCGATACCTGACTCTTAGAGTTGTGAAGATTAGTTGTATTGTCTGAGTTTCCTGACAATGCACACAAAGTCTTAAGTTAATTCTAATTTAAGTTTTACTCTCAGTTAGTGCAATCTTTCACAACGTTAGCCTAAATACATTCAAAATTAACGCTGGTAACTAAAAAAACGTCAAACTTCTATATTGTAAACTAAATAATTCACAATGAAAAGTAGTTTTGTAGAAAAGTATAGTTTATTCAGTCAATGTTGTGCAGAAGTGTAAATAAAACGTGACAATATGTTCAGTTGGAGAGGTCGGGTGCAAGTTAAGTGTTTTTATGTCAAGACGTCGCATAAAACGAGGGAAAGGGCAAATTGTTTGGGTCCCAAAGCTTTTCACCTTCTGTCCTTCCAACGCTAGTTGCCATAATAATTCCCAAAACGTGGGGATAACCTTCTGAATTTCTTAAAAAAAAATTCATCTTAGATATTTACTTACAACTAATTATTTACAATATTAGCGTTACTTTTTATGAGTTTTCTTAAAACAATATTAACATAAATATAGGCGAGCTTAATAACAATTTACATTATCTATCAGTTATTCTTTGAGTCAGTGAGGTCTCCATCGATATACTAATAAAATATGAAGTTTGGCTTCAGTTACAATACGTAAAAGATGTCCCAGGTCTAAACGTAAACCATGGATATCGAGAGTTAGTGATAATGTGTCAATGAACAAATTGCAACTTCAGACATAATAATAAAAATTTTATTTTGATTTTTGAATATGGAAGACTGAGACTGGACTGTAATAACAATACTTAATGCTGAATTGTTCGGCATACACGTGATAGTAAGCCGTAAAATGCCTTTAAATTAGTTAAAGCAAACTCGAGAAATACACTATAAGATCTTCTATTGTTGTAATCTTAAACTTGACCCACATAAAGGCAAACAAGAAAAAGTAATCAAACTTCAAAATTGGACCAAGAGCAAATGTTTGAATTGCAAGTGTAAATAGGACAATGTCCACGTGCGAGGGCGTGAGTTATTCAAAGCCGAGGGAGCCGTTTTGATTAAACTTTATTGAGCGTACTATTCGTGACAAACCCTTTGTTCTAATTTTATCTATTCTCTCCCCTCTTTGTTAGTTGTGCAGCTCCTAATTCAAGTGTGACTAACTTTACTTCGTTAGATCATATTTGTCAAACGAATTTACACTTTATAGACACGTATGTTAGGTAAATTTCGATGACTTTTCTTTAGTATTGGAAAAAGTAAGTCAGTATTGTAAATTATTTTTATTAGGTTGCGTTCATTTGTTTCTTTTTTTTTTAATCAGAAGTGTTCCTCAGTATGTTTGATAGCTTACATACTAATGGCATAATAAAATATGCAAATGTAGATATATTATATGTTTAAAAGTAGGTTCAGTTATATCCTTTAATTAAACTACTTTTAAACCTTTACGTTCGAGTTCTAATTAGTTTTCAATCAGTTTTAAAAATCAATGGAAGTGTTCTTTGATTGGGGGAAAAGTTTTCAACGATATTCCATTATGAAGTCTTTAAGAAACGTGAATAGAAGAAAGAGAATATAAAATTTCATTGCTTTATCTTAAATCTTTTCAGATGGCGAAACAGTATGATTAAAAAATACTCTTATTATTATTATTATTGCAAAATTAAAGGTTTCATATGTACATGTGTGACGTGGATTCGAATCGTGATATTTAAAACGTGTTTTTTTTTTATTTTTATGTAATTTTAATTCACTTTTTTATTATTGGACATTAATTATCTCGTTTATTTTGCACTTTTTCATGTCTGTTTTTTTATTAGTCTTTGCTGCCAATATAATTACCATAAAACAAAATATAACTACAAGTGAAATTAAAAAGTAATCATAAATATATTATGTTGATGTTAATTTAAATTAAAAATAAAGTTAATTGAACATTTAATTAAGTTAATATTAAATGAAATAAGCTGAGAAAAATGTGAAAGTAAACAATACTAAGCCGTGGCTGGGAAATTACCAAGTTATTTAATAAAGGACGGTAAGTCCAATGGATAAGGTCATTTACACTTTACACTTTAAACTTTTGACCTCTTTATTTATTAAGTTATTTTTTGACCTGTTTGTTTAACATACTTATTTTTACCATGTTCGATCCTTTTTAATATTGCTAATACCTTTGATATTGGCAGCTCAATTCCAACTAATTCAAAATTGAATATAATAAAAAAATTAACTAGTAAATTTTGTATCAATAATAATTAAAATAAATTCACTAAAAAAGACATAGTCCCACTACATATTAATTTTTTTTTAAATGTCATATATTTGTGGTATAACAGATGAGTAACCCAATGAGAGGCGAGCGTCTCCCGTCGGCCAGATAAAAGGAAATAAGTTTAAACGAGAAAAGTTTGCTTTTTGTCAGATAGATAGCGGACACTATGACGAGACGAAGATTTGACGGAGGCAGCGTACGTAATAACCGGCGATTCACATCTTGTACTGACGAGGAATGTACCAAAATGAAATGAATTTAATTTCCTTTTCTATTGTACACGATTTTTGATTTATTCGAAATTCTATTAATCTAAGCCCTTATATGGAGTTGTTTAAATTAGTATTCTATTTGTTTTGATAATTTAATAATTTCTTCGTCTTGAAGTGATAGTGAATGCGATATATGCTGCATAAATACTTTTAATTTATTTGTGATAAAGTAGGTCTTTTATAAATGCTTAAATGTGTTTAATTGTAATAAAATATTCGGTTCTTATGTATAAATATACTAATTATATAGTACTATAACTGTGACAGTTTATTTTATTATTAAGTTGCTTTTAAAGACTTTTCACTTGATTCGATTTTAATTTTTACATTTGCAGTGATTTCGTGAATTTTTTATTTTTTAAACTTATTTTAAAAGCATCTCGGGACCCCAACTAAAATAGTTTGGGAAATGTATTATTAAAAAATCACAAGCTTTTGAATACATAATTTAAACATGATTTGAAATGACAGACATTCGAAAGTACAGTCAAGTACACATTTTTGAAAGATGCATATTTTTATTTTGTACTTGACTGTACCTACCTAATGAATTCATTACTTGTTTATTTATCATAAAGTATAAAGTAAGAGCTCCTGAACGACGTGAATATAAAAGTTGATACTAGTTTTAAGGTTATAAATTATAACTAAGGGAAAAGTTTGTCCCACGGGCAAATGGAGATGCGGTGGTGGGACGGGCAAGAGGCGTTAATAATAAATAGTTTTATATGAATCGTCTAGTTTAATATTGTCTTCATTATATAAGAAAAAAGTGTTGAATTGCTCAGAGTAAAAATATGTTTTAAAGTGGACAATCTTGAAATACATAATTAAGTAAGGAGCAGCGAAAGTTGTGGCCAATGGGAATATGAATGGTATTTACTGAATTCATTTCATAATAGATCAACAATAAGTAATTATTTTTGAAGACCTATATGTATATACCCGCATATATTGTTATATATACCTACGCTCAAATTATGTTTATATATAATATATAAAAATCAAATTTAATATAGGTAAAAAAAGTAATTATATTGTCGCATCCGTCCGTAACATAAAAGTTCGAAGTATGTTGTAAAATTTTCACAAAAGATTAAGGTTTTCTTTTCACGGCTGTATAAAAGAGGAAAACCTCTTGAGTAATGCTGATGGGATCTTTTACAAACAAAACATTATTAGACTGGAAAATTGAATTTTTTATAACTTATATGTTGTTAAATTTTATATATTTCGACTTTTACTGTTTCGCCGGAGAAACTGGGCTCTGCTTTCTTTACAAACTACTATACATAATGACATTTTCAGTCCACGATTTTACCCGCCTTTTCACTTTTACATACATGAATGAGAGATGAGATTGATTTTGAAAAAAAAAACTTAATATACAAAAAATTAAATACAATATATTTAATAACGCAAATTAAGTAATTATGAATAATAAATATATTAATTAAAAAGTGTATTCGACACCAAACTTGATGATAATTCTTTTACAAAGCGATTACGTTGAAAAGTGACATCGAAATTCAATTAGTCTGAGAGAGAGTCGGCCATAACCGTAGGCAATTACCATTAAAAATAAACGCCGAAATCGCCAAATAATTAGGGAATATTAATTTAAAATGAGATTCATTAATTCCTTGGCAGTTTTGTTGTTGAGAAAGAAAATTGCTTTTTGATAATATTAAATGTACCTATGTTATAAAACAATCAATCTTTTTTAATGAATTTAAAAAGTATTACAATTAATTAAATCAATATCGGGGCTTAATAAATCAATAATTCATTTTAAAGAGTTTTATTTTAAAATGTTAAATTCTTTTGTTTTGATTAAATTTTGGGATAGAATATAAATGTGGATATAATAAATCATTAAGTATGTTGGTATCATACGTACTATATTTAATACCACGGCACCGATGACATATTATTAAGTTGGCGATATATATTAAAAATGTAGCGAAGAACCGTTGTGGGTAATACGATAAAAACATTGTAATCTGTGTTAATCTGGTATGTAAATAAAATTAAATAATATATATCATCACGTTTTTTATTTACAATAATGCTTAATTTGACGGCTTCACTGTTGATAGCAATTTTATATCCCTGGTATAAGTTAACGTTTAAAACGTAGTAAAATAATTTGCCATTAGCAACCTACATGTTCAGTAAATTTCGCCCGACGTAAGGAGTAAACAGGAAATAATGTCACATAGAAAGTTTTAAATAAACGACTACCGGGACCGATTTAAACTTTCCAGCTTGGATAAGATTTTCTTTAAAGGAATTTGTTGCGGAAAATCGGCTGAAAGAGTGCGCAGTGAGGGTTAGAAAGAAGGCCGAGTTATGTCTGCCGGCGACAGCGTTTGAATGCAATTTATTACAATGTTTACTGGTTCACTTGTTCGCGCGACACAGCTTCAATCTCAGTATAAGAGACCTGCAGCGAAAGGAAATTAATATATACTGCAACTGAAGTAAGTTTACGCTTCGACGAATTTGTGAGATATTGATATAAAAGATGAAGTGATGTTTGCTGTTTTGATTGATAAATTAGTTTATTATAAATCTAATTTCTGATACTAGCATTTATAGACGCGTCTAGATGTATTTATAAATATATTTTATTTTCTCGACGTTGTCACAATAATTATGGTCACAAAATCGTGTAGGTATTGTTATGATAAAATTATGTTTAAGTTTATAAGAGGTCATTTGTTTTTTTTTTTAATTATTGCAGAACTAAACATTTAGTGAGAATGTATGTAAATAGTTAATTCACGAGAAAAATGAATAACTTGTAAATACAAAACGACACGTCAATAGTTGTCAGCGGAAAAAGTATGAGTTCCCAGTCGGGCGCTGGCTGGAGCAATTTAAAGTGAGTTATTTCACTAAATATCATCCAAGTGTCGAACAGTAAATTATTACAATATGAATTTCGGTCTCGATACTATAACTGGCAGTTATAAAATACGGTGAGAAACTTTTTAAATTTGCAATGAAAGGAAACTTCGACGTAATTTCATTTGTTTTATATTATTCTTTTATTCGTTTTGTTTTTTATATGGTCAATTTACTAATTGCCAAAGGTATTAATTTTAGTCGTATTCAACATACTTAATATAGTTATATGTTAGATTTCATATACTTCTCCACAATACCTATATTTAATATCAATTCATGACATTTTTCTGTTATTATAAACATAAATATTACATAAGTCCATGGATTAGTTTTTCGGAACACAGATCATGGAAACATCCCAAATTGCTCGGACAACGATGAGCATTGCGACCCACTTGGACATATAAGGTTACAATTCCGTGCCAATGGTTAAATTCTCTATTATAAATTCATTTAATGTGTATGTTTACGTATGATTTAAATTGACTTCAATTTTGTAGTATTTTATTTAGACAAATGGGTACATGATTTCAAGCATGAACACCCGTGAAGTGACCTAGTCGCGTTTCGGGGTCAGCTTGGAAGTAGCCGCGATAACGAGAGGAGTGTGCCCTGTTGATTTGGACAGGGCACATTTATCTCCTCAAGCTGGCATAGTGGAGTTGACTGTTGTGAGCGGACGATGCTCATGGATCGCACTCTAGCTTAACATCAGGCGGAGTGTGGTCATATGCTGGGCTATCAATAAAAAAAAATGTATGGTACTATAAGTTAATTACCTTAAATATACTACTAGTTCTATCAATGCTCTACATTTGCAGCGATTTATAATCGAATAGTACACGTTAAAGGTGTAAATAAAAAAAATTACGTGACATGGCTGACGGAAAGACACATAATGCTTATAAATAATATAATATAACTCTGTATACATAAAAAATAAGTATAAAAAAATGCTTAGGTATGGTTATTTTTTCTATGATGAAAGCGTTGACAATGGAAATGTAGACCAATGTATTTTGATGCCGAAAAGGCTTTTATAAGAAACGTTTATACATATACATTATTTCATAAATATCGTAAGCCGTGATAAACAAACACATTGTATTTTATCTGTGGACGAAAAAATCTAAGTAACTTTTACTTAATATATTGTATTGTAGATGTCGACAACCAACAATATCTAGTCCCAGTTTTTTTTGGAATAATATCGGCGTTGAAGTAATATATTATCTGAAATTGTTATTCTATCTTACAATCACATTATTAAAGAATATTTTTGCTTAGAAGTAAGGCATAAAGTTTTTTTTTTCTAAACATAGCAGCGCACATATTGACTGAATTTGGTTATATTATTTTTAAAAAACTTATAAGGAACATAGCTGTCATTATTAGGGAATTCTTCATTGACCAATCTAATAAGAATCTAATAGGCCCAATCTAAAACTTATCCTATTTCCAAAAGTTTTCCTCACATTATTCAAATAGAATCCTGCATAAATTTTACGCCTTAAAGTTTCTCCTAAATGATATCATGTTATTATTATATCGTTGTGATTTATTCACAATAGGTGCAATTAAATTGAAAATATAGTTTCGTTTTATTCGAATTTCATACAATCTATTATACAAAACAATTTGTGACAATGGCCCTTGTCGAGGCACATGTGTGATTGTGATAAAATCGTGTTCGGATGTTAATGCGTTGTAAACTGAATTCTGTGTGTTTCATCTATTTATTCTTATTAGAAACTACATTTAACTATGTGATGTTTATTTGTTATTTGCTTACTACTTCTACATTAATTCAACTCATTTGTTTTATTTCCAAATAACGTTAACATCAAAATGTAGATATTTATAGACAAGTCTGTGCGCGTTTATAAATATTTTATTACCTTAATATTTCGGCTATATTGCAATCATTATCGTGGTTATCTCGTAATTGTGATCACGCGTACTACATTGTCGAATCGTTGAGGTACTTACTATGTTTATATAAACGTCTAGGCGCATCTATAAATTATACATTTTATACACGCGTATAGATTCGTCTATAAATATTTTACGTTTATAGTAGATATATATACATTTAAATTCCACTTACAGATAATAGTGCCAAGTTGGATCCATTGTTTAATTCTTATAATCTTTTTAAAAACACATGTATATATAAAAAGTTAAATCGTATAATTTTGATTAAAATAGGTAGCACGTGTATATAGCGTGTACAATACAACATATTTACTCCACAAAGACTAGAATCTGTAGCAATTTACTAAATATACAAACACACAAAGGGTCGCACTTCTTAGACACGACAAAGATTCAGAATCCTTTGAATATTCTCGCGTGTTTACAGAGAGTGCTCTCGTTCAATGATAACTTTGTATGGGGGCGAGTAAATATTGCAAATTGAGTTATTGTTTTGCTAATTTCAAAGGAGCGTTTCAATTGCAACGTTATGTTATTTTAGTTGTAATTATACCCAAATAGACTATTTTGTTGTTGTTTGTTGGCTGATCAGTTCGACAAACTGCTCGAACGTGACTTGAATGTTGAAGTATTTTGATCAATCGCACGATATCTTATCCAATACGGGCTTTATTACCATATATTCATGTAATCATTGCCTTATTATTAACACTAGAACTACGAGCCGGTCAATATGACCGGTTTCAAAAATTCTTCACAAGACTTTTATATACAACCCTACTCGTTATTTTTTGTAAACGATTCTATTATTTACAATTCTACAATCAATTTATTGAATTATATTTAATACTTTGCACGCACAAGTCATCCGGTCATTTTGACCGGTTGGTAAAAATAGATCATATTGACCGGCTCGTAGTTCTAGTGTTAATACTCTATGATTGATATTATTGAACAAATTTAAAAGATTTCATGCGACTTACCAGGATCTACAAAATTGCAATTATATAGAAGAGCGATTTAAAGTTGTTGTGCGTAGTTTGTTTGTGCGGATTCATAGTTTTTTTGTATGAGATGGAGAATTATATTTTGAAGCTATTTCAATAAAAAAAAACACTAATAAATATTGTTAGTTTCGACTATGTTAATAGAAGCAGACGATATGTCGAATAAATTTATAGTTTAAAATGAACATGGCAATAGCATTAACTTTCAATTGTTTTTTAAATTAATTTATTATAACCTAAAATAAACCAATTGTACGTTTTATTCAAGTGAATTGAATAAGACTAAATATCTTTATTGAGTTGTAGAGAGCAGTCGCTCCAGAATAAAGTTAGTAAACGATGTTAGAAGGTACATTACTATTCTAGATAGCTCCTGCTTCCTATTGTACTAATCGTAAATAAATCTTTAAGAAAGGGCCTCGCCTCGTAAATTGGACACGTGACCGGCCAACCCAGGTGGAAGTGTTCCTTCGTTGACCTAACTAACCTATTTCTTATCAAAATTTTACTTAGCAGATCGAACGAAACATTTTTCTTTCTATATTAAAACTTTATATATTAAAACTAATCTAATAATATCTTGGTTAAAAAGTGAATTAATTTTAAAAAATACGTCCAGTATTCTCAAAAAGCAAGAAAACTCTTTCAGCTTTAGAAAGAAGAGGATTTGTTCAGCGAATTTTAATTTAGTAATTCGAAGTCAGAACTGTATTATAATTCAGAATGAGGATATCCCGCAGATCCTAACCGTAACTTTCCCTATAGTGGCATGCTTCACAAAGATAACACTGATCTTTTCATTTTCATAACCAAATGGAACTTTTCTCATTTCTAACTTATTCTTTTTTATCTGTTACTTTGAGCGGGCCGTTTGGCTCGTCCGACGTGCCGTAAAAATTTAGTGCCTGATGATCTCTCGCTGAACGTTTATCTGGTCGAATAGAATTATCTAAGAAGGATACTTATTTTTACATTATTGGGTTCAGGGTTTGCGTTGTTCTTGTCCTGATGTTCATATCATCATTTAATTGGGTTTAGTGTAACGACATCTAAGCTCTAAGCATTCTTGTTGAATTTCCCAGGACGAACGTTAGCATATTTAATTAAAATGCATTGAGCTAATTATGCTAGCTGTCATTACTTGATGACTGTCGTCTCCTACTAATTGGTAATAGGGTTCCCTTTAAGATATTATCATATATAAATAAATACATGAAAAATTATGATAAATTGTTTAATAATTTCTACGGACGGTCGTACTATTGTGTTTAATCGTAACATATAGTGAAAATATCCACTATTTCTCACAAGTTTCAAGAATGAATTAAGTATAAAATTTCATTTTCCAAACGGAAATGTAATCCTCACGAAGGCGGCCAGGTTAATGTGACGTTTTCATCAAAGACCGAGTTCTGCACCTCAGCAACACAACAGACAAACAGTCTAAATATTCAGATACTAATATATTTTTATTTATTAAAATAATTAACATATTATTTAAGAATACTATTAAAAACCATTCACTTATTATTTACTAGCTGTTGCCCCCGACTTTGTTCGCTTAGTATTGAAGATATAAAGTACTATGAAGATTAATTATGTTTCACATTTCAACGACGCCTGCCATTTATGGCAATTTTTGGAAATCCTGGGTTATATTATTACAGTTTTAGTAAGGATCCTTATTTTTTTCCTGTTATTTATATAGCATATATTAATAAGTGATACTGTAGCATTTAAATGGTGAAAGAATTTTTGAAATCGGCCCAGTAGTTTTTGAGCCAATTCGTTACAAACATACAAAAATATAAATCTTTCGTCTTTATGATGTTAGTATAAATTACTTCTACATATTTGAAATTAAAAATATACTAAAAAAGTATTATTCTTAAAATGTAAAATCACAAAAGACATCAGATATCTATATTTAACAATCTCTCTGCATCGAGAGACAGCAAGAGGACGCAGCATCGATTCAAGCGAGCTGTCAGTAGAACGTGCTCTCTCCCCGTCACCTGTGATTGCCCTGTCAAGAAGAAAATCGCTCCCGATTTGTGTCGTCGTCGATTACCCACTCCTCTGAAGATGATGAATGAACTATGAACATTGTGCTTATTAAATTATCCGATGAGTTAGAATTGATATTTATATTTCATTCAGATATTATTAATATTTTGGATTAATTTTTTATCCTGCAGTTATACTTTTATCTGTAGATATATTGTTGAGGATTTATATACATACCTATACTATATGTGTATATAAAAATATATTATGTATAATTTTACTCACAGCTTAGTTCTACAATATATATTTACTCTACATTTTTTCTTTCCGTTCCATTAATAGCTATAATTTTTATTTAATTATTATTTGCTTAATAATCATATAATAATATGTTAAATATATATAATTCTAATATATCTTCGTGTTTTATTACATAGAATGTTTCCGCCTTAGACAAGTGTCTGTGGCGGTCGCCTCTGCAAGCCGAAAATACTTATTTAAGAAGATTTTAGGTTTTGACATTTGTTCTGCACTGTCATCTTTCTTGTTTTCTTTTGTTTTTATTGTCACGATGCATTGTGATAATTATATTTTCAAATCCATTTTAATTCGTATTATTATTTCAAATCAGTTTCTATAACTTTTAATTGACATTATTGATTTTGTAAAATATTTTTTTGCTCTATCATCAATAAAGGAAATTATTTAAAATTATTTTGCTATTCTGATGATGCCACGTGAAGTGGCGAAACGCGTCGAGACAAGTTATTAGATGTTGTAGCGGGAATTATAAGCAAAATAATTTTAAATAATTTCCTTTAATATGGATTTCCGCAAAGTAACGCCTGAAACAACCAACTATCATCAATAGTTTTCGTAGCGCATGCGATGAAATACATTTTATGGCAATTTTTGGCAGCCTTGGGTTACATTATTGTAATTTTAGTAAGGATCCTTATTTTTTTCCTGAAATTTATATAACTTATATTGATAATGTAGAATTCAAATGGTGAAAAAATTTTTTAAATCGGTCCAGCAGTTTTTGAGTCAATTCGTTACAAACATACATACACACATGCACATAGAAATAAACCTAAAAATGTTAGAGATAACATAAACTGCTAAACTCTATTGAGATTATCCCCTCTAATAAATATTTAGTTGCATATCTACCAGAGCACATAACCCTCTAACAGAGATATATTCTGTATCAAACAACCCTACTTGTTCATGAAATATTTAAACATCAATCCAAATAAATTGATTCTGTATCTCATTATGCCACTCTATTCCGGAACTGGGATGGGATTCACTATTTTATCTCCAAACATTAGAGAACAAAATTTAGGTCTCATATATTGTATTCAATAAATTAATTAAATATTTACTTAAAGTTATTGAATAATCATATTGAAATTTGCTAGTTTTTCGATTACAAAAATTATTTTTGTTTTTTTTTAAAAATATTTTATTATTACATTATAATCAATTCTGGAGCGAGGAAGTCTAAATAATGTAACAATTAAAATTTCTATATAGGTATATATATACCTATACAACGTGGAATCAATGAAATGATAACTGCAAAAAATTCTTATAAAATCCCTAAAAGTAACAACAATTAAAAATTAAACATAACTAATAAACTAAAAACTATAAAAATGGATGTAAAACTTTTGTTAATTTTCCTCACCATGTCGTCGGCGGGCGTTATCAAACAGTTTAATATTTTAACAGCCGCGGAGAAGAACTGCTCCATACTAGATAAAAATAACTTTAAATGGGAAAAGTTTTTTAAAAGCAAAATTATGAAAGGCAGAAATTGATACATGTCTTTTTTCTTTTTTAAATTCATGTAATGTACAATGACCGTTAAAGCGCTTTTTAAACACTCGAATAGATGTTTCTGTGGTTAATATTATTATTAATTACTTAAGCGCAATACTTACATATATAATACCTATATTGTATAAAATTGTATTGAGAATGACAAATTCTATAATATAATAACAATTAAAAATAAATTGCGTTTTATACCTTAGATGAGTATTTCAATAATTCAAAACAGTAAATAATAATATGCATGTATCTTCTTCTTCTTTTATTAATGGCCTCAGACATGGGCGTAGCCAAGGTGCCCCACCCTGGCTCTGTCCTGTAAGGTACATAATCAATCCGAAAAAACTTAATTATCTAGGTAGTAACTACAATACTTAATATCTGTAAGAAAGTACACACTCGACAGTAGGCAGTCAACACAAAAAATATTAACCGGAGTAAGACCTCGGGTATAGTTTGCTAGTTACTTATTATTTTAGACTGCTGCCCCACCCTGAGCCCATGGCTGGCTACGCTCATGGCCTCAGATATCTATTAAAGACAATTCTGCCAATGTCCAGTATTCGAACAACAGTCCAACAAGAAATTACAAAATTTTAATGAAATAAAATGCACAATAGTTTATTACGAGTAGCATTGACACTAAAGGCGTGCGCTTGCTCATCGTTAGACTCTGCAATGACTTCGGAAAGGCGTACGACGAGAAGAAGACCAGAAGAAACTCGTCCATCAATAGCCTGTACATGAAATAATTAACAAGATAATTTTAATTCAGAGAAAAAAAAGTCAATAACAATCCATAAATCATGGACCAATCCAATCCAATCCATAAATCATAATACACATGTAAACCCTCAAGTCAAAAAGGTAACTCTTCAGAGACTATGTATTCATTTGACTTAATGACGTATTATAATTATGTAATAAATTTATAACATTTTAAATATTTTCATCAGTAGTTTGATACCATTGTATAATCCTTGTATTTATAATGTGACATGCAATAAAAAGTGTAGAGTAGTCATGATAGTTGGAGAAAGTGTTTCTCACTGGTTCTAATCTTTCATGATATTATAGAAACACCTTGCATTAAGTCGTTATACCATCCAGTTAGTAATTACGTATTCTCCTTAACGTGATCAAGAATTAATGCGTCGCTTACTCCAGTTGGCTGCTGAGTCAACACAGAGTAATTGGTTGACATGACCAATGACAATGGACTCATCAAGGTAACCAAACACCAACCTTACGTCGCTTGTTTGCTTGCTTACTGATTGACTACTTGTGTGTGTCGGGTAACCTGAGTTAGGTTCTACGTTGAATCTGCTAAGAGTTTTTGATGAATTTTGAATTGAGGAAATTTACCTGTAATTGCAAAGTTTATCATAAAAACTCCTCCGTATAAAACTCCGTATTTTAAGTTAGCTGCAAAAAAGCTTGTGAAAAAGACGATGATTTTAACGTTATTACTAACATTAATAATTTGAATAATAAATAAAAAAACATATTATTTAAATAGGTTTTAACATTGCAAACATTCACAATTAAATTTATTACCAATATTATTAGCAAAAACATTCTTTGTCTTAGCTCTAGTCTGTAGCTCCTGATAATAGCTGTTGGGTTCGTTGGGTTTTGGTCAGCTTTTTGAGGTGAACTCCGATGTACTAAACGTAGTCAGCATGTCTGTGTGGATACCATATTAGTTGTTAACACAATAAACAAGCGAAAAGCCAGAGTATATATATAAACTCACATTTATTATACTTACTATAGATATTAATTGGAAAAATAATACTATAAATACATATTCTTCTTAGATTTTAAACTAAAGACCGAAGAATCCCATTTCTATATGTAGCTACAAAATAGTTTCACATGAAATAAGGGCAGGCCCTCGATCTCGGTCAAAATCAATGGGTCCATTAGTTCTGAGGGAATAAAAACCATTTCCTTTGATGCCGGCCAAAAGGCTAATGCTACTCCCGCCCTTTGAGTAGCCTTTTCGAACTGCTAAAGGAAACTGCTTACAGATTATGCGGTCTTATAAATTACTAATAAATACACCTCTATATATTTCTATAGATTTTTTTAGTCGAATTTATTTAGATCTTCCGAAGGGCTTTTAAAGTAATAGAAATACTAGTTAATGTGAATCTTGTTTTTTTTTGTATTTATATATCATTTATAAGGTCCAATAAATTATAATAAAATAAATTCAGATATATGTCCTAACAAATTAAAATAAGAATAAAAATTCATTAATAAAATACAAAATAAACAAATTTGAAATCAGACTTCACAAGCATTTAACTTCTTTTTCCAGTAGATCACTTTCATAGTGTTATTGTATCAGATTAATGTCTGAACTTTATCTTAGACTTATGTTTAATGCATTAGTACAATTTCTACTTTAAATATTAATTTTTATAAAACTTCATTTGTTTTTTTTCTATAAACTATAAACTCGCTGGTCCATTCATAAAATTTTATTAACTCGATTACTGTACCTTAATACTTCGTCCTAGCTGGTCGAATTTGTTTAATTGGCTATTCTTACCTCTATTGGACAATAAATTTAAAATGATAATCCCTTACTAATATAAATGTGAATGTGAGTTTGTTTGTTACGTTTTCACTTAACCGATTATCATGAAACTTTGTACACATATTTTTGAAGGTTTTAGAAGTAACATAGGATACTTTCTATTAAAAAAGAAATATTTTATAATTGGCGATCGCAACCTCCTTTTTATTTTTATAAATTATATTAAGTTTTATAAAAAATACGACTGTCAATGTGGATTTTTCTTTTGCACAGACTCAAATATATAATATATTGCGAAATAGCAGCAATAATAGTTTCCAATTGACTATAGTAAGTATGATCTCTGATACTTATTTAATGACTTAAATGCGAGCGAAGCCGCGAGTAAAAGCTAGTAATATATAAAACAAATCCTAGACCACTAAATCACATGATTAGTTAATGTAATTATTTATTTTAACAGACTAAAGTAGATGCTTTCTCCTATAATAACTCTAAATACATATAAGAAATAATAATAATAATAACTCTTTATTGCACAAAATTAAAATACATTTAAAGAAGAAAAAAACAAAACGCGGCCTTATCACTAAGCAGTGATCTCTATTCAGTCAAATTGCTAAATAATTGTATACTGTATACATATGTATATGATGTGTGTATTAATTAAATTTCCTATAATACAATCATTTGTTTTTTATTGTTCACTTCAACTATTTTTGTTAATATTGCTTTTTTTATGGAATAATATTTTATAACATATTAATTTTGTATTTGTTTGACATTTTATTATTATTATTCTCATTAATTCTAACTTTAACAGTGTCTGTCGTACGTACTTTGAGCATACGGTCCTATTCTCTAATGAATTTGTCCATTTAGTTTGTAATAATATCGGTCATTTGTGTTATATTATATGTTAATGTAATTTTGTTGATAGGCTAAATAAATGAATAATGTAACACAGCGGCTTAGGTAAGTCTAGAAATGCATGTTTTACGTGATACTTTGTTAACCTAAAGGGCGCACATATAAAAACACTCCGCTCAGTTAGAAAGATAATAAAAAATTAGGCATCGTTTTTGCATATTTGATAGCCTCTTCTAATGGAATTTACTTGTTGCGTAACGATTTTAAAACTTCAACTTAATAAGGGATAATGGAAAGTGGATTTGTATACTGGCTTTCGTAAATACTTCTTTAGCTAACTTTATTCGGATTTGTTTAGTAATTAATTTTAATAAAAAAAGGTTTGAATGGAGGAGTGGTTAAAAGTTATAAAATTATTCTTGGGTAGTAATATATGTATAAATTATCAAGTGCTTGAACAATTAATATAAACAAGCAATATAAATTTATAGATTTTAATTGTCTTACTATTGCAGAGTTATTGAAAAGTTGTGATACAATAACCAAAATTAAAAAAATATATACAATTTCGTTAAACCATGTGCGTATATTTTAGTTATTCAATTCTATGCTTAGTTTATTCAAAAATTAAATAAAAATACATTTTTTTCAGACACACAACTTTCATGAAAATCAGTAGTAATTCATGAGGAAACTCAATCTGAAACTATACTAATTAGTGAATGTCAATTATCGTTACCAAGTTGGCAAGAACCCCAGATATCAATCCCATAAACTAGTAATTACCGCATCAAAGATTTGTTGCTCGGAATACATATTTTATTATTCGACAACTTTTGTTAGGAAAATGATTAATTATAACTCATACTTTATCTATTTATTTAATATTATTAAGAATGAAAATAAACAATATTAATATACTATATTTTATTTGAATAATGTTATGCATTTATTTACTCTAAAGTAATTTCAGGATTAGCTTGAAGTGGTTGTGCTTGAGATCCTGTCAATTTCAACAGTGCATGCTTTATCAAATTGACTTATTGGAAATGACAGTTGTCAGGAGACGTTGGCCCACTCTCGGGCTTAACGACGGACGAAGTACAATCACACGCCGGACTTTTATATAAAAGACTTTTAATAATGTTTATATAAATTTATTTATAACTTACAGCTTTATATACCGACGTATATGTATGTAAAGATTAATGGGCCAAGACGAAAGGTATGTAGGGGTCGTTGGGATTTCAAAGTCTCTGCCTACCTCTAGAAGAACATATAATTTTTTTAATGCTTAATTTTACTTAATTTTTTTTTTAATTAAAAATAGTGCTCTCCTTTGTTTGTCATGTAAAACTGAGAGAAAATCTGCATAAGTGTTATAAAAATGATAATGGCTTAGGTCATGTTTATTTAACGTCTTAATTTGCAAATTTATGACTGCTTTTGGCACTAACATAATAACGTTTTGGAAACTAACCAAAGCGTTAATTGCGATCTATAGTGTGGACATTATATATTGTACTAGATTTGCGTTTGTTATTTAAAAAAATCGTTAGGCTGGAAGTCTTGAGTTCGGTCCTCTTTTTTATTTCTTCCTAATCTAAATATATATAACTCAAAGGTGACTGACTGACTGACTGACATAGTGATCTATCAACGCACAGCCCAAACCACTGGACGGATCGGGCTGAAATTTGGCATGCAGGTAGATGTTATGACGTAGGCATCCGCTAAGAAAGGATTTTGATCAATTCTACCCCTAAGGGGATGAAATAGGGGATGAAAGTTTGTATGAAACTTTGTCAATTTTAAACCGATCGGGCTGAGACTTTGCATGCATAAAGCTACTATGACGTAGGCATTCCCTAAGAAAGGATTTTGAAAAATTCCACGCCTAAAGGGATAAAATAGGGGATGAAAGTTTGTATAAATCTTATTAGATTTTCGACTGATTGAACTGAAATTAAAGATTGGAGTTACTATGATGAAGTTTATTAGTTTGAACCTATCAGTACCTAATGGAACGAATAAATTAAGACGAACAAAATAATTTTTAGTTCTAAATGTTGACAATAGATGGCGTTAGTAGTATTTTAAAACGCGCTATCGTCGTGTTTTCACTGAGTTACATATACCCGATGATGAGTGGCCGCCGTATCTAATAGTACATACTATACCTAAATATTTCTAGCGGATTATATTTGACGATTTTGGCTGTTCTTTTCTGGGCATATTTTGGATTGCATTTGTGCAGTATAATACTATTTGAATTTTCGAGGTTAGGTGTCATTTTTATAGTTAGATGCCACTTTGTTACAGAAGTGTGATAGGTATTGTCTGTTGACTGAAATATGAAACATCTTCATTATTACGCAGACGTAGTTGCGGGCATCAGCTAGTCATATAATAATTTTATTAATTTCTTTAAAAAAATATGTCATATCTCTGTATATAGAAATTTTGGAAAACTTAATTAATTTATACAGTTTTATAATTCTTTATTCCATCATCATGACGCTGTAAACAAATGTAATATACCAAAAAATTTTATTGTAAAACTGGTTTATAAGGAGGTGAGATATCTGCTAGCAATTCGACAATGCTAGTCTATAAAATTTGTTTCCGATTTTCACAGTTTTATGATTGTTTTGTCGACGTCGTATGATAGGGCATACATACGTCAGTTGTTACGTGAAAAGATTACATATAAAAATGTATTGTTAAGTTTGTGTAGGTATATATATGTGTGTATTATTTTAATGATGACGTATAAGTCAGTAGGTAAAATTAGCATACGACGTTTCCACATTGAGTAGGGAGTGCAGATCAATGTCTGGTTGTACGTGTCGTCTAAATGTCGGGTATATGCAAATCACATCTACGAATACCATTAGCATTTACAAATCCCAAGACAGAGGGCTCTACAGACTTATTCTGGAATTTTCCTTTAGCTTCACGGCTATATTTATGTTAAATTCAGCTATTAAACTTGCTGCTTACTATTTAACATTATTTCTACTACTTCTGTATAGTTCTTAAGAAATTATTTAGAAGGCAAAAGTTACTGAGTTTTAATAATGAACACTATGGAAAATTTTCTTAGTGACTCCTTCTGTTGTGAACAAATTATGAATGGATGTATTTTTTCTGTCACATATCTAAGGCGAAAGGTATAAATAACTAGCACTGTTTATAAGATATAATTATAAAAGATAATATCAAAATACGATTATGAAAACGAGTAAAAATATAAACGAAGTGACTAGACTTTTACATAGCAACATAAGCATTTATTGGAGAATAGTTTTTTTGAGATGAGAGTTTACGTGTGTATTAATATTTTATAATTTCTTGTTAGGCTGTTGGCCGAATACTTGATATTGGCAGAATTGTCTTCATTAGAGATCTGAGGGCATGAGAGAAGAAGAAGATACTTATTATAATATAGACGAAAAAAACAACAACATTAAATTGGTCTATCTACATACGTATGTATATAATTCACGGCAATTTTTATTTTGTAATAGTGTCTTCTCTACAGGAGTCTGTTGAGTTGTCACACGCAGAAAATAATATGTAGTGATATTTATTTTCCTCACGGCCTTCTACTCGTAAAATTGAAACTGTCGGCTGCAATACGATCGAATATTGACAACGTAACACACATGCCTATTTAGGTTATTATTAATTTATTTATTTACTCAATTTGCTATGATTAATTTTGAATACATTTTTAAATCATATTTTTTAAATATAAAATTCAATATTCAAGAGTACATATTATAAAGGAAAGAGGACGACACTTACTAGGACTTCTCTCTTTTTATTCTCAAGACTAGAATACTTCAAGTCTTAAATTAAATTTTCATCTCTTTTGTTTCAGGGACAGCCGTTTTCAGCAGGGAAGAGGGTTTGCCCCACCTTTTTATTGAGGAATCATCTATTGTTAAATTTATGCTCAAAGCTTAAATTCTATTATATATTTATTTTCGATTAAAATTTAAAGTAATACGTGTAATCATCTCGTCGCTTATGACGTTGTGAATACTATTTAAAATGACTCGATGTAATTTATAGGCTATTTTTAAAATTTGTATTTTCCGAAAGTACTTTGTCGAGTTTATTCTTAGGAATACCCACTCTTGTTATAGTAATTTATTCAAGTCAAAATATTTTCATAATATTGATAAGAATTTTGAATATTTGATCCTTTCGTACTAAATTACTAGATTCACAAAAACTAGTTTAAACATACAACATATGAAAGAAGTTGAATGTTCTTCCGAATTTTCTTCTTTGTATTACAAATCAAGACGATCGATAAAAGGCAATCAATTTGCGTAGTATAATTTTATTGTATGGGTAAATAAGGGGTTCTATACGAACGTATATAGGTAGTTAAAGTTTAAAATCATATCTGAGAAATTCATTCCAAAAAAATTATATAAATAATTTTTCTGTGCAAATCGTTCCAACCTTTTTCCGTAGCCCGCTTAAGTGCTCTTCAAACAATTCGCAGTGTTGCCATTAATTAAATTAAAATACTTTTTGTCGCAATAAAGAGGTTTTCAGTCGCGCGTGTGTTCAATTACTTGATATTAAATTCAAGACATTATATTTAATTAACGCTATTGTTCAAAGAATATTGTTTTAATGTATTTCGCTTTTAAAAAGGAGTTATAAATTATATTTATTAATTTAGTTTTCGTATTGTGAAGTCGAAGTGAATGGAAAGTCGATATGCCGACTACTTTCATATAACGAGATGAGTGTCAACTTGGATCGTCATTGTACCAAGAAGCTGCCTATAGACATTTACTATCAAAATGCGTTATAGTTTCTAACGAAAAATAAAAAAGAGACAAAATAATAAAGCAAAGCATTTGTTTCAAATTCTTTTCATACGATTTAAACATGAATTCTTAAAGAAGGTCAGCACATTTCCCACAAATTAAGTATAAATGAAACACAAAATTGCGGCGAAGGGCGCTATGGTCAGGCTTGAAATGGTACTTTTGGGTACACTAAAAGACCCATTAACCAAAGTCGGCTATGCGAAAAGTTACTATTTGCTCTCAGTGCTTCTTCTGGCATAAGGTGTAGAACTCACTGCTTTTATAATTTCATATCGCATATTTTTTAATACATGCGATATTAGTATTATACTTAAATATCAGATATTAAAGTAACGTTACATTGGTGTTAAACGAAAATTAGGGACATCATTGCGGTTATTATATTATGTATGTATACAGAGATTTCAGGAGGTACGTCAACTAACTATGTGCTAACTTTTTATATTTATGTTGTTATTTATATATAATAGGTAACTCATATTTCCAGATATGTGTTTCAGTGTGGCACCATCCCATGTCAAGGGTCACTCTCTCATTCGCATAGGGTCTACAAAATGATGTAGTTACTACATAATTTACAAAGTTTAAATTGTGTTAAGTTAGTGTGGATTAATTTTTGGTGATCTAAATTCATAGACAATGTTGCCTTGAGCAGCCGAATAATTGCAAAACAGTAAAAGATTGGTAGCTGTCAGAAGTATGTTTTTTTTGGCGAAGGAAAAAGCCTTAATATAATTATAAAAAAACCGATTTATATGTATTTATGAATAATCATATTGCAATGTAATATTACGTAATATTTAGATGTAACTTTATAATCTCCCTTTGGTAGGTATTTTTTGCAGTATCTTAGCCCTAGGGTTCCGCAGAACACACTTTGTGAATGGCTGTGTTAAAATGACGAAAAAAGTTTCCTATACATATAGTAAAAAAATGTAAAATCATAGTTTAACGTGGAGGGGCGTAAACACTTTATAAAGCATATTGCTCTTATCTGGCTCGGTAGTGCCGATTTATGACTCTCCAGTGACCGCTTATTTACAGTGTAACCATTATTACTGGCTCATATATTACATTGTGCCGGCATGCTTCTACCTTACGGTTTACATGGATTTCTAGGTTATTACTTGTAAACTTATAAAGCAAAGATTTGCATATTAAATATTATTTACTGCTTAGGTAAGTAATTTTGGTCGCTAAGTATCTATGACATAAATAAAAACAAAAGAAGGTGTTTATTATTTTTTTACTTTAATATGTTTATTATTGTTATTTAAGTTATTGGATTCGTGTATTTATTACTTAATTAGAAAAGTAAAATAGATTAGACCTAGTTTGACCTATTAAACCTAATCAATAACGAGTTTTTCCAATTGGAATATCTAATTTTTATTTTCTGTTATAATTTCTATTTCGACCCATGTTTTTTTATTAGATAAGGGCCTATGTAATACCAATTTTATTCACAAATCTTCCAGGTGAAATTGCGAAAGGAGGTTTTCCTTTCCTGTACCGTGACGTTTTTGATTCCATGAAGTTGGTTACGTTTCCTCTAGGATTTTAATTTCCGTTTATGTCGTGTTTTGGAATATTTTCGGCAGATATCAATGTGTTTATAGTATGTCGAGATTTAATTCTAAACGTAATACTAAAATATTCGTATCGGAATAGAAAAATGTACACGAATTTTGTGAAACAGACGGTTTATTTTACTAAAATGGGAAACAACTGGATTGATGAAAATTGTTTTTCTGTCCGCTAGAGCAATCCCGAAAGATTTTTTTTATTATTTTGAAAGTGGACATTTTGATTTTTATTTTATAATCTGAATAGAAGTAAGTGTTATGTATTGAAAATTACATTAATTAATTAGTTAAAGAAATATTACTATTTGTGATTAAATAGATTATTATATGTAATATTATTTCGTACTAATAGAATCTAAGTGTTTGATTGTAATCAACACATTTGACACAATAAAGAAGTATTTAAATAATCAGGAGCTATAACAATTGGATTATTAGCTTGTCATTTTTGTTTCTAAAGTTTCGTTGGCTTAATAAATAGTACACCTCGCTTAGTTCAATACGTTTATACACAATACATGCAATACACGGCGCGATTCATATTGTCTACAGTAGTTGTGGTCCGTTTGTATAAAAATCTACATTATATTATAATTAATTATAACATAGTTCAGTTGTTTTATAAAATACTAGCTTTTACCCGCGGCGTCGCTCGCATTTAAGTCATTAAATATGTATCAGAGATCATTTTAATAGAAATGAATCAATATGATAATAAACAGCTGAAACTATAGTCAGTTGGAAACTATAGTAAAAAATATTTATTTTTTAATAAAAAGTATCCTATGTTACTTCTAGTACCTCCAAAAATATGTGTACAAAGTTTCATGATGATCGGTTAAGTAGTTGTTGCGTGAAAACGTAACAAACAAACTCACATTCACATTTATAATATTAGTAGGGATAAATAGGTATAAAAAAGTAATTATTATTTATATTGTAAAATTGTAAACGATGACAGTTTAAATAAAATACGTCGTTTGTAAATCGAATAAATTGTCCGTGTGGAAAATTGGCGTAGCATGTTCGTAGTTTTTTTTTATAATACCTGTACACCTGTGTTATCAGTAGGCTATTGTTTCGGCTTCAATTACAGTGGCATCTCTTTAAAATGATTATTTAGAACCCAATTACGAATAGATCAGTGGGCTTATCACGAATTTTAGTCTGGCTTTCAAACCGAGTTCGCTTCAAGCGATTTGTATGGAAATTTGAGTAGCGCCACCGCGTGCGGATTTGAAACTACTATATTTGAGATACTTTTTGTTAATTTTCGAACGTCTCGATCTTTCGTTCATTTCATAAATTGCTGGTGCTCGTTAGTCGTTAGTAAAAATTCATGATCTCGATTACTAACGGATCCGTTTTACTTGTGACAGCTCGATTCGAAAGCCAGACTAAATTCGTGATAAGCCCACAGAACTGTGTGTCTTTTGTATTTTGCTTATCAATATATTTAAGGTAGGTATAATATGTACGTTCGGTTATTATTAAAGTTGTACTTATTGCATTTATATTTCATGTTAAAATTTGAATCAATAGTGTTTCAGTTTACTTACACTATTCTGTCAAATCTCTTATTAATAATAAAAACAAATTCATTCGAAGAAAAAATATTTATTTAATAAATGAATTGAAATAATGAAAATCAATGAAAAAATGTAATAATAAATTAGGAGATAATAGAAAAGATGGTCTGCCTAATAGAAATGTATGTATCTCATGAAAATCTATGTAAAAGGCACAAATTTAATGTTTATAAAACAAAGCTTCCTGTTGATGTTCCTCTGGTTTAGGTTTTGGCACGTAAGGGTTCTTCAAAGGATCTGCATTCAACCTGGTAATTTCAGAATAGAAATTTATATAATAATAATAATAACATATTTCATCTGATACTAAACCAGTGCAATTGTTTCCACGCATTCCTCTTAGGCCCGTATACAGAAGTAAGGCTTGAGCATAGTTTGAACTGAGATCACCTGATCATTACTTAAATGCATTTTATTACATTTTATGCAGTAATAATTATTTATTAATCTTTAAATAGGGCAACCATTAGACAGTAATCAATATAAAATAGTAACATGTTGTATATACTTATAAATGCGTGTAACAGAACGTAATGACAGTTAGGTGACAATAGACAGTTGCAATGGTTTATTAACATTGGTCAAAAATCACGTCAACAAATTTTCAAGCGTGTGATTGGTCTATTTTGTTTTGTACGGCTGTGTGTCATTTGGAGTTTTGAACTTTACTCAGTGAATCTATGCTACTTCCAAACTGATCCCGAAGTGCATATAGGTAGGTCACTTCAAGTGAGTTACGCTTGTATTATATGTAAACAGATGAATCAATCACTTACTTGTAATGAGCAATAGCTTGTCCGCAATCGACGTTGTACCACCAATCGCAAGCAAATTTCTCTTGGTTAAACAGGGTACCATTTGTGCAAAGGAATGAAGCGCCCTGTTCCCCTTCTCGACCATCATGGCATACGTGGTAAGCCTAAGGCAATAAACAGACCCTCATTAGGTGATATACATAAAATATTGTATTACATTACTATTTTAAGGAAATTTAATCCTTTATTTTAATAATTTGCTTATATATTTTATGTTATTATTTTGATAAATTAATTCTCAAATTTAAAGCATGGTTTATTTAATATTTACGCATGTATAACATAAAATCTAATATAAAATTAAGGTCAAGTAAATTAAATTAGAAGATATTAATTTTTTCATAAGATACAGAAGTCTAATGAAATCATTATCAAATTACAAATTACCAATTAAAATTTAAAATTAATATTCTCTACTAAAATATAATATTACTAACAAAAAGGTTATAGAACTTCGCTGATAGTAAAACAATTACTAAGCGAGGCCTTCATAGGAGGTGAACAACTCCCTTTGCGAGTGTCTGGATAATTAATCCGTCCCCCGATATGAGAGAGCGTGTAGGCGTAAAGTGCACTGAATTGGTGCAAGAGTCCCGCGCGACCGATGCACTAATCTATAGACCAGCCATTCTCAAAGTGTGTTCCGCGGAACCCTAGGGCTAAAATACTGCAAAAAATACCTACCAAAGGGAGATTATAAGATTGCATCTAAATATTCCAATTAAATGTTACGTAATATTACATTGTAATATGATTATTCATAAATACATATAAATTAGTTTTTTATAATTATATTAAGGCTTTTTCCTTCGCCAAAAAAACTTTGCTGCTATAGACAATACTTTGAATCATGTTTTATTTATGATTGGCTATGATTGACGAGTTTCTTGTGGTCTTCTTATTGTCATACGCTTTTCCGAAGCCATGCTAGAGTCTAACGATGAGCAAGTGCACGCTTTTAGTCCCTATGCTAATAAACGATTTTCATTTAATTTCATTTAGTGCAATTTATTTGATAAGATATTGATTCTGCTTGTACTATATGTACTAAGAGATAATGAAAAACAATGTATGTATGTATCTTAATCTTGTCTAGAATATAGGTACTATATGTACGCGATAAGTTCAAAACTATTGTAGGAATTTTAAATCCCTGATAAATATGGCACTATGAATATTTAGCGAAATGAATTAATATAATGGGGGTTAGTTTTACATTGACTGCTACGAGTTGTTAGAAACAACTTGAAATTTCTTTTGTTTTTTGTATAAAATATATTTAATTCCTAAGTTTAGTCTATAAATATTGGTCTAATAGTAAGAGTGTATGCTTAATTGAATATTCTCTATGGCCGAAGGAATAAATTATGGTTGAGACGCGTTTTGTGGACTTGCTTTTGTCAATGGTTGCATTGTTTCAACGTATTTCATATTTATAGGTTTTGATTGTCTAAAAGTGTGTCAAATTTTACTAGGTCTGAAATACTGGTAGATAATGCCTAAGAATGCTAACGTTATTGTAACTTAGGATTACATTTAGGAAATATTCTATGATCAAACTTACCTGACATCCGGTCTCCACATTAGCATACATCCCAGGATGAACTGGTACATGAGCACATGAGAAACTGGTTTCTGGTACGCTGTGGAAGATGGGGAAATCAACCCCAGGATGACCAGGCACGTTGCGGAGATCCTGTGGCTTTTCATGCTCTCTGAGGGGTTTGGGTCTATAGATTGCTTGCTCGTAATCCTGCTCATAGCCATATGGGAGTTTGTATCGCTGTAAAAGAATTAGTAATGGTTGTAGATGTTATTTTTAAAAATAAACAAGTATACAAAATCAATTAAAAACATTATATAATAATATCGTATATCATTAATTTGTTTAATGTTTATAACTTGTTTTTGTTTTGTTTGTTTTGTTAATTATTAGATATTTAAATAAGTAAATCAGAATTAAAGAGTAAAAGTGATTAGCAACCCATGACCTGTCAAGGCAGTTCTAATAGAGTGAGAGGGTCGGGCAACGAACCTACATGCGTGTGCGCACCGAGAGAGTTGTCACGGTCGCCCAGAGTTGCGCAGCCTGCCATACTGGCTCTTAAATTATACACGCAACATTTGTCGCTATACATTCTTATAGATAATTTTGTATCTTAACTTTGCTGGTTTTTGAAATTGTATGCAATGCCACACATGTGTTTACACAAAGATTAGTGTGCTCTATTCCTTTTAGATAAAGATCATTGTGTGTAACGAATTCAAGGTAATCCAGCTTAGTCTAGAATGGTCTATGCTAAGTGAAACGAAATTTTTGGGAATAATTGTCCTTAAAGCATTGCTTTACCGATGAATAGAAAATACGGATACAAATAATTATTTTTACGGAGGAAAAGCTTTATTATACGGTTCATTAATTTTTGTATTACAACCGGATGTTTAGTATTGCGTTAGAAATTACGAAATCGCACTGGCAAAATCTGCTATGGTTGTCTAGTTATGTGAGACGGAAGCGAATCATTCAAGTACTTATTTAATATACAACAATTATTTTTTTGCTAACAAACTGTCATTTATATAGACCATTGAATATAATGTAACGGTATTTCAGTTTGAACATTTTTTTAAATATTTTTTAGGTCTCATAGTATGTTTTTTAAAGAATAACAGTTCGAATTTACTGAATATTATAATTTCTTGCATGTAAACTAATGAATTAAAATTATTTGTGGTTTTCACACTGTCTATGATATACGTTATATTTGTTTATGCTAGTAAGGCGATAAGCATTTGTTTATAAATAGATATATGAAAATACACATTTAAAAAAATGAAAACCTATAATTCTAGCAATCTATGTTAGCGATACTTAATTCATCTTGTAGTATGAAGCTTTATTCAATGTTATTAAGTTAGATGACATTGTTTTAAATAAAAACATAAAATGCGAAGGAACAGGAAGGAGTCATTTAAGAATGTAAGTGCGTATAAATAAGGGCAGCTTTACGAGGTGCGAATTTAAGATATTACTTATGAATAGCAATTTGGTAGGCGCGCGAAGTTTTCAACAATTTCCACTTTGAGGAGCTCTGATCAAAGAAGTGAAACTAAAAAACAAGCTTGCAGGCTGCCGAGGAAAATGAAAGTAAATTTAACCAGCAGTAATTCTCCTTTGAAGGGCTCTAGGGAAACTTCTGAGAAAGGAAAATTGCAAAAGTTGCCGCTCTCTTATGAAGGTCGGAATTATGGCTAGTATTTTAGCGGAACGCGACTTGCTCAGTGCTTTTATTGCACTCATTTTTAGAGGAATAGCAATTTATGAGAAATTTATGTTCTTAATGTCCAACGGATCTCTAAACTGCCCTTTAGAGCTCTTGTATTATTTCCAGAACTTTTCACTTACTATATATCACTAATGTAACAATGGTATGTAATCCATATTGAGAACTAGATCTTTGAGTTACGCTTGTGTTCGTTCTTGTTTTTTCTTCTCAAAATTTTATGTACAAATTTATTTTACATATCGTCGCAATTGTGGTATAATGAAGAATTTTATTTTGTTTTAAAATTTTCTTCGTTAATTTTAAATTATAATCGAATCTAACAAAATAAATTAAATATTGATATTGCATAATAATAAAGAAAATTATTTTGGTATTGGCCATTCTAAATCTTATATTCATTCATCATTCTACGTACTTAAATCATGTAAACCTATATTATGTGACTGAAACTAACATTGCAAACGATTATAAACAAAAGCATTTCTAAGAAAGTGGTTTAGCAGCTGTTTGTAGAAACTTCAAGTGTTACAACAATTATTTACTAAACTAAATACGCTTGTTTTGTTTGGGGATATGAAGTAAATAAACAAAATAATTTTTCTTTTGTTTTGCAAATAAAGCGCGTTGTCATCTCTTCATTATTGATATCGTCTTGATCTATTTAAAGTACGATGTAGATAAATATCTATTATATAGGCTTATTGTACTATAAACAAAATATACTATAAATAAAATAAAAAAAACAAAAATATTTAATAATAGATACATTATATAAATAAATATGAAATATACGCCTGACGGTCATAGTAACCAAATTTATTTACCTGGGTAGACCTGTTATATACACGCAATATATATGACCAATCTAATCAAGTTAGATAAATTCAAGAATTCGAATAAAATAATAGCGTTTCTTCGTAGTGTTTTTTAAGAGAATTGTGGGCATGTACTGAAACTTCGATTTGAATATTAACGTCAGAAGTTTTGGTTGTGTCCCAACTTAAAAGGCTACAAGTCACTCTTGACCTCAGCCAACACCTCAGGCTCACAACGAGTAAGTCCACTTTTGTTTGTTTGTAATTTTGCACTTTATTTCGTAACAATTTCTTAATGAGTTAATAATTTAATTGCATTGTGTTTTTTTTATTGAAACTTACTTTTTATCAGTTATAGCAGTTGTATGCACTATGTATATTTAATAGATTATATTTATTGAAATTAGCGCAGTTAAAAAAAAGACATACACACATTGGTTGTTAAGTACTACGTATATGTCGTATACGCCCGATTAAACAACCAATGAAAGTCCCAATTTGTTCAAAAGCAATTACATACATATGTATTAATTAAATTCAATATTGAACTATTATACCATATAGTAATACATATAACTTATTATACAGTGCATTGTACGAGTTATGATATTAGATAATAAGTTCAAGTTAACTCATTGTAAACGTAATCGAGATAATCGCTACCATTTTTTTTGTTTTAAAGTTACATATATATGCTTATATATATTTATATATTTAAAGGCAAAGTCCACCTAGTAGAGTAGAGACCTAACTGCAAAAATCATTGTGGCATATTCTGATAGAGTTGACAGAACAATCTCACGCTCTAGTTTGCATAGCCAAGTGTCATGGAAAAAGGGAAAGAGGTCTTTATCCAGCAGTAAGACATTTACTTAGTGTACCTTCATTAATAACTAGCTGTTGCCAGCGACTTCGTTCGCGTAGTAATGAAGATATAAAGTAATATGAAGTTTAAATTTTAACATGAAAAAGCGGTTATTGTGACATAACTGTAATAGTTAGACATATAGTGTTGTTGACTTTATTGTAGATATTGAATTTCTCTATAAAACTGTAGTACATCACTTTGCTCTATTGTCAATAATTTCCGCAGCGTACGCAATATAGTGATTTTTTTTCACACTTTGGGTTACATTATTGAAGTTTTCATACGGATCCCTAACCTTTTTGAAAATATTGTATAGCCTATGTTCATCAGGGATTTTTTACGATTCTAATGGTAAAATAATTTTTCAAATCGGTCCAGTAGTTTCGGAGCCTATTCAATACATACAAACAAACAAATGTTTCCTCTTTATTATATTAGTATAGAATACAGTAATCCTTCCCACAACACGGTTATTGATTCCGCGTCATTCAATTTAATTCAATACAATTGATTCATGTTTAACTTTTCTCTTTAAAGGGTTTTTAAATCGAATATTAAGGAAACCTATCTTAAGAACGAAATATATGCGTTTTATTAAAATCAAACTGAATATATAAATATAATATGGGAAATCTCCGCGTTATACGAGGGACATGAAATCGCGTAATATAAGAACGCGTTATAAGAGTAGATAGTTCGTGTTTAAATTTTATTACTGTATTATTATTAAACACAGAATAAGTATTTCATAGTTTTCGAAATTATGCTTCCCTATCTCGAATACACGAATTTTAGGGCTTAATATTTTTTATTTATGTATGATAAATAAGTACCTGTAAATAAGCAGCATCAGATACAAATATTAACAACATCACAGTGGTCAATGCCCTCAATACAGCGCGTCCCATTTCTCCACACATCTTGGTTTATTATTGAAAATTCACGATAAAAACTAGCGACTGTTGCCAATTGAAAGCACAACACTGACTGTGGTTTCTCGGCGGAGAATCAATCCCACTACTTCAAGTAGGGGTGAAACTTACTAACAAGATATTTATATTAAATTTATTACAATTATTATTACTGATATAACATTTATTATTATTATTTTATTATTATTAGTGTATTTTGTATATAGATAGTGGGTTTGTGATATGTTAATAGCGTTGCGAATAAATAAATAAATAAAATTGACCGCTTTCAGTCGGGTATATATGTATAGCACTAGTGTATTATTGATTCGAAATTTAAAAAATAATCTTTTGTTTCTGCTCAAACCCGGGAGTACCGAAGTTTCATGAAGTACATGAAGTCGCGAAAGAATGCATAAGGGATTTTTGTTCGTGAGGGATTTAGACATTAGATGTTGACAGGCTTTGAGATTCAACTCACGACATACCGAAAAAGTGTGCGATTCATGAGCGAAAACTTGTTATATAGAGGTCACTACTGACTATATAGTGCATAGCAATACAACTATATTTGATTAAGTAATTTTATTTTATATAATCTGTACAACCCTATGATTTAAGTTGAAGTATACAAAATTGGCTTACATAGACCTTCGTATGATGGTTTCGTACTCACTCGATCGGTGTTTGCGCAACTTTTGAAACCAAGTGCGAACGCAGTACCTGCGCAAAATCATATACATTAGAGTTGGTTGGTCAAACATCCGACTTGAATTTTCTTTACGTAGTTTGTAATATACCTTTATAAAAAATTAAAAAATATTTTTAAATTTTTTTGGATAAAAAAATTGATAATAAATAGCACAATTTGAAAACTTAATGAAAAAAAAAATTTTATTGTAAACTTGCGAGGTTAACTAGATTGAAAAATAAGTATCACTGCGTCTTTAAAATTAAACTCAATATAAGTCAATCTTTAAAAATTAAAATATGTATAAGCAATATAAAATACTTATATACGAGTATAAGCAATCCAGTCTGATAGTAGAACGCTTTTCGAAGATTTTCATATAATTTAGTCTTACCTCCATACATAGAATAAATTATTATTATTATTGTAATTCTCTAATAATTAACAAAATAATATATAGGTATAAATAAACTGTTGTTACCGGATAACAGTTGCAACAAAACCCGACAACCGATTAAAAAATATTTGTTCAATAACGCGTGACTAATTTCGAACATCATCCGCATTGTGCAAAAGAAAAACATCTCTATCAACATTACAAAACGCTTTCATACGTACTTATTAACGATTCATAATTACTTGCACGGTTTGTGATTGCAAACTCATAAGAAGGCAATGTATGGAAACAAACGTCATTCATATTTATGCAATGTCTTTTTATGTAAAGTTTGTCTTCTAAAAATACAGTATTTAATTTTTAACACAGAATTTATATCTCAGTTTCCTATCTCAGTTCACTTCACGACAGAACCCTTCTAATAGGCTCGTCTTTTAAAAACTACTGTTTGCATACCTATACAAGAACTCATGACTGTATGTCTGTTTATATATGTATATGTATCTATGTAAATTATGTTACTGTTGTTATGTTTTTTATATATGTTATAGTAATCTTATTTATGTATCCCTCCCTTCACATTTTTTCTTAATAAATATTTAAAGGTTGGCTGGTAGAGAATGCTACCTAGCATTAAGCCCGCCTTGTACACATGTACCAGGTTTTTAAATAAATATATATATATGCATCACACTATTTATTTGCAATCGATCATATAAGCAGCTAACGAATGTCATTTAAAAAATTGCTTAAAAATGACTTTTTAAAGACCGTATGCTTACTTACATGTTTATTTTGATTTTTGTAGTCAGAATAAACATTTTGCGACCACGATAGTGATATAAAATTCATTCAATAATCTTGGATATCATTATTATAAAAATTATATCACACTTGAAGTCGTTTAACTCAGATCACAAAACCTTACAAAATTAAATACATCTATAAATTTGAAACATAGAAAATGATACGACGAGATACTAGTAGATAATTGATTGTATTATTCCGGTGCGAAGGCAATTACCACTACGTTATAAATGTCAATAACAATTCCACGTTCCTCTGTTCATTTAATTTACATAAATTATTTTAGAATTCCAATATATCTTAATTCAAACCCAGATATGACTTATATGCTATGTATATGTATATCTAGCTACTACAAGGATACTGTTCAAATGTACCACTAGATGGGGTTAGTATAGTTTAGGAACGTCTTAGTGTTTGGTCACGGCAATTATATATAACGATAAATAATAATTGCTATGCAAAATAAAGTGTGGTTTTATTTGCTGCCTACAGATACATATTAAAATATATCTACGTGTTTAATATGATGGTCAATTGTCAACGGTGTTGTCGAATTTATATATATTGTGAGCTCTATCATATTTTAATTGTAACAACATTGGAATCTAGTTGGGTTTGGTAATTACTTTTGGATGAAGGAGTCTGCCCTGTTGTTATGAATGATATAACAAAAACATAACTTTTGTATATAATACAATAAAACATTCAACATTAGCGTACGTATTTTGTCTCGTTTCCAAATAACGTAAATCCTTTAGATTATTTGCATTTGTAAATAATCCACGTTGTTTACTGCCAACGAAGGGGGTTTGTTAGGTTAAGGGTGTGCAGGGAATGTTCAAAATGTACGACGTGTGCTGATTGTATATTAACTATAAACAGGGAAATTTTAAGGGTATGCAATATTATTATTATGCGAAGAACAATAAATAAATAGGTATATATGCAATTAACTTCTGGCTTCAGATACACAAACCCTGTGATTTGGGAAACAAGTAACACCCATATCTGAAACATACATTTACTTTTTAAGTTGTGCTACATTTTTTAATTATAAATATGTCTTAAAATATTAAATAATAATAGTAATTACGTCATAGTAAACCACAATCTATAAATTTCAGTAAAACAATTTTTCTCATTATCATTGTTTGGCATTTAGATATATAAAAAAATTGCTTTATTTTTGAGCTTATTGAACGTATGTATTTCATTTAATTTTTTTATAAAGAGAACATCTTTATAAAAAATACTTTTTTGGAAATATTTACGTGCGCTAATCAGTCCATCATAGAGCTCTGCAAGTAATAGATAGTGTAGGGATCATTAATCAGTAAGTAAAATTTAAATTCAAAATGTAAAATATAAGGGAAAAGATCCTTTTTATAATTGGGTGCTCGCTGTATTATATCGTCCCCTATTTGAATCATGTGTTTTAGGCTATGAGCATTGTAAATATCCTCTCACCCTTTTGAACCACGAATTAAATTGGGATCTAAGCTGCACTTGTAATTTGGGGTGTATCTACCCTAATGGTACAATTGCGAGTTTTGCCAATAAAGTCAGATTATTAGAGTTGAAAAATGTTTCAAAAATATTGAGTTAAATATTTATCTGGAGCAGACGAAATTTTGTTGAGAAATAGGTCTTTATGTATTTAATGGTAAATTCATTGTAAAATAATAATTTTAGGGTTGGTACCTACCTACATGTGTGTTTGCATTGTGGATTTGATATAATTTCAATTTTAGCGGTTTATAATTTATATAATCTATAAATATACATTTTTATCTCTGAATTAAACTTCAGTTTTTTTGTTAATTATTTTATGTAGAGGCGTGTTTGATTGACGTGTTTCTTGTGGTCTTCTTTTCGTTATACGCCATGGTACTATAGGATCTAATAATAAGCAATAATACATTTTCATTTCATTTCATAATAATCCTAACTATTATAAATAAATATTTTACTATATCAGTTACAATATAGTAGTCTAGATCAACGGTTCTCAAACTTTTTTGGCAAAGGAAAAAGCCTTAATATAATTATAAAAAACTGATTTATATGTATTTATGAATAATCATATTGCAATGTAATATTACGTAATATTTAGTTGGAATATTTAGATGTAACCTTATAATCTCCGTTTGGTAGGTATTTTTTGCAGTATTTTAGCCCTAGAGTTCCGCGGAACACCACTTTGAGAATGGCTAGTCTAGATATACACATACATTTACACAGTAAACGTGCCGTCCAACGTTCTACTGAGTGTCATTGTCCTCAACATACTGGTGACATTACATCACTGTATGGTGGACTTAATCATTGAGCGAAGTAAGCGCTAGCAAGCTCTGTGCTTACCTGTGTCTCTGTGACCTCATGGCCATGTGGTTTCAAAGGAAAGTGCAATTGGATCACTGGCCCTTACATCGTGACGTAATGACTTACTAATGGACCAATTCCATATATGAACTGATGATAAAATATGTATAAAGAGAATTCATTATTATTTATGCGCTTACAGATTTTTAAAAGGTGCACAATCGAAAAATCTAGAATATATATTAGGTACAGGTTTATGAGTTAAAATAGCCCATGTATGACGCTTGAGAAATATTTTCGGGTCTATTTCACTGGAGTAACTTTGAATAATTCTTTCTATTTATAGAGTTGCTTGTTACCGTTGTTTTTTATAACATGCTAGTTATAAATTGTACTTTTAATCTACATTGATTATAGAAAGGAGATTTAAGCTATGAAAAATGTTACAAAATAGATAAAAGTTTATTTGCTTTACAATGTTTCTTAACACTAGAACTACCAGCCGGTCAATATGACCTATTTTTACCAACCGGTCAAAATGACCGGATGACTCGTGCTTGCTAGTATTAAATATAATTCAATAAATTTATTATAGAATTGTAAAAAAAGAATCGTTTACAAAAAATAATGAGTAAATTTTTCATAAACAGTGAGCTAATAAGTGTTAAATTATATCAATTTATAGTTAAAAAATATTACAAACGGCTATTAGGTAAACATACATTACAGAGTAACCATTTCTGTAGTTATATATTATATTTAATAATAAATTTGTTTCTATAGATATAGGATTTGTTTTTGCTTTCAATATTATGATATTTCAGGAGAGGTTAGCGGGAGTGGACTAGCTTTTGACCACGTGCAGCTATTTGCATGAAAAACATAATTATGGTAAATTTTGAAATACAAGTAAAATCATTATAAAATTAAAATTAGAATTCTTAATATCTGATAAAAATTTGAATTTCGAACAAAATTATTTCAGTTTAAAAAAAAAAGATAATAAGCGTGTAACTTTTTAAAATCACCTGGTTATTGCAGATTATTAGTGCTCGAACTAAAGTGAACATAACAGTTAAGACGTTGCCGTAGTTGGCAACTACAGTCTGCATTACGAACTACATTACATTTTATGGAGAATACAAACAATAATAGCCCTTAAGTTTTACGATTATCTATTAAAACATAGTCGTTTTTGTTTCAACTATAATAATGAAAACTTAGTTAATATTTCTTCTCTATTATCTCTATCTATACTAATTATAGTAAATATCGGTTTATTATCGGATAATAATAAAAAAAGAATTTAATAAGCTTGGAATTAAACCGAACTTAGTATAACAAAAGAATGTGTATCAAAGGTTTCCAATCAATATAAGATTGTCCATTCAATTGAGTGAAGAGTCAACAATGACGTATTCAAGCCTGATTACGTCATACCATATGTCAAGCCACTTCCCTCGAAAGCCCTTTTATTGACAAAATAATATTTTTCTTCTTCAATAGGACTTATTTTAGTTTCATTTCTATTATTATTTTGTTAATATTTTTTCTCCTAGAAGACGTTTTTACGCGTATGTCAGGTCTATGGTTAAGTGGTGATTTATGTAGGTTTCTAAGTATCATATAAATTTTTTTTTTAAACTTGAATGTTTGATTGAGTTGTCTTTTGTTTTAATACTAGTAGGACAGGACTTCAGTCCTTATTTGAGGTTAGGGTATTGTACTTGATTATGTGTATTTATTTATATCTAGAATTAAGAAGATATATAGCTAAAGTCTGTTTATAGAGTTACGGATAAAATATGCAGATGCCGAAGCAGATGTGTTCGAAGCACCATAATAATAATCTGTGCACGGAACTTGAATAACTCTTCTATATTACAAAATAGTACTATATTGTATTAATACAGAAAATAAAGTGTATTATTGAAAATAAAATGGAGTAGTCAAGGAAAAAGATAGAGAGTAAGTAACAAAGTGGTAAATGTGTATTTTTTTTTTCAATGATTCATTTTTTTATAGTCAATTATTAAATGTTTTAATTAATACCTTTTGGGAGTCCATTGTCTTAATATTAATTATAAAAATTCATTATATTTGAAAATGCTCAATATTTCTTTAAAAAATACTTTCAATTATAAGTTGAAAATGTGTCATTAAAAATCACGACGAAATCTGATATTATTTCATCTCGTTTAAAGTTTTCTCGAGTCAGTTCTATCATTAAGTATTATCACGAAATAGGATCGTCACGATTTCAATTATTTTTTATTCATTTACTTTATTTCTATAGTTCTGATTTAAAACTCAATATCGTAAAACATATACAATCATTGATTTTAAACATTTGATACAGCATACAGACTCAAAATAAGTACCTATTCTAGAATATTTATAATTGATCAATGAATATTTACTTCGACTGGGAATAGAACCTAGGACCAGCACAATCGACTGACCGATTTCAATACATAGGCAGTCAAAGTAATTTTATTTAATTATTTAATTAATTATAAATTGACTATCAAATGATGTGCGGGATATAATATTATCAAAATACATAGTGCACTAACAATGACACACAGAACTTGGTCCAATAAATGTTTGAAAGAGTTGTCAGTCCGCTGCGCCATGTCAAGTATGAGGTCGCTGCCATCGGGGAGGTGCTGAGTATGTCACGGTGCATGGAGTATGTAATAGCCGTGGAGAAGAATTTTAACTCAGTTAACTTTGATAAAATACCTGCTTATACACTGCCTCTCAGAGGCAAAACATTTTGATTATAATCATTTCTATGATAACCTCATGTCGTGAGTTAAAATTTTCTTTTGTTTTTGTTAAAAATTTCAATCCAAATAATTATAGATAAAACGTCAAAGTAACTGTAACCCTTCGAACGTTACATTCAAGTCCCATAATTAACGCTGTAATTACTAGGTAAGCCGCACCAATAGGTCAACATTGACAAAGGTCGTTAAAAGAAAATTACAGTTCGGAACTAAACGAAGTATTTAATTAAGTAATTTTGTTTTAAATTACAATTTCTATTCATGTTACAAATTTTGTTTGTTGGAATAAATCGCTGTGTTGATTTAGATAAAAAAAATTAGACAGATACGAGTAATTTTTTTAACTCATAAAGCCCGCAACGTTCATCATTGTAAAGCATTTATGAAGAAAGTAATGGATGTGAAACATGCATCCATACATTGCTTGAAGACTCAACGTTATAGAGAGACATATAAAATCATTGTAAAATTACATTGAAACTGGTTGTCAAGTTAACACGAATCGAGTAAAGCCACATAAACAATTTGTGGCTCAGATCTCCCGGAGTTGTAGAACAGCATTCGTAAACGGGATCTAAATTCTAAATCGCTTTGACTTTCCCCAACTTTGTATGGAGCAGCTGTTATGAAATTGTCGCTGAAAATTTAATTAAAGAAACTTTCGCTC
This sequence comes from Tineola bisselliella, assembly GCA_028551675.1. NCBI lineage: Eukaryota > Metazoa > Arthropoda > Insecta > Lepidoptera > Tineidae > Tineola > Tineola bisselliella. Next base: position 75,798 of record JAPWLS010000522.1, on the reverse strand, counting down.
GATAAGTGAACGGCTTGCGTAAAATTGTAATACAAACATTGGATCGTCGAAGTGTGACGCGTGTTGAATTCTATTTGTTATTGACGTGTATTTAAGATATTATTTATATAATAACTTAGTCCAAATTACACGCAATAAAAAATACTTCCAACTTAATTTGTCAGCTATGGAGTTACATTGTATGGAATGATTTGTCAATTATTTCGCAACAAGGGCTCATAGCCTAAGGGTTTGTGAAGTACGGACCCCTACATAGGTACTAATATGCCCGTGGCCACGGAAGCCGTCCTAACTAGTTCATCAGTCATTAAGAACCGAGGGTCAGTAAGCCTCCAGCCATGTTAGATTACGAAATCCGCGATTTACAAAACAAAAGAATTTTAGATTTATGTATTATTACAATGTTTGCATATAGTCAAATAAAAAAAAATTTTACTAATTATATCATGTCAGTTTAAATATAGTAAGTTAAAGTCTTATCTTCAAAACGATATTTGTTTTTTAATCTTTGATAATATCACAGAGGAAGAAGTGCAACGTTTGGAAATGTTCGCCATTCTCCACTAACATTAAAGTCAGCCAGTGTAGAAACGAACCCATATCATAACCGGAATTGTTATTACAAGCTCACTACTATATCTACAAGGATATTATCATCGTTTTAAATATTCAATGATATTATTAAGTTTCAGTGTCCGAATGTCTCACAATCACGCTTAAACGGCTGAACTTTAGTTGCTATATGGAAGGTATAAATTTGGTATCTGAACGATTAACGATGAGGTAACAATAAAATGCGCCAGATGTAACCATTACCTATAGTAGTACTTGAGCTGCTTGCCGTGTTTATGAATAATGAAGAAATTAAAAACTGGTTATTATTTTGATATTTGTATTAAAATAAAAAATTGTAGCTGCAATTGATTTAATGTTAATAGTAAATTTGTCACAAAAATATAAACGCCTGAAAATTATGTGATAATGATTCAGGCGTAAAAAACAATATCTAAGCGTATTAGATTTAAATTAAAGAATATTGATACAAAAATGGTCTACACCTATAAATTACTAAGATTATCTAGAATTAGTTATTATTAAAGAAAAAACATTTAAAAGTATTTATTGAGAATAAAATTTCATATGAAAACATTTAAAAGGGCTGTGCATACAACAATTGCTTTGAAATGTGCTAACGTTTATTTCTTTTGAAAATATAACGATCCGTTTATCCCGGATTATGTCTTGGATTCCTCGCACACGTTTCTATGAATACTGATTCTGGTAACTGTTGCGATTTTAAAACAAATTTATAATTTTATTACTTATAAATTCCTATCCAATGAGTTTGTTTGTTACATTTTCACGCAAAAACTACTTAACCGATCATCATGAAACTTTGTACACATATTTTTGAAGGTTCTAGAAGTAACATAGGATGCTTTTTATTAAAAAAAAATAATTATTTTTTACTATAGTTTCCAATTGACTATAGTTTCAGCTGTTTGGAATTTTTCTATATTTATTTTTATTTCCGTCTGTCATTTTTATATATATGCAGTATAAAACTATTTGAATTTTTGAGGTTAGAACATATTGATTCATGTCTATTGAAATTATCTCTGATACTTATTTAATGACTTAAATGCGAGCGAAGTCGCTGGTAAAAGCTAGTAAAATTATAATATACTAAACTAATTTACTATATACAAATAAATATCTAATAAAATACATAGAAATTATTATTTATATTCAACGTATAGGTGTTAGATCTTTATTACTGCATTCGCAAGAACGAGAATAGCGCTTGTAGATTAATTGAGTGTGGTTGTAGCAGCGATTTTGCGTTGGATTAATATTCCCGACGCGCCTTACTATCATAATTCCAAAACACGATATCAAGAGTGAGCTGCCGCCACAAATCTTCAGTTTCAGCAATGTAAACTGGGTGCATTTGCATAGTGCAGATATTCAGCGCGCATAGCCGCAGGGTCATGCGAGCTTCAAGTGATTTGTGTATACCTAACTGAAGAACTAATGTGGTTATCCATAAACCTATTACGTTTACATCAACTCCAATAACACCTTGAAGTCCTTTACAAAAAGTTTAAAGGTTATTCAATAACTTATAAGCAATTAGAATACATCTAAATGGCTTGATAACATAGAAATGTTAAATTATAACTCAGTAATATGATATTATGTGTATAATAATGAAGGTAACCTATGTTGTAAATAATTGACCAAGTACTTTAGGCTAAATTCCCGTTTGATATTTTAGAAAGGGTAGTGCCTCTGCTTTGTTATATTTAGTGCGTAATAAACACGAATCCGGCTTTTAACGTGGCCGTGTGGGCAGTCGCTGTTCCACATAGATAATTGTTCCAATTATAATTTATTTGTTTATTCGAATACGTCTTCTATGTGATTATGTTTCTTATTAAATATAATGATAAATAAAACCATATATATATACTTCAAAGCTAACATAGAAATGGATTAAAATTGAATTTTGCTCGTGAATGGACGCGAGCTTACAATTTTGAGGTTAACGATCAACTCGTGCGCATGTTCGTTATTTTATTTATTACAAAATATCAATTATATTAATCGTGTACTCATGTATTAAATTATGTCTTTGTTACAATATTTAATATTTGATTGTCGTAGGTGCTGTAATATAAATAGTTTTAGTAAAGTGACTCTCATAAATAATAATTTCGTAGGGCCATTACCGTTTGTTCTGGGAACGTAATTAATTTAAGTTTGTCGAAATACGAGTAATATTTGAGCTTAAGCATAATTTAAGTGGTTTCTAACAGCATTAGTTCGTACATTAGGATTGTTTAATGTTGGACATTTTGTGGCCTTGTCACATTGTAACTGAATTTGCTTATGCACATGGAGGCGTTTATTGACTGGGAATAGGCGCGTTTACATTTATTTATCTATATATATAAAAGAAAGTTGTGTTAGTTACACTATTTATAACTCAAGAACGGCTGATTCGATTTGGATGAAAATTGGTGGGGAGGTAGCTTAGAACCAGGAGAAGGACATAGGATATTAAGCTGTATAAAATAGGATAGGATAAGATAGGATAAGCTGTACAAAATATTTTAAAAGTCAAAATTGTTACACTTAGGTAATTTATTCCTGATATTATCTCTATTATAAACTGAATAATATTGATGTTTACTAGTAATTGTGTGTAAATATTGAATTTATATATATTTTAATATATATTGATTTATTATTTACCTATATTTAATACTAAGAACTGTAATCGGGGTACCCAGTAATAGATGTTTTTCAATATAGTATATCAATGTACGTTCACTTCATTAGATAATAAACGACTTTTTGAGTACTTTTTTAAAAATTTATTTATTACAAATGTAATTGTGTCAGTAGCAAAATTGCAATAAACACCTTAAGTTGTACCTTTGTATCTCGTTGGTGACTTCATGGACTGTATAAGTAATACGTGGCTTTTGTTCAAGCTACTCCTGAAGTTCTCTCAAGTTCCAGGGAGTTTGCCGTTTCAATTTCAAGTTTTAGTTTGCTGTATCTTAAATCTAGTTGTTAGATTATCATGTTTCTATACATTGTTTACTAACACAGTTTCAATTTATTCCAGAACAAACAAGGATTTTCCTACAACAAGTCGAAAAACAGGAAACATCTGGATACTAACTATCTTTAACTAACTAACTAGTATTTTAATTTTCTCTTTTTTTCTCTTTCTTAAATCTATTTGGTTTTTGATTTTTTTTCCTTGTAGTGTAACATCTAAACTATGTATTTTTTAAATTTTATTAGAAGTATTATTTATCCCTTTATCATCTTGAGCATACCGTCCTATCCTATAATTAAAATTTCATTTAGTTTGCATAGTACCACTTCTAATATGTAGTTTCTCAGTTACCGGGGTACCCAGTAGGATAGGTTTCCGAACCTAGTACAGGGGCCCTTGCTATTTTATGTACAAAAATTTCTATCAATAAACTATTTTTTAAAATTTTTTTTGAATAACTGACAGAATAAACGTCAACACCTCAAATCTTCTTATATAAGTATTTTCGGCTTATAGAATCGACGGCCACATAGTCATAATGTAATTTTGTAGGTAGGCTTTATAAATAAACAAATAAATAATTAAGGATTTGAGTTATATAAATTTACAGTAAACTGAAGAATATTGTGGATGACTCAGACCTTTACTTTTAACCAGAGACGGGAAAAAGATTGGATAAGGAGCAGTCTCAATCGACGTGCATGGGAATTGACTGTTCAATAATCTCTGTTTAATCTAGAAGGACAAAGACAGGAGCTTATGTAACCTATGAATGGCTTATGATCTAAAATTCATTGGAAACTATTAATAGTTGACTTATCCTATATGAATAGAGGCATTGAATCGTGTACATATATTCGCTACATTGAATACTGTATCAGATCAAACATGGCTATTTGTATACCAGATTATCTTTGTTTTGATGTTGCATTCAAGGTTCCGTGGCTATTGTACTAGCGTTTATTGCTTAACGCTGTAGAATAATACGTCTTTTGTTTATGATTTTAAGGAAGCAGAAATGTAATAATGATTCTTTTCAGCCATGTAACTGGAATACTCTGTACTTTAGATACAAGACTAGGACGAGGACAAGTCAAAACATTTTTTTTTTCATAATATATTTCATATTCTATATTATACTAGCTATTTCCAGCGACTTCGTTCGCGTAGTAATGAAGATATAAAGTATTATAAGTTTTAATATGAAAAAGCAGTTATTGTGACATAACTGTAATAGTTAGACATATGGTATTGCACACTTTTTTTGTAGATGTTGATGTCCTCTATAAAACTGTAGTACATCACTTTGCTCTATTGTCAATAATTTCCGCAGCGTAGGCAATATAATGATTTTTTTTTTCACATTTTGAGTTACATTATTGAAATTTTCATCCGGGTTTTTGAAAATTTTTTTTGGCTTTGTTCATCAGGGATAATGTAGGATTCTAATGGTAAAAGAATTTTTCAAATCGGTCCAGTAGGTTCGGAGCCTATTAAATACATACAAACAAACAATCAAATGTTTTCTCTTTATGTATTAGTATAGATAAACATTATTTCGGTTGAGAATCAAACCCGAAACCTCCGCAAAAGGCTAATTATTGTGTCACAAAGGGCGTAGTAGAGATAGTACTTGTGATAGTTATTTGAGTTTTAAAAAAGTAGTCTTGTTTGATTTCAATAGGAACTTTCGATAGGATTTAGGATTTATTTTTTCTTAATAGGATAAAATTAGTGTGTAATGATCTACTTATAACTGTAGGTATAATTAGGTAATTATATGTTAGGATTAATTCAAATTTGGAATCTTGTTTCTTATGATAAACTTTTAATTCATACGTAGATAGAATTTATGCGTTAAAAATAAACAAATTAATTGCGCATTCCATTTTTAAATTAAAAAAAAACACATGAAAACAAAATTGACCGCACAGCATATGCAAATACGGGGTTATCTGCAGAACCTTAAAATAGAAAGCTGGCATTCGTTTCAATCTGTATAGGAGCCGATGCCCCGAGTCGATTTACATGCATATAGTCAGGATAGAGGCTTTATTTGCTTTATGCCAATATCCTATCAGTTGCTCTGTTTATATTATGCATCCTTTGAAAGCACTCTTTGACTTGCAAACAACGTATCGAACGCATGCGATTATTATAATTCAATAAAATGCCTTGACTGCATGCGTTTGTATTAAAATCTTATTTGTTTACATAATTCACATAATTTAAAGATTGGTACAAAGACTGATGATGTTTATTATTCTAGTCTGTCGTTCTGAGTTTCGGGATTAGCTTCAAAGAGAAGTTCGTCTTGTCAACCTGGATGATATAAACCATGAATCATGTTCTGCGCTAACTTCAGGTCGAGCGCGATTACATCTTAAATAACTCGCATTCAAACCAAATAATTGTAAAAAAAGAAACATAAAATATAAAATTAATAAATTTTCCATGTAAATTACAGTATCTATTTAAATTAATATTTAAAATTCAATTCACAAAGATAAGTGTAATGTTGGAACGATTGTTTAGAAGTACAAAGCGCGAAGAATTAAATTCTGTCGGGATCAGAAGGTAAAGAAACAAATTAAATAAAACGAGAAACAAAGCAGGCTCTGTAAATGACGTTGTGATTAAGGGTGTATAATTTGGGAATCTCGTTGGCCGCGGCTATTCTTTGCACGTTTTACCCGATTCCTTCATTAGTAGATCTTCTAACAAAGAGAGTTAATTAGTCAAACGCTCATTCTTTTGACCACGGCTGACTTTAAACTTCAATATTGAATTAAAGAATTAAGGAAGACAAATCTTTGAAATTACAAAATGTCTTAAGGCTGTTTGTTTTCCTTGGAGACCTTCCTGATCTACTTTCTTTTTAGATTTACTTTAATTTTTGTTTTTATTTTTAAGACAATAATTATCTTAATAATATTTCTATAATTTTTACCATCTATCTCCCCACTATGTGCCAAGATCATCTGTATTCGGCCATAAGAAAATAATTTTCATCTTTTTGGCTAATGGATAATTTTCTTTATAGTAAAAATACTGAGACTACAAAAGGGTTCAGAATGAATAAAATATAGACAATGAACGTTTTAATTTTAAAAGCAATTCACTGTAGGAAGTGAAATGAATACAAATTCAATTAAGATATCATATAACAATTAAATACAAGAGTTTCTTATAGAATAATCCGATTCTCATCTTCGATAAAAGTTATTCTCTTTGATTCTTTTGTTTTTATGTGTTTCAGTAATTTCTTACCTAATAACTAGTTATGGTGTACCTATAGGTTGAGTATAATGAAAAGTTTCTCCCTAACACATTAACCGTCCATTTTGCATGCGTAATTTAGCCAAAACCTCATATTACCGGTGAGTGTTTGGGGGGATAAAGGACGCATAAAGTATTCTATGCATTTGAAATTGATTCAATAGAGAGTGGCTCAACTGAACTCGAGCATGAAATTTCGCCCCAATTGATGTTCCGTTTATATAATCTCTAGATTTTTGGTTATTTAACACTAGATTTACCAGACCAGTCAAAATGACTGACTGGTCTTGCAAGATCAAATTAAAATTCCTACTGCATCTAACATTTTCTTTAATTCTTCTAATCTTCTTTAATCTATAACAGAAGAATTAGTTTGATGAACTTTATATTATTTTATATATATTTGTAACAAATATATACTTTTTTAGTTTTGGTAGAAATAGGTATATTTAAGCTGGTAAATCTAGTGTTAAGCTCTTGAAAAATTGATTATTACATATAAAAGCTATCATTATTCACTGTGCATTTTTTACAAAACACAAGCGCACTATCTACCATCTGCCACAAATTTTCTGTAAGGGTTAACTTAGATGTTCTGAAGTCTGAAACATGACGTAAACAGCACACCTGTGCCAAGTTCACTACAGTAACTTCCTGTTTAATTAAGAGAAGCTCTGCACATCTTAGAGCTCGGCACCCTTAATTCTATTTACTCAATTAGCATACGAAATTTCATTTAGCAGCTGCCGTAATTAGTTAAGTTATATTGGCTTTTGTCGTAAATCTTATTCTTTATTTTATCAATTACATTTAATTTGATTCAATTTTATAATATATTTTATAATACAATTTTAGTGTGTTTGAAGACACGAGTGATGAAGATTTCGGAGTGAAACAATACAGTTGCAAAGAATAGTGATATATTTATTATATTAAAACACACACAAAATAACGATAGATAATTGGGTTTAGACACGCTGGCTTGACAAGTCCCTTGCGGGAAGAAGTGTTGCCCACATTCCTACGGAACAATTCTTTTTTTTAAACCAACAATGGCTACAATTGTAATTATTATGGTGAATTCATTACTAGTTCTATAGATAATGATTTCAGATCCTGTGAGCAGTGACGGAGTTTATACGCAGATAAGCTCCGCATGCTTTGTGCCAGCATTAAAGCGAATAACGACTAATCAAAACGAGTTGACGTCCAATTAAAAATGGAATCATTGTTTTTTATTTGTTTAATACAGTTTCTTTTGTTTTGACATATAGTGTATTCAGTTAATTCGTATACCCACATACTGAAATGTAATTAAAATATTTTTTTAGAATGGGCACGATAGGCGTGCGCTTGCTCATCGTTAGACTCTACAATGGCTTCGGAAAGGCATATGACGAGAAGAGGACTAAAAGAAATTAGCGTTAAACAATGTTTTTTTTCGTATCTAAATTTGAACTGTTACAAAAATTTTGAATGTAAAGGTAAGTCAACACTGAATGTATGAAATTGATATTCTATCTATACTTCAGTTATATTACTAGGATGAGATAAGATGTGCTAAGTAGAGTCATATGTAGTTTTGTTAAAACATACAATTAAGTATTTAAAACAGTTTGTTGGAATTATATTGAATAGTAATATTTCCAAGTTTCGAACTATATTACAGGCTACTGAGTAGGAGTTAGTGGATGCCATTTGAGTTGCATCGGCATGTCTCAATTCAGCCGCAAATCCTTCTAGAAACTCGACTTCAAAGGCATCCGAGTAGACTTTACAATCAGTCCCTATTCAGTGCTGTCAATTCGTCATATAAATTCGAAATAGTTTTAAATGACATCTATTTGCAAATATCGAGAATTTAATTTTGGAATTTATTATTACACCAATCATAGCTTTATCTTTTTATTATATCCTGAACTTTTGCTCAGTGTAAATAGGTATTTAGTGTAATCGTCTCCCAAAGCTGTTTTTTCTATAAAAAATCAAAATGGTTAATATAGATGTAAAAAAGTAATAAAAAAGCTGGCAGGTGGGGGTTACAATAAGACTGGAGGAGATCACGCGTTCCTCGACACATATTGCTTACGTGACTGCATCTACCGCAAATATAAGTAGAGGTTCGTATCAACGCCTGCCTATGTGTCTTACTTGGTTAAATTAATATTCCTATTAGTCATTATTATTTTTTGTTTTTCTTTTAACAGATAAAACAAAAGACAATTTCGATATTATTATAGTAACAATTTGAATGTGATTTTGTGTTTTAACCCTTCGGCGCGGTGCCTCTTAAAAACTCCTTAGATCGGGCGCGATGTGCTTGACGGGTTCATTGAGAAAATTAATGATAACATTTTTTCTAATTAAATCTATGATGAAAATCAAAATCTATCTTTTTATTGGAATGTTTAGAAATAAATTTTATATATTTAGAATTTTTTTTTCCCCTTTAAATCAGACTAAAAAGTAAATGACTTCATAAAAATGAACCTATAATTGCTGTGCCTGTGAGATCGACCGCGCCCGATGGAGGGTCAAATTAGTTTCAACGTTTAAATTTAAACACTCATTGCTATTGGAAATAACCACTTGGATATATCACTGATAGTTAGGTTAGTACTCTTCATGTATATAATATAATGTTTATTAGTAAAATCAGTTGTTTCACTCCTCTCTCTGGTCACACTTCTCATTAATTACCAATTAAACAAACAATACAAATAATACAACTCTTTGTCGAATGCAATATAAATTCATAAGTTCGTTCAAAATTCTTAATTTCCATAAGCTCTCAAAAAGTGAAGATGGAGCAATACATTTACTTTAACGTCAAGAACTAATATCAACAGTGAAATATACTCCGCCCAGCAAATTCGTACACGTCAAGAAGCAAGTGGCGTTCCATTACACTCTGCCCGCTTCCCACTTCCCACTTCCCACTCCTCCTGTCACTGGAATCTCAAATTAATTTAATGCTCACTCAGCGATTAAATAACAATGTGTCACTAGTTGTGCCGTTTTAACAATTTTAAAAGTTCTAAAAAAAAAAACAAAAAATTATATAATTAAAAAGTATATAAATTAAATGTTGTTTGCGTTATTATGTGGACCAATATTAATATAGTTGGGCTACACCGTCTGTGTATATGTGTACGTTTACAGTGACATTTGTAATGTATCAAATTGACAAATGCACGCACATGCGGTATGTGATGATACCACGTACACTTCACGCATTACCATAAGCGTAAATAAGAAAGAAAACTAAATTAAATACAAATATTTAATACAGGAATATAACTGAACTGCATGAAAATTCAGGATTGTTTAATATAAAATGAAATAAGCAATAAATAAGTTCATTTCGTGTCTACAAGAATGTCCTTAGATGTCCTTATTTCTGTTTCAGTAATTCAGTAGGATTTCACAGACATAACTGGTTTTACGAGCTCGTTCAAACTCTTACAAGGGCTCTTCCGTGACTCAAAGAGTTGGATTATGAATGTAATAAAAAGCTGGCTATTCTTGTAACTATAACGTTATTGTTTTGTTTAAAACTAATTATACCAAAGATACTTAATTCGCAGTTCAAATTTTTGGGCGATACCAATGTAACTTTTTGGTATGTTCTGTTTATATAATTGATAAATTTGTAAAGGTACTATCCAATTCCAAGAGTTATATTGCACAGGAATACACCCCTTTTAAGCAGTGCAGAACCATTATCTTGGTTAACTCACTTGCTCAGTCGAACAATGTTACTGTAAAATTACTCCACAACAATTTAAAATAGAACTGTATTTAAATTGTGATAATAAAAAGTGAAAACACAAGAAATCTGTTTAATAAAGTAGCAAATTATTAGCAAAACAATTGAATTGAATTAACATAGAATATAACGTAGAACAGAAAAAAATATAGAACATTTACAAATGTATATTCGCTTCAACATCTATCTATAGGATATAAAATTAACTTTAATTTTTACCAAACCCAGTAACATTTAAGGCATTTGATGTGGTAATTCGGCCTTTGTGTAAATAGAAAAGGAAGATTAGAAATTAACGAAAACAATCAAAAAAAAACATTGAGATTTTATCAGCGAACATAATAACAAATTTTAAACAAATATGAGAAAAAAAAAGAATGGCGAATAAGAAAAAAACAAAATAAATGCGATATTAAGCTTCATATTTCAAATTAGAAAAACAATATTGATCAAATGGATATGTCATAAAACGTGAAGAAATAATAATATGAAGAGATCTCAATAGGATTAATAATATACATTGAAAATATGTATAATTGCATGTTTATTATCATTAAATATTTATTAGTCCCTAGTTGGCGTTCTCTTTATTTTTCAGAATCAAGGTAAATTTATAAAGGATAGAAAATTTGCAAGTAAAATTAAGAACTGCGAGGGTAACCGTCAACAATGAGAACGGAAGAGAAATCTACATTCAAAGATATTTTTTTCTTATTATTGTTTCAAACGTCTTGAATAAGCTTTTTTAAAATCCAAGTTTATTTTATGAGTTCTTCGAGCCTAATGAATATTTTTGTATAATTTACTTTTTTTAACAAGTGTTCATTACTTTATTTTTATAATTAATTAAAATCAAAAATAGAATTTCAATTGTAATCTTCGTGTATTTGCGTGTTAATATTGGTAATCAAAAAGAAAACACTATAATACTATATAAAATTATACTGAGGTTATATAACGACGTAGCAAACGCAATAATCGAATAATATGGCAATAATTCAACTAATGGAATAATAGAATTCAAAAATTATCCATTAATCTATATACTGTATTAAATATTATAAATGAAAATAATATCTATACTTTTATGTTACATAAAGAAGGATAGCTCTGAAAGCTGGTGAAAGAAAAATATAAAAGACTAACTCCGACCTGAAAAGAGCTAATCCGTAAAAAGAACTTATATTGCATTAGATTCAATAGATACATACATATATAGTAACATAGGGTTTTAATATTATTTTTCTCATAATATTTGTCGTATAGTATATCTTAGTATTAATTATAGCAGTGATTGTCAATCTTTTGTTTTGTTGCGGCACACTTTTAACGATTTCAAAATTTTGCGACACACTTAGAATTTTGTGACACACAAAAGTGCCGCGGCACATTAGTTGAAAATCACTAAATTATGTGTTTCTGGATTGAAAAAAAAATCATGACAAAACAATAGATACCTGCATAATGTTTAGTTAGCAAAAATAGAATAATTTTGGGCGCTTAGGTTGCACTATTGTATGAAGAAATGACACCTGACTGCAACTAACATCTATAATTAAACTTCACTAATAAATAAATAGGACATCATATAAAATAGATTTAGTCCGGAGGGAAGTCGTAGATCATAAAAACACGAGCAAAATAAAATAAATAGTGTACTAAATAGCAAATTTTTAAAATTAAGTACACAAACATAGAACTAGTGAGTTTTAAAAATTAATGATTGGAACGCGATCATTTTTCATATTTCTATCTATCTATTATTTTATCTTCTGGAATTCATATTACGCTAGCTAATTAGGATCCCTTTTTATGGTTACTCGATGGACAACACATGTAACATTATAATTAAAAATAAAAATGTAGTAAGATGAATGGAGACTAAACCGTAATCCTACTCTTCTTTTTAGAACCATTAGCCAGCTGAAAGCGCATCTGGTGTGCTTCAAAGGTAATAGAGAGAGTGCTGAGAGTGACCATTGTCTTATGTGAGCGATACTATGCGTCAAGGTAGACCGTATAAATTGCTGTAATATATATATCGTAATAATAATAATAATAAATTCATTTATTGCATAACAAAAGGCGCACTTAATGCCTTTTGGAATTTTTTGACAGTTAAGTTTTGGGAGATGTGAGCGGTGATGTTGTAAATAGTGCAGAAAAATAAAATAATAAAAATAAATACACAAATAATTTGGGTTATTAATAAATATTTACATAAATAATTGAATAAGATATTTTACGAAATATACTAAATAATTATGTCAGAGGATCTTGTTCATCGGTTTATGTAGGAAGTGCTTATGGAGATTGTTTTTAAAACTGTTTGAGGCCTGTCTAATCACAAGAGGTAGTCTGTTCCACTGGCGAGCAGCTGCTACGTTAAAGGAATCTGCGTAAATACTGGATCGTACATAATACGTCGAAACGGTTCGCTGTTTTATTATACACATAAAAGTAGCGAGAATCCATATCTGAATTATAATGTAAGAAAAATGTAGCAATTTGCAATTTTCAATCGTTGTCGCAGGTGCATACGTAGGATAATAATGCTTATGGCCGTTTTAATGTAACTTGTGGTTAATTTTAGGTAATAATTTGTAACGACTTCTTTCTGTGTTTTAGCTTTGTGAATGGCTTCCTTTTATGTAGGAATTCGTTTTATCTATATTTGCGTGTTATTTCTCAGAAATGGTTATTTTTGGGACACGTGGATAAAAACATGTAGAAGTTAATTTAAAATAAGTATATTCTCTCGTTTGTACATATATTTAATTTAGTGGCATATTTTTTTAAAAGGAATTTTAATATAAATTACCCAAATTGCTACTGATTTTCATGTTACACGCCACAAGGTATTTTCTCAGTTTTATTAATATGACGTCAAAATCAAACTAGGGATGGGATTATTTGCAATATTATAGCTTTTTATGTTTATTTCCAATGTGATTCTAAATACTTTATATAAATACATTTTAGGCTTAGGTATGTTATATATATAACGAATGTCAAATTAAAAATTATTTCCTAAATAACTTCAGACGTCACTAATAAGTACAGTAGTAAACATGAAAGATAAAATGAAAACATTTAACTACTTAAATACTCGTACCTACATATTTTTACGATAAATTGATCACTCGATACTAACTATCTTTAACTAACTAACTAGTGTTTTAATTTTGTTTTTTATTTTTGTGTTTTTTTTTTCCCCTCTTCCTTATATCTTGTTTTTTTTTTCATTATTGTGTAACATCTAAATTATGTATTTTTGTAATTTTATTAGAAGTGTAGTGTTTATTCCTTTATCACCTTGAGCATGCCGTCCTATCCTATAATTAAAATTTCATTTAGTTTGTATAATAGTTCTCCTTTTTAAAATATATAGTCATAACGTAATTTTGAAGGTATCTTTATAAATAAATAAATGTCGATACGAGATGTGACATCACTATAAGAGAGGGTGCCCGTTATAGAAAGAAGGTTTATTACGTTTTGAGTGTTCGTATTTGCGTGCTATGAAGATTTTACACGTTACTGTATTTCTATCACGTTTTCAATATTTAAGCGAAATGTGCCCGGATGGGATCAAAGGCGGGGCCCTTATGAAATCGGCTTGTCTAGCCTGCTGCTGTTCACATGCTCCGTCCAATATGCTTCAATTCAAATAACATATGCTAATTCTCAATACTTAAAATACGATTTTATTTTTAAGAAATCGTTTATTTCAATTAATATCAATATGAAGGAGATTGTGGTGAAGATAAACAAAAAACAACGTTATTAAAAGTCCAAACCAGACATCGAAATGGAAAAAATATTTGATAACTTTTCATATTTCCTATTAACGTTTCTTTTTTGATATAACAATATTTAATAAACAAATCTCTTTCAAATTGAAAACGTGCCTTTCACAATTTTATTTTATAAAAAAAAATTATTTACACTTCAAATGATGGCATAGTTGTCGAATGAAAACTCATTTTCCAATATTATTTATTTCATTTTTAGTCTGAATATAAATGCAAATATAAAACTTTTAAATCGCGATTATATATAAGCAAACGAGATCTCAATTTCTAAGAATTTGGCTGCTAAGTGACAGTTACAGTTTATCTTAAGTTATTTAATCATTAAAAAGGTCATGCCATATATAACGTGTGACGAAGACGTGTACAACGTGTAAATGATAAAACGCACTTTAAGTTAGAATTATAGTACACGTCACGAATGACTCATGCATATGTGACATGATCCTAAATTGTTGTCGGCATTTGTTGACTTGCGTACGATGAGCGGTAGCAGTCGAATTCTAATTAGGATCTATGTAGGTAGAATAGCTTCGGGGTCAAGCAAATAAGGCAGGTTCGGGGGTAGATTTAATTTGGGCATACTAAACAGGTTCCAAAGTTTAATGAAATCTCCGCATCTTGTATTTACATGATAATGGCGGGTGGTGGCTGCTATTGAAATTTGTAATGAATTGAGGTTTCCGGTTACGACGGCGGAGTGGAAACCTTTTATTCTGTACAAGTTTCAATTAAAAATAAAGTAGTAGCTAAAGAATAGGTCGGTCGGTTGCATTCTTACGTATATTGGAATACCTATTTCGTTTGAAATTCTTTAATGCTATCTTAGCATTGTTTAGTAAAAAGTAAGGCGTAACTAACGAGAT
Source organism: Tineola bisselliella (assembly GCA_028551675.1). Taxonomy (NCBI): domain Eukaryota; kingdom Metazoa; phylum Arthropoda; class Insecta; order Lepidoptera; family Tineidae; genus Tineola; species Tineola bisselliella. The sequence goes on along the minus strand of JAPWLS010000522.1, from coordinate 60,498 downwards.
ATTAACTTTACCAAAATGATCTCTCAGACGGTGTTACTAGACAAAGCGGAAATTTAATGTGCCACCCCAGTGGTGTGTCGAAGGATACGCCTGCACCACCCAACAAGTGACAGGCGTCCTATCCACGACACATATTGCGCACGTGATGGGAAATATCGATAGGAAAGTGGAAAGCGAAACATACTCCCAGTAGACGTCATTGAATTGAAAACAGAAATGCGAGCGGAATATATTTTTTGTGAAACTGACTTACTGACACTTCTTATATTTTTTTCATCTTGAGCTACTATTTTATTATGCTATATTCGGAGATCTGTTCTAGACAGTTTATTATTGTAGTCTCTTGAATGTTTTATTATTCTGTCTATTTCGTTCTTTAGTATTAAACTTGACACTCATTTACACTGTATGGTAACAGATTGTTACCAATGAGATTCTAGTTGTTTAGTAGTTCATACGAACGGTTATGTTTCAATTTAAATAAAGTTGTTCTTTGGCGGGCGGTATGTTCGGACAATTCGATGTCTAAGCCTAATTTTGGCGGTCCAACGCGCTGTCAATTTTTCATTTGTTTTTCAATTGTTTTTTTTTTTAAAGAAATACATGACTTTTGTAATAGTATTTGTTACGCGGTCGATTAGAGATATAAATAAAACAATAAATATCACGTCTACGTTTTAGATTACACTTGGAACGATATTTTATTTCACCAAGATGTTATTGATATTGGGTATTTCAAATGATTTAATAAAAATCACCAAAATTTTACACAGTTCATCAATAAGATATGTAATAAAAATGATTTTTATACTAGAAAGTGATATATATCTTATGAGTGTTAGTGGCTTGGATGTTCCCACAAGAGAGGATAAAGTGAAGGCATATGACACCCTGTGATATCACCAAAGCAATTCCCTGAGATTGGATCGAGTTCTATTAGAAAAATTGCAATAAAGATTTCCAGTAACTATCTTTATGTGATAAATAAGGACAATAATAAATTATTTTGAATATCGTGTGTTATTTTTGTTGAGTAATATGTTATTTGTGTTTTAAATTTGTCATTTGTTTTTGTTGTTCTATAAAAAATAATAACATTCTAGAGTTAAATTGATTTGTATTGCTCTACTGAAAGAGTATTGAGTGCCAGTAACTTTTGTCTGTACTAAGTTGAAAAACATTAGAGTTCGATATTGTTGTAAGAGAATTAAAAATGAGTATACAATAATAATCTCAGCTATTATGAAAATATCAATGTATTATTTCCAAACGATATAATATGAACAACACGGTGAACATTTAAAATTTATTTATGTAGTGAAAAATGAACAAAACCTGACTGTACGGTCACACCGAACACCATCAGAATTTATTTTGAAACGTTTCATTTAAAATTAAACACTTTTATTGCTCGATAAATGGACGCGGCGTTCATAAAAAGCAGACGAAGCGAAATTACGCTGTCAATTATTTCAATTGTTATTGTTGTGCATTTTGTTTTTTAATGTTTTTAATTTTAAATTGGATATTTTAAACGCAACTAGAGTTTGAAATATATAATGAAACAAAAGACAACCATGTTGGCGTATTGTTTGTTACCGCATGCGGAGTGCGGGAGAATTCGAAAATCAATTCGAAGAACTATTTATTATACTAAATAAAGTCCCTGCATGCAATTTATCCGTTTCACCAATGATAATAAACTATTTAGGAAGGGTATGAAAACCTCTGAAATAAATTAAATATGCTTCGTTGATAAATCAAAACCTAAATAAGCATAAAAGTCATGAATATAAATTATCCATTTAGGCACTAAAAATTCATTAGAAATTGATTCAATATACTGTGAACCAATCTGTGATAGATGTCATTTTATGCTATTCGCCCTCCCCTAGCTTTATAAACCGGAACTAGCATCCAATTAGAGTGACCCTATCTATAAATACCGTTCAGACGGTCACAGATTAAAAAGAATGGCCTATTTACTGCTAAAAAAAAAACGATTGCAAAACATTATGTATTAAATTTATTTATACTGTGTATAACGCGATTAGTTTATAGCCGGAAGATACGGAAGGCAAAATAATTGGTACTTCGTGGGTATATTAGAGAAAAAACCAATGGGCTGGATTATATTAAATGTTAACTTAATTATGCTATGTCTAAGAGAGCCTATATTATAGATATTTGTATGAGGAAAGTTCACTCATATGTCTACATACACATGTATATATTCTGACTCTTTTTTTGTAGTAATCCGACACGTGGCCACATTCAGCTTGATATTAACTTTCTGAAAGCAAAAGTCGCTATTGCAATTGCCATGAAAAACACTATGAATATGTAAAAAGCAAATTATTCAATATTAGGCTCGAGTATAATAATTATACAAAAGTTATATAAATAAATAGATATATAATATAAATAAACATTATGTCAGAGAGAAATAAATATTTTTTTTGTATAAAATAAAATAAAATTCTTTAATCTAGCAATTTTTTTTGTTGTATTTTATTACACATTATGCAAGTAATATTAATCGTAACCAAAATCTCTAATAAAAAAATAATAATTATAAATTTTAAATATTTAATTAAATTAAAAAACTTAAAGAATATTTGTTATGAAATTAAATGTCGGTCTCTGTTTCATTACGCAATAGCAGTTAGAAAACATCTGTTACTTTGAAACTTTACACCGCACTGTTATAAGTTTGTTTACGGAGTGATTTTCCCTCTAAAATTGACAGACCACGATACACTCGCAACTTTGTAAGAATTCCAGCAAAGGGAAATGGCTAACAATGTATAAAATAATACAAAGTAAAATAGTTTCTCTCATTCGAGAGCAATTGTTTTTGTATCCATTGAACCATTTATTTATTTAACTATTAAAAGCAAAACATTGTATAATATTTTACAAACGTTGAACTAATTTTATTTTAATATGATATTTTTGTTTATAACATAGTTTTCAAGTTATTATGTTAAATAAAATATTGTATGTGTATTATTGTAAAACAAAGAAAAAAAAACAATAACTATAATTGATTGTTCTCTTACGAATCGTCAAGGAATTGGTCAATATGTTTATTAGGCGTATGTTTACTATCATTACCATTGACTTATTATTGAAACTTGTAATTTTTACTATAAAAAAAGGGTAGCGAGTCGTGATATGGTCACGATCCTTTCTTTGTCAAAAAAAAAATATATATACAAAAGAAAATTTTTTTTTAAGCTTAATTTCCTCTTCGAAGTGTAATGGACAGATTTTAAGAATTGAAGTTTTAAGAATTAGCTTGCTTTATTAAAAAAAATAGATTTCAATTAGATTTTATATTCGATGATTTCATGTTTTATTTTATATTTAAATTAATTATAATAGAAAAGGCCATAGTCATGACAAAAGACGTATGCTTTGATCACCACCGGCACTGCGATCAAGTTGTTTGGGACATAAATTTCTTTCAATGTTCTTTCAGTATTTAACTAATTTAAAAGTTATGCGTCGTACGATTTACTTGCTTATTTTAATTAATTTAATCCGCCTAAATTCAACAAGATTCAAAATTAATCCCAGATAATTACTGTATTTGTTGAAGCAATTTTATTCCGATACTTATTTTTCTCACCTGGTAATTCTTTCTTCTTCTTGTAGTCAGTGTTATAGTACAATTTAGTGCCTAAAAAAAATTGGTACCAAAATGGTTGTTTAAAAAAGCTTCACTCGCATTTAGTTTAGGTGTGAAAAAGCACGGTTTTCATAAAGGAACTTTTTTAAAATTTAATATGAAAGTTGCGATAGGTCTCATAATTAACAAATGGTGCTTGTTAGTGCAAATGCGCCAACTTGCTGCAGGTTGCTTCTGACACTTTGTGATCGATGTATTTTGTTCCGCTGTAGAGCTTCATTTTCATTTTTATTACTAATATTTATTTTATTTTATTTGATTAAGGATATATTAATATCTGTAACTCTTTACTTAAGGTTAAAATACAAACAAAAGCATAAATAATAAATAAAACTACCGTCAATTCCCCAAATATTATATCTCAAAGCTTATATAAAATATACAAGAAAAAATGAAGACGCTTTGACAGCCAAAGAAGGAAGATAAACAATGTTTCGATCTAAACAAGAGTATGAAGCCGAAATACGAAGCGATACGCATAATCTTTTGCTGGCAAACAAATCGTTCAGACTTAACTAGGGGCATGAGTAAACTTATAGTCACTTTTAGGGTTACCAACTTGCTATAGTTTTCATAATACTAATTGATAAGAAATTAATTAAATATCCCTTAGTCTTACAGAATCGTAACCCATTACTTATTATTGCAGGAAAACAGCAAAATTGTTCTAATTTATATAATTACTTGTTGCTATGAATAAAATGGTAGTAGGTATGTATATATAGTATATATATGTATATATTTACTTCCTGATTTTCTACCTTAAAGTTGGTTGCCTGGTAGAGATCACTGGTTAGTAATAAGGCCGCTTTTTGTTTTTTTTTTTATTTTCTTCTGTTCTTCTTTAAATGTATTTTAATTTTGTGCAATAAAGAGTTATTATTATTATGTATTTACTGAACATTGTGTGAAAATTCAATTACGAGCCTAGGTTATATACTTATTTAGATGTATTCAACTATATATATTTTTTTTAAAAATTTTATTACTGGTCATAAAACATTTCAAATGTCGAATTCAAATAAAAGGACTCAGGTCGAAAGTATATAAGTGAAATTCGTGTTTTAAGTGTAGCAAGGGATTTTTGATATTACCTTCTGGTAACCCTATCCTTAACATTCTGTGATATCGAATTATCTTTTATCGTACAACCTAATCCGCAGCAGATACAATCTCGACGTATGCGGGTTTCGGCTCGCAATAAAAGTAAATATGCGGAAGGATTACGATTATTTTGGTCGTAAAACGCAGGACCCATTACGAGATCTCTTCTGTATCGTGTATCGCTTTTAGTAATAACGAACCGGTATTAATATAAACAACCGTCTTGTTTGTTAAATCATTTTATAACCATTTTGTTTCATTTACATATTTTATGGTCTCCTTAAAGATACTCGGTATTAAACAGTTCCTACTGCTTTTTAGTTCGCAATTAGGGGGGCTACTCAGGCGCACGAACTTCTGACGAAAATTCGGGCGTTTCCTACTCAAAAATACTTACGGGCCTGTAATCATTCACAAAATTACGGATTTGACAGCGACGTCACGACGACTACTCAGGGATTTTTTACGGACTTATATGTCAATATTGACTTAAGCTACAGAGGTGACGGCCGTATCACGAAACTTCGGATATGCCTGAGTAGCCCCCCAAGCGCACAGATTGGACTTCATTGTAATACGGACGTACCTATGTTAAATTGCCTATAGTTACATTTTTAGAGTGATCATATCAAGGATAGTGAAGATTAGTATGGAATCACGCAAAAAACTACGGCTGATATCAAAATATTTTATGTAATACAGTATATTCAATATAAAAAAATCATCTTAATAACTTTAAAAAGTATCTTGATATCATGATGGATAAAGAAGACTAAGAGACTAGTTCTGGAGCCTAAGTCGCATTTAATTTGTAGTGCATTGCCTCATTTAGAATATATGTCTTTTAATGAAAAAAATATATTTTAATTTAAAATAAAATGCATCGTTTAAATCACCTGTAGCTTGATTGATGTTCAACACATACAATTTAAATTATGAACGAGAAAAAGTAATAAAAAAGTTTCTACGTGAACGAATTGTTATTAAAAGCATCCATATTTGAATGAAAATGGCAAACAGAGCATAACATGATACTCATCAATAATTCTCCGCCATCAAACAAAGTCAATACAAAACGATCAATTCATTGTGTTTTGGTTTTCGAAATTGTGACGAATTTGTAAATAGGAGTAAGGCAACATAACAAAAACCTGGTGTACAATATTTAAATTAACAAAAGAAAAACGTAATAATATTACAAATGTTGATGAACATGAATAAAAAATAAATAGAAGGCATGACGATAGAGATTTCTCAATTAAATATAGAAACTACTTTCAAGTAAAAACAATTGAATTGATTCCTTATCGAGTATCGTTTCAAGAATCAAGCCCCCATCCAGTTCATTTTGCAACTCGAGTCCATTTCGCGAGAATAGATCACACAAATAGTTTGTTTAATATCTATCAAAATTGGTCATCTATGAGTGTTAAAATTATTTTCACTTAATTTCTCTGAAATATTTTTCTCTCATTTTTTTTTTATAATTTCAAAATCATTGTGTTATTTTTCATTAAACTATTTTATTAATAATTTTATCGCATATTCAATTATTATTAAGATTGTCATTTCATTCGTCTAATAGTACTTATATCATAGGCATTTTATATATTTATTTGCTTTTAGTAATTGGGCTCTAATAGAGCACTTTTACTCATCAATAGAAATACAAATATAAATGAAATAAATTTATTATCAATTTGATTTAGCTGCTGTAACACTGTCCACACACACACACACACACTGTCCACTTACATACTAATATGTAGGGGTAATAAGATATAAGAGAAGAAAGCACATAACACAGTTACATTGGTATCAGCCAAGAATGTTTTTATGTTGAAGTATTCGTGATAAATAACATTTAAAACGGGCAGTTAAATTGAGTGATGTTCCCATGACATTTATTTGAGTTACCATTTCGTACCAAGAACCTGCGGCACCGTAATCGATAACTTAACAAAAAATCGTTAAGGTTTACGACTCAAATACTAATTTGGAAACGAATTCACTATCTGATTGACGGATGACAGTAATTCAAGTATATCGTTTACCTTTCAGGGCTAAACCGTTCCGAGCGATGTTTATTTTTTAGACTAACATGCAAGATTCTAATAAAAATGTTGTTAAGGGCCTTTTATATAATTTATTTAAATAATATGTTACTAGGGGACTAACACTGTTAAGGACTCATTTAGAATTTATCAAATACCTACATTGCTCTACCACAAATGGATGCAGCGTATGGCAAGAAAAGTGATTTTTTTTTGTCTACATTGCAAATTTTTGTAAAGACATAAATTCGAATAAGAAGTGCACATTTTGGTTCAATATTAAATCTGATTCCCATCTTTTAATACTTAAAAATTTGAATATTACACATAATTTATTTTTTTTCTAGGTTAATTTTTTAAAATCTATTTAAAAACTAAATACATATGCAAGTAATGATTTTATTTTAAATTATGATGATTTGGACTTAAACAACGCGTTGAAATAAAAACATAGACTTTGTTCTGACCCTTAAACTTGTACTGTAATGTACCACGATCAAACCACCCCAGATCAGAGGTCGTCAACAAAGCAAATCTAGAACAAGATAACTGTTAAAACTATCTTTATTTTTTCAAAAGAAGGACACACTGTAACGTCAATAGTAGAAACCTAAAATCACAAACCGAAGTTTACGACAGAAAATTGCTCAACCATTAGAGTAAACACGTTACGAAAACAGAATCACTAGAGGTGTACTCAATAGTGGCCTTTACGCCTAAAACTACCTTAATTTAGCCACAGTTCTCGTTCACACATTGAGTGAAATATAAGTCTTATAGCCATAAAAATATAGTTTAGATTAATAGTAGCGTGGTGAAGACACAATGCCTATGGGATGGCAGTAGTTTGGGAATAAGATACAGTGACCACAAGGGACGAGTGATGTAGTGTTATTGTATCCCATCCGGCCACTATTCAACAAACGGTTACCCCAAACATGCTGCATGATCAATGACATTTCATATTCCTGTTCCAGGTCTCCGAGAAATAATACTGCTGAAACAGCCATGAATAAGGGATTAAATTTTCAATATAAGTTATTTTGAAGTACATATCTCCCTCTTTGTGGGAACTAATGTTAAAAGAAAATAATAACAATATATAGGTATATCTTTTGTTTTTTCTTTATAAGTGTCGAAGTAAATATTTAACTATTATAATTACAATGTTATTTTCAGATTCAATTGTTTTTGTAGTTTTCATTGATTAGATTGAACTCTGAATAGATAAAAAGAATTGACTTGACTGGGAAAGCTGCTCTAGTTTCAGAAAAAAATGCAATTACGTCTCGTTAGCTTTTCCTCTAGAAGTTTACGAGCGAGTTTGTTCTTACAGCCCTACAACGCTTTTCAGTTCATTTGAAAATAAGGCTCAGAGTTCATGCTGCATCTTGGTATATATTTGTTCACGCCCGGCGAGCCTAATAAAAGTATAATATGAACTAGTTCGTTTGTAGTTATTCTCTTTAATTTAATACCCAGATACCAATCAGTTAAATGTCACCTAGCATATAGTTAAAGGCACGAAAGCTTAATTCAAAAATATTGTGGAATAAAAAACCTTTTACTTGCTTAGTCACCTATTTAAATACGTGGTGTATGTATTCTCTATATTATCTTTAACGATATTTAATTTATTTTATTAAATCGTCAGGTTCTATTAACATATTGAAATATATCTATTTAACGAAAATATATTCACATTTGCTCAATAGATTTTGAGATACTCAACACAACAACGAAGAATCTACACAAACATACTAATAACAACTTTAAATCGCTCTCCTGTAAGATTTTGCAGATCTTACCAAGTTATTAGGACCTGGCGAACTTTCTTTTAATAAAAATTTTGACTATTAATTGTCAAAAAACATATGCAGAAAATCATTGTATATTAATTGGTCACTGAATACTGGACTTGTCGTATCAAGTCGATAAAGCAGCTATCAATCAAACTAAATATCTTTGTGTGTTATCGTAAGATCGCTTTCTCAAGCCTTAGTGATTACATATCATTACGTATACCAATATTATATTAATCAGAGATACAATTTATACACACACAGGCAATCTGATCTTCTCTAATCTACTAATTACAGTGTAACATTTATTGGCGAAACAATGTTCAAGTACACAAACATTAAACCTCCAAGGACAGATGAAAGGTTCAGCAACTTCTGATCCGAGTAACAGATGTTTGAAAACTGTTTCTGTAGGTTTAATTAAAGTCTTTGGTGAAATATAACCGATCTTTATCTTACTTCCCGTTTAAAATTTTATTTCTTAGTCCAACGATCTTTTATCACTTCGTTGGTATCCAATAGATGGCGCAAGCTAACATTATTACGTTGTTGGTCTAAATAAGATTTTCTGTTTTATGTTTAGAGATACTTATGTGAAATAATATTGCAGATTAAAATGGTTAAAAATATAATTATCACAATGCATGTGGCAATAAAAATAACAGAAAAAAAAACAAGTAAGATGACACTGATAGAATAAACGTCAAAATCCCAAATCTTCTTAAATAAGTATATTCGGCCTGTAGAATCGACCGTCACATATATATATAATATTTGGTTCTCTATTTTATAATATTGTCACAATTTCCTATGATGACTACCTCAGAAAGACTATGTTTTTGTGTGCCTAGATCAAATATTATTTATATACTTTTTGTTCGTCTTCTTCTTCTTTTATGCTTGGCTTCAGATATCTATTAAAAACAATCCTGCCAATGTTGAGTATTCGGGCAGCAGTCAAAAATAAAACCCTAACGTACCTTAATTTTTGTTAGCATTCTTTGACATTTTCAATACAAATTAATTACTAAACTAATTTCTATAAACTATTAATTGGTAATATGTTACATCACACAGGTGGGTAATGCTTTATGAATTACAAATTGCTTCGAGTCATCAATACCCATTACATTAGTTCTCTTGGGGTTTTAGTTATTGCGTCAACAGTAATAGAAACCTTAATTAATGTAACTCAAGATGTTTGCTCAGTTTCTATAAATGTAATCAAGTTCTATTATTTGAGAAATTAATTAAATTTTACAATTATAGTGATAAAGATAGACTCTAATAATAATAATTGTTCCTTGTGTATATTTATTTTTGTATATTTATTGTGTACATAGATATATTTATATTGTTTTTATTATTTTAATGCGATAAAGGTCATAAAATGTCATATAACTTAATTAAATTGGTGTATACCTACCGACTGTGTCTTTATTAATGGTAGCTTCTGAAAAAAAGTATTCTAGCAAGTTATGTTAACAGGACGTAACATTAGTCTTAATATCATTAGTATGAAATCTCAATCGATAATGGGCGTCGAAATCATTACACCTAAGACGATAACAGTTAAATATTATAGTATTCACCTTGTAAATTTAGTACATATGTCAAAATCAAAATAAACAATCTCAATGAATGTCACGATCTCTTACGAGTAACTTGTGTCTGAATTTATTTAATAACACCACCAAATTGTCGAAACAAAGGATATATATACCTACATATATATTATTAACATCAAGTCTATCAATAGTAGGTACCTACAGCTATTTTTTTAAAGTTTCATTAATATTTTAGGTTTTAAGTAAAGAGCATACACAAACATTTTGTGACTAAACTTACACGTACTTAAAACTTTCGGTAACTATTTACATTGCACTTAAAATTTATAAAATATATATTTTTTAAATACCAACCATTATTTAAACGACCGTGTTCATTAAACATTCAATGCAGGCCACATGTCATCCATTACCTGGCTCGTGGGCAATTTAAAGTTTCATATTTTGTTTGTAGAAATCCATTGAACGTATACACAACTTCATTTCCAAATTATATGGCAGGAAGAAATGATAGCTGAAACAGTCGATTCAGCCCGCGGTACATCGATTACTGAAAAGATTTCGAAACATCTGGGATTAAAATAACCATAATAAATGCGAGAGTAAGCCGAATAAAGTTTGTTTAATGTTTACTTTTGCAAGGATCTTTTCGCTTTTTTCTTGCCTATAATTTCGGATATAGCCAACAGCCGATTTTTAGGAATATCATCGTCTTTTACTGATGGTATTCTGTGATTTAAATTGACCAATTCTAGTTCAAGTGTATAGGTTTGGGCTAGTCAACAATGGCTTTTGTACAATACATATTGATATAACGATAACTGATAAAAGAATATTTGAAAATTTTCCAGCAGAACTGCAAAAGGTCAAATGCCGAGTTCTGCAATTCAAAGTGTCAAGGCAGCATATAATCCAATTATTTATTATATTTTAATGATGTATTATTAATAGCAGGTCATGCCCAGTAATTGCCGACCGGCTGCTGTCACCAACTGATCGATCGACGTCACGCGTTGGCTCAGGCTTCGGCCTCGGCTAAGTGCTTTAATTATTGGCGATATATTATTATTAATTTGTTTAATATACTCACTTTTTATGTTTTAACAAATCGTGCTTTGGTTATTTTTATAGTAGCCTTTGTAGTAGTCCTTGAACGGAGACAGACAAACTATGCCGTCTTGGGGAGACGAATCTGTTCTATCTAACTTGACAGGGCACGCTTTTCTCGTTATCCCGGCTTTTGAAGTATTATTAGCTATGTGGTAGAGTATTTCAGTTCGACGTTTGATTTGTGGCTATTGTTGTAAGTAATTAAAGTATAATATTATTATTGTTTTTTATTTTGACGCTGGGTAGTATTACAAAACAGGCAATTTCATACAATGTTATATTTGTGTATTCACTATTATGTCAATGTTAATCCTGTATCGCAGAAGTTTCTCGAACAATATCAAGTAAGTTAAAGTTTGAAGAACATCTAATCTGCTTTCACATCATAACACTAACAAAGTACTTACAGCTTTATGTTTCAATATTCTCGCGCTCGTATCGAAATTACTGCGCGACGACATTAATTCGCAATTTCCCAACGTTTTACGACGAAACCGAGTAGTTTGTTTCTTGAACATCCTTTTCACCTGTCGCATCATAAATTCCTTTACAGCTATCGAATTTGGCACCCTACTGATATATCGTAATTGCGTATACGCGTGAAAAGGGGTGGGCTTACCTCATTTGCTGGGTTCGTCCTCCTCCGGTTATACTCTCAGCCAATTTATAACGCGAGAGGGCAATTATTGACGCTTCCTCTCGTTTTCGAGGCCTAAACGTCATTTGAGGAAATTATTTTCCAGGAGACGCCCTAAGGCCACTCGAACACTGCCTAAATTGCTTATATACCTACTGCTACTTCTGTACAGTCACAAACGATTAAACTATGTAGGTATATATCTTATATATACCTTCAGAAATGTTAATTAATAGAATGACTGTACCTACATTTTAAAAATATTTTTTATATTACAAAAGTTAATTTAATTAAGTTAATTTATCTGATATTTTAAACTAGATCCATATCAAGCTTGAGTGTGATAAATGAACGAAGGCAAGTGCCACAACAAGGAGATATCTGGAGGCATCAGTCGCTTCTGCTATGTCAACGTGACAAGTGCACTGTCCAGGTTGACAGGGCCGTTCCTACACGTTATACACGACTACTTCGAAGCTAAAGCAGGAATCTGACTGGGCACTTTACGGGTTACATTTGATACTGAGATCATCAGTCTAACTTCAATTGTTTTAATATATTTTAATATAGTATATATATAATATATAGTAACTACGTCTACGATATAAAAGTTTAACACATTCAAATACGATATTAGAAATATTTAAGTTAAATTCCAAGAAAATATACTTTAATTGCTTGATAATAATTTATACATTAAACTGTTTCTGTTTGACATTTACAAACGTTTGAATTAATTGGGATTACATTGATAAATTATTAGTATCGGTTGGTATAGGCAAATGTAAGCTTAATTTTAAACAAAAGCAATATAAGTTGTGTTTTTTACACGTCAATGTTGGATTAGAGTAATAAAAATTAAACGCTATACTAAATCGTAAAAAGTACAAAATATCTAAATCATTTTCGCGAATAACTTAAGACAAGAAATATTTTGGGAGAAAGACCTTTAAAAAATCCTTATTCCACTATTTTACGTTTATGTGAATTTTAGATACACTGTTAATTTAAGTACATTTATGGTGACCAAAGAATCTGAACGATGCATGATAATCGAAAATTCACATTTTACGTCCGAGTGGTCACATCGAGAGGTAAAGCTCACAATTAATTTGATTTCATCTGAATAATTTGGTTGGTTGAATGCTTTAATTAAAATTTTACATTATTAAGTTAATGAAATTACAATTACGGCTTAAACTGATTAAAAAGGGTTTACAGTTTTCTAAGGTTAATAATATTAATTATCTATTAATTCTAGTGTATGAGTTATTATATAATTATGTTTTTATAAGTATAAACCATCGTTTCTCAATCAAAAAGTTAATTAAAAAGTCTTGCAACCCACCCACATTACCTACATCTATTTAGTTTTATAATACTACACTAAAATTCATTCCTTTAATAAAATAATCTTTTGTACCTATATGTAGTTTGTATGTAGATTGTATTATTTTTCAACAGACTGCGACCCCCTACTTGAGATATGATGGTATAAGCGAAATATTTGTTTGATGTGTGGTATCTATCATGTTTCTACGAATTGACTTAATCATAGTCTAAAATCATTTATAAATAACATATGTAGTTACATTGGTACTGACCAAATTTGACTTTTTTAAATATATTATCGTAAATAGATCTCCAGTGGGTGTTACTTAATTTTATATATTTGTCTTTAGTTGTTTACTAAATGTATTTTCTTCATCTTTACGTTTAGTCTTTTATTCGAATCAAGTATGGACTGTCCTTATTCATATGGCGTTTTATTATACTATTGGTTATAATTATATGTTAAAATGACCAATGAAAATGAACTATAGGGTTTTAATTTTCATAAAGTGTAACATGTATTGACGCTATTAACTATATAATCTTATAATATTTTTTAACACTAATCAGGTGGAATAGTTGTTGTGGTCCAATTGCTGTTATGCTTCTTGCTTGATTTTACTTAACTTAACTTAGCTTAGGGGCTAAATAGTCTCTATACTACAAGATTAATGTCCGAAATATTTATTATCTAAGTGGTTCACTATAGATTGTTAAAGGGAAACTATAGTAGGAACCGAGTACCACACAACGACTTTATAATCCCGACAAGACTGGACGCAAGATCTATGTGCACTATTCATCACTCCTTAGCTGTAAAGGTAGGTATGCATTTAAAATATTTATCGCATTTTATTTTTATACTGCAAAGATTGGATACTTAAATGTAAACTAGGGGAAAATTGAAGTATTGGTGCTGATTTGAATAAATGTAATTGTATCTTAATAAAGATTATTATTTAGACTAAGAAATCGTTTTATATCTCAAAAAAAAAAACAAAACAAAAGAAACCGCCGTCTATCAATAATATATTATCGTGTATATTGACAAAAGTATGATGATGACTCAAGAAAAGGCATAGTGAAGAAATGATTTATGAACAATAAAACAATGGAACATAGTATAAACTACAACGTCGCTGTTCATCCGTTATTTTATGATAAAATATAGTCTAAAATACACCTTATCCGATATTAGTGTTGTGCATTTCGATGTCCCATTGCGGTCGCCCCTTAAATCAAAATAAATTGAGATATATGGACCTTACGCTGCTCAGACATTCCGTTACTTCACTAAGTCAAATAGCTGGTTCGTGTTTGTAATCTGGACTTATGGAGCTTAGATTCGCATTGATTTAAATGCCTATACCTAAAATTTATTCGGTATTCACGTATATTTATAATATATCAATAAAATTATATAAATAAATATTGCTATTATTGTTAATAATTATCCTGAAAATACTTATATTGATGATTGATACTTGTATTATGATTGAGTCACAGTATTGTGGTTTTCAATTGAAATGGTTATTTTTTATTTTTGAGTGGCAAGATCATGGCCTTGTTTTTATCATCCGGAAATACCAGAGGGAGATTTTCAAGCGATTAAAAACAATTTTAAAAGTAGGAATAAAATCCTCATTTACTAGCTAACCAAATAACAAACGTAAGAATATATGTAATTTATTATACACTACGATATTCATATTACTATGTCGTTAAACTGTTAAACGTATTAGATATTCATTAATAATATTGTACCTATAATGCCTGTATTCATTACCATGTAATTGTGACGCGTCGCCTCTAGCGCCCCCTTCGTTAGCGCGGGAATCTGATGCGCATGTTCATTACACAAATTATCTTCTTGATTAGATGCGGCGGGTTTCACGTGTACTATTCTAACTTCATTACTAATTATAACTTTATAATGTAGCGTTCTAATTGTTACCATATAACTCATTGTAGACTGTATTTCTGTCGGGTACTTCTAAGTTAATTATAACATATGTAAGACATATTGGTGTCAATATTATTTTAGATATATGTACAGCTAGCTGTACCTATATTTTTTTCATTTGTACTAAGATTTTAGTTTTTCTTAAAAGATATATACCTAGTGAAGGTTTTGTGAGTTCTAAAAAATATACAAGCACATAATTCTGTCAAATTGAAGGATGTTAATGAAATATGAACAACTTAATATGATCAAAGAGGGTGGTGCTCGTCAAATAATTTAGTAGCTAAGGTCGTGGGAGCAAAGGCAAAACATATGGCCCCAAGCAAGGGTCTGACTTGACGTAGTGTTATTGGGAAAGGTCGCTCGGTGGAAAGGGACAATAATATTGCGCTTAGAAACCGACCTCTGATAAATGTTTTATAAACTACATAATGCTTGTCACTTTTATGTAATGGCCGGATAATTTATTAAACACGTGTATTTCGTAAATATAAGAACCATTATCCAATGCGGGCAGCATCTTGGACGTTTAAAAATTACTAACATGACTTTCGATGTAATTTAAAAGGATATAATATCATTAATAGCACATGTATATTTGTTAATAGCCGCATGCGGGACGCGGTTATCTTTCTACAGAGTAAACGATCTTGTATTGTTATGTACCAGGTACCTATTTGATATTATTAGAGACTAAATCTATTCTAAATTAGCTCCTAACACAATCATTGTATTGACGAAATGTCATGCATCAATCAGTATTGTTGTTTCAATATGAAATTGGAATACCTACTGCATTTTAGCGTATGCAGCGTCGCAACAGGCTGTTTGATGAATATATTTGCTAAAACTGAATTCCAAATTCAAATTGCTTTGATTTTGGATTGGCCGTAGATAATTAGGTCTGATCGTCGCTTGTTTTTGGTTCTTTAATATCCATAATTAAAAAAGTTATTTTATTTCCTTTTATAATTTTATTCTTTTCGTTCTTTTATTACATTTCTTTAAATCATAAAATTATAATTCTTTTAAAATCTAATTTATTAGCGATATCTAAAATAACAGTGCCCATACGGCGGTAACAACAAAAAAGTTTAGGATGAATCGATGTGATCAAGATACGTGCTACGTTCCTGTCAGCCCCATTGCGTTATACACTATTGTGACTATACATTTACGAAATTTAGGACAATATAATAACATTATTTTGAATATGTACATGTGAAATATCTATGGGAAGGAGCTAATATAATTAAACAAAACAAAACAAAAGAATACACTGCGGTCATTTGACGGTAATAATCTAATAAATTACTATAGTTTACATACAATAACCTGTAATTAAATTTAACAAAATATGTGGTTACTATAGTTATATTCCGAATGACCGTTTCAGGAGATTGGATTGGATGTCGTTGGTAAAATAGCGAGTCATTGCGCGTATGGTTTTATGACACGCCGTGGAAAATATAAAAATGAACGCATTTTCATGTCCACTAAAGAAACTAGTTCCGAGGCTTTAGGCTTATTGGGCGCTATATCGAGCTATGAATTTTTAACAGTACCTGACTTTGACCGGTCGAGTTTCAGTCATGTGTTTTTAAGCTTCCGGCTCTGTTTTTTTGAACAATTATTTTTTTCTCTCTCAAAATATTCCGCATAATAAAGAAGTTTTTATTGGTTGTTTATTTTTAATGTTGAAATTGTAACAGTGTTAATTAGCATCCGACCATCAATTTGGAGGAGAGTTTCCTTAACAATAAAAGCTAATTAGAAAGCAAACAAGTCGAAAAAGAAAGTTTTTAAGAAAACAACACATTCCAAGTGGCAGCTGCCTGAGAAGGGTTAGTGTAAATTTAATTAAAGAGCTTGATTAATAAAATACTTTTGTTTTAAACACGGACCCGGCACTTCTGTTTGGATAACTCTTAAATTGAATTTCGTGGGAAAACATGACTTCAGCCTAACATATTTTGTTATTTGTCTTAAATTCCTTTTAGAACGGAATTTCGACAACTTTATTTATTTTAAAGTACTTTGTACTATACATATAAAGAAAGGTCTTTCACTCTAACTGCTACATTAACACATTATATTAACCTTGAGTTTAGTCTATGGGTAGAAAAGACTTACCACAGAGAAATTTATGCAGACAACTCTCGCTTGCAATATGTCGGATAATTTGTATTGCAAATAAGGAGATTATTTTTGTTTAATAAAAAATAAGAATCACTCTTTTCAGATTCTTCAGGGGGTTTTCACGTAGAATACAAAATAGTAATGATAAAATAATCTATTGATTTGACTTAATTTATTTAATTCTATAAATTCGACATGAATTCGAAAGATTTTACAGCCATCGTAATCTTCGCCAGATATCTGATCTTACTTTAGTAATAGAAAATAATTGTATAAGTCTTTTAGCATACGATATATACAGTCATTTCCATGTAATTTTTCCTGCCTAATTGTACATACCAATCAATACCTACCCATAACAATGACATCAAATACTTCCTCAATACGAATACATCAAAGAAGTGATATTAAACACCGGATCGTCTGTCCCTCTCTTGTCGCCGCTTCAAGTAATATACACTCCTCCTGGGAAATTTATTTGCGGAGTAGACGCATCTTTAGAAAGAACCCTGCTTCTCTTTTGTGCTTCTTACAAAAAATATCTTTTCTAAAATATTATCTGTGGTAATTTTTTTTAAAATCAAAGTGAGTTTAATTTTTGATAGACGCATATTGTAGCTTCCCTTTTTTTGCAGAATTCTGCACTGTAGACAGTGTAGGAATAATTTTGTTACAAATAAAACGGTTTATTTCTTCATACAATAATGATAGCTTAGTGCTTAAAACTATTTTATAATTTTAAGAATCTTACTATCGTACAAAATTCCTACTCAACATAGAAAATTGGTACGATCCGCAAAAATTATAAGTTTGAATAAGGAAAACAGAAAAGAAATATATTATAGAGAAAATTCATTAATACCGTTTGGGGTTTAAAATTAATTCTAGGTTCGCAATTGTGTCTATAATTACTAGGACAGTCTTTTGTTTTAAATATTGTTTTGATGCAAAGGGGTAATTTTTTAATTGTGAATAAAAGGGCAGAGCATTAAGTGTTAAATTAAAGAAGATATGTTTAAGGAAATCTGTGCTAAGACAAAATACAACCGATATGAGTGACTTTTTGCTTATATAAGCACATATACATATAAGTATTGTATCAATATATATCATATATCAGTAAATCAATATATTTATTCACTTTAATTAGCATAGTAACATACGCTTACGAGACTAAAAAAACAAAAGCAATTTAAAAATGCATTTTAAAATGGTTTTGTTGAACACACGCGATAGAACGAATTGAACATCGGCATACAATAAAAAGTTCAGGTGTATTGTCAAAGCGTGCAATGGACATAGTTTAAAAAATGTTTCTCAATTGAAGAATGCATTACGTGGGAACAGTGTGTGTTGGGGGATTCCCATACGCGAAAGGCTATTATTTGAATTGGTCTGTTAAAATAATTGATATGCTAAATAAAAACGGTGAATGTCAATTTTGTAAGGAATTGAAGTGAACGTGAAAAATTAAAAGGACTTAAGCGACTAATGTGTTTGAGGTTTTCAGGTTTATTCTCGAGTTCTATTACAGGTCAAAACATATATTCCAGGGTAAGGTTTAAATTGAATTAAATACACAATAATTTATGTAATAAATGTTTTATTTTTAGACTAGAAGCCTTAGTAGTTTCTTTGGAATGTACATTAAACATTTCTTTTGTAATCCGTTCTATATATTTTAACTTAAATTAATGTTTTTATTATTGCACATATATACATTATAAAAATTATATTTACACAAATATATATACATTTTTACAATAATTTTAAGGTGTGTTACCGAAGAATCAGATAATTATGTAGGAAGATAATACACAACAAAAATGACGGCGGTGTTATTGTACAACCTGAAATAAAATAAAATAATATAGTACAGAATTGAATTTGTAAAAAGCCTCAAAGTTAAGCTCTAATTAAGAGATTGTTGTAACAAAAATATAAAATGAATAAATAATACAAGGAAGAAGATTAAAATCACAAGAAAATTATGTTTAATTTATTTTATATTCTTTTATTTAAATTATTTTTATATAATACGTGATGATTTGCCATATGTTATGATTTCGTCATAATTTAAATTAATTTTTAAATCATATTGCTGTTTTAATGCATAGGTTCTCAAACTTTTTTGGCAAAGGAAAAAGTCTTAATATAATTATAAAAAACTGATTTATATCTATTTATGAATAATCATATTGCAATGTAATATTACGAAATATTTAGTTGGAATATTTAGATGTAACCTTATAATCTCCCTTTGGTAGGTATTTTTTGCAGTATTTGAGCCCTAAAGCACCACTTTGAGAATGGCTGTTTTAATGAATATAATACAAAAAGTTTGACAACAAATAATATAAAGTTTAGAATTATTTACCTAAATCGGAAGCAGTGTGGGTGTCCGGATTTGTTGGATCTGGACTCGTGGGCGGTGGATCTGAAAATAATAGATATTTTTATAACATTGTTAATTACGAAATTATTTAGAATGTTATATTTATTTTTAGTTATTAATTTACTACCAACTCTTGTAAATTGTCCTATTCGATGTAATCACTAAATATTTCTTGCTCAAATAATTTTGTTATATTTTTAGATGTTATTTTGTAAAAACTGCCTTATTTATAGTTACAGTTGTTATCTATTTTCGTAACGGTTCCTTATGTCGATTGTATAATTAATTAGAAGCTGTAAATATAGAAGCACTCCTAAGATCTATAACAGTGTAACCTCCTTTATCATTCAGGGGAAACTTCTTACGAAATTCCAATTACTTTGTATAATATATTAATTTATTTTTAGTTCAATGTTTGTGTATCGAATTTTTTATATTATTATTCATTTGTTTATTATTACGACACGTGATTTATAAACGGAAGCGTAGGCTGTCAAAGTCAAATAAATCTGTGGGTAGCAGTCGCGTCCTGTTGGATTATATGACAGAATATATTATTATTTGTATTACTAGTTGTCAAATATATAAATGTTAATAAATAAGTGATTTTATTTTATAAGCAACATTTTCAGTGTTAAAGTTTTAATTGAGGTGTACTGATGTAAACCGCCAGTGAATAGCGGTCTGTTGTGGGAAACTGTTAAATTAATGTTCAAGCGATTTCATTATCTTTTATAAGTATACATTTATATCTCGTAAACTTAATTATGTCTATATAAATAAGTGTATATGTGTGTATAAATGAAATTAATATTGTCATTACGATTCTTATTAGATTGTTAGATATTTAGATTATTAATTTTGATGATAACTATCTTGATTACATTCTAGTGTGACTGAAATTGTCTGTATGTTGGTGTGCTTATTTTTTTAAGATACTTAATTAAAGCTAAGCATGAATTGTACTAACATTACATTGTACATGTACAGGCTATTATTGGCGAGTTTCTTGTGATTTCTTCTCGTCATATGCCTTTTCGAAATCTCTTAGATTCCGATCATGCGCAAGAGCCTAAACGGCCTACGCGTAATAAATTTTTTTGATTTTGATTTTAATTAATCCCTCTGAATTTATTTTGTATTATTATTGTTTATATGTAGTATCATAATGTAATTGTTTTATACCGTTTAATGTTTCACTAAATATAACCTACGTTATTTCTTTATATCCTGTTTCTAATTGTGATTTGTTTTGATGCATAAATAAATATTAAATAATGTTACCTTTATAGAAGATTTCTCGTTTTCTACTTATATACTTGGCATCGGGGACTTGTAGTTCGCATAGAATTTCAACTGTCGGTGGTATATCATCTACGTTAACGACTGCGCTTGAAAATATTGTATATCGATCACCAATGAAACTTATTTTTGTGTTGTTAACTATAGGTCTGTAAAAGGAAACAAAATTATAATATTTTTTATTATTAACTTACTTCAAAATAAAACAATATGCAAATGAACGCATTGGTGATATAAAATTTTCGTGGTAGTTGAAATAATTTGGAAGGTGGAAAACGTGTATTTTCTAAAAAAAATAGAATTTATGTTACCTATTGTTATGCAAATCCAATAACAGTATATTCAACCGATGTGAAATATATTTTGAGCTTTTCGATTTATATATTGATTGTATTTCGCTTTGCTGGTGCTCGTTAGATAAACAAATAAATAAAAGTACTGTCTAACTAATCTCCTAAAGAAATAAAAAGAATTGAGAAAGGCTTTCTGTGTACTTATTAGTGGCTTGAGCACAGAAAGCATAATAAAATATTATAAGAAGTAATCACTTGTTGGAGTGTTGTCCAAATACTTGACATTGGCACAATTGTCTTTATCAGCCAGCTGAGGCCATTTAAATAGAGAAGAAGAAGATTAAATATCGAAAAGGATATGAGTTTAGTGCTGGGACAAGTCACTGGAACATTTATCGATTAAATTAGATGACGTATAAAAAAAAACTTTAGCGCCCATAGTGACTATAGCAATTCATTTGTTTTTCTTCTTTCTATTTGATTTTCTTAGAAATTTTTTGTTTAAAGACATTTTTGAGTATATATAAAATAATATTGTAAAACTTACCTGCTTCCAATAAGTACAGAAAGTTCTGGCCTCGGAAATATATTTTCAGCGGAACAAATAATATTGAGATATTTATCGTCTAATCTATCTAGTATCATGACAAATCTTTTTTCAGGTACTGAAAAAAAGCATTAAAATGTAGCATACATGAATAGTTAAGCCTTAGTTTAAATAGTAATAGGTCACAACTACATTGCGTAGAAAGATTTTAAAGGTTTAGCCACATAAGTGCGTGTAGTTCGAGCTGTATACGATATTTAATTTAATATTGAAGCTGTATTATACTGAACATCTCGCGAAATTGGGTCGGTCTTAAAAATCAATGGACTTAACTATGTATCTAAGGTGTTAGCTCTATATGAAATACTATTCAAATAAAAGAGTACACTTTGTTTAAAATATCATAAAATAAAAACAATGAACGTTCACGTAATTTAGTTTCTAATAAAATGCAGTATTTTTAGGGATATTATTTCAGAGCATTCAACGGGGTCACGCGATAACCGGTAATGGATACAGGCGGTCGCCTAAAATATTGATGGCTTTTATCGTCGGTACAAACAAGTTGGCAATTTGAATTCCATTAGTGGCCAACATCGCGACGAACAGCTTCTTGATTATAGAGAACTAAAAAGGGCTGCGATGAATAAATGTATTAAGGCACGATCTCGTTCGTAGCTATTACTACGAGCCTATCTGTGCTTGTCACGGCATTGTTCGATGTCTACAATACCAATCTACGTAGATTCAATGTTATATAGTTGAGATTTATTTATTAGTCGACTCGAATTTTATCACAATTGTTACAATTACTGAAGCTAATAATTTAAAAAAAACTTTATGCGGTTTTTTTAATGTTTCGCAGACTTTGCGACTGTTATTGTCACTTCAAAATTACAAAATTAATCAAAAAAAAACGCTGTAAAAAGCTATCAAATGTCATAGACTTTTTCGTATCTTTTAGAAGAAAACAGTGGTTCATACTATATTATTGCGTGATTTATACCGAAAATCGTGTTTTGTTTTTGTTTACATAGACTTTACACAGGTATATTTGTTTCTTACCAAATATAGTCATCGGTTTCGTTCGTTCGGCTTCATCAAGAAATGTTGACACCACACAAGTGTAGTTTCCACTTAAAGTAGTATTTGGTGATATTATTCGAAGTGCTCGATGCTGCGTGTAGGGATTCTGCGATACACGATGTGTTAAATCTAACTAAAACAATATAGAATATATTAGGTTATATTAAGATATGTACTTTGAGTGACGGAGCAGTTGCAAGTACGAGCATAAGATAAATAAAAGTTAAGCTGAAAGCGAAAGGCAGATCAGCCGGTTACTATGTACTATAGATAAACATGTGATTACTTTTATTTAGGTTTGTTGGTTGAGTATTACAAAAAAAATTTTTTTTTTGTATAAAATAATTTTCATTCATATAGTTATTTCGAATTCTCGCTTTTACTGGGAGTGATTTCAAAGCAGTGCTACTAGCTAGTATTGAAAGAAACTCTAGAGAAACAATACCTTATTCTTTAAAATCCCCAAAGCTTGAGGTCTTTGTGGTGGTATCCATTGATAGACTGGTTGCTCTCGGTCTTCGAAGAACCATTTGACTACCAAACCCGTGACGTTGTTAGTCACATAGTCACAGTCTAGAATAACTGAGTCTTTGGTGCCATATAGTACCACTTCCGGCACCCGCATGTGTATGATTCGAAGTGAGTTTACACCTGAGAATAAAATATGATGCTTTTTTTGGTTTCATATCTCTACTAATATTATGTATAAATATGAATGTGAGTTCGTTTTGTTACGTTTTCACGCAACAACTACTTAACCGATCATTATGAAACTTTGTACACATATTTTTGGAAGTGCTAGAAGTAACATAGGATACCTTTTATTTAAAAAAATATATATTTTACTATATGTAGTTTCCAACTGATTATAGTTTCAGCTGTTTGGAATCATATTGATTCATTTCTATTGAAATGATCTGTGATACTTATTTAATGCGAGCGAAGCCTAGCTAGTAATTAAATATATTTGAAACGCAAAATAATATAATAATACTATAATATAATAGTGTATGTGACAAATGTAAAGATATTTGGTATATATTTTTTTCTATTTAATCGTTATATTTCGATGGAGTAAAATAGCATTAAAAAAAAATAATTGTAAAGACACGAGATAAAAAATAGTACACGTAAAATAAACACTTAATGCATTAGTTATAAAAAGTTTAGCATTTAATTATAAGATTAACTAAACTATGTAAAGAACTTAAACCTTAATTTTAATCTAGACATACCAGGCCGCAATGACCCTAAAATAGCAACTTTTACAGCGCAGAAAGACGTGGCACGGACTGCTCCGAATCATCCGCTTCTTCGGGCGGAAATATCATATTGCCCAAAGAATTACGCCGCAATATTATTACAGAATCCTTTTATTGATTTTTTTGATTTATTTTTAGGAATTCATTATAATAATTTACTTAAATACTTGTTTTGTTATGATAAAGGAGTTTTGAGTTCTGTGTTTTCTTTTTACCTACTTTATATTAAAAATTTACACAATAATATTTGTCAATTTGTTAAGATTTAGAAAATAATCTTTATACGATGTTGTTTTGTTTTTGAGGGAAGGTAAAAAGAGGATTTTAGACATGACTACATCTGGAGTCGACGACCCGATATACACAGCTACATGTTGATTTAAATATGTTAATGTAGAATGTGTGTTACGTTTTTGAACAGTGCCATCTATGAACGGTTACTAGAATCTATAAAGTCGTGCTCGAGACTGGCTAATATAAAAGTAATATCAACTATATAAAGTCATGTAAGCGCGTTGTAATAGCTCGTGTAACTTTATTGTTTTATATATTGGGATGATAATGAAATTTTTTTTCATTAATTTAATTGTGCACCTAAATTGAGACAGATGATACAGTTTTAGATGTAATTTTATCAGTTATAAATTAGTGTTGACAGACAGTTAAAACTGGAGTATTTATTTTGTTTTGTGTATTAATATCAAAATATATGAAATCACGACCTAAAACCCAGGGATTTATACAAACGCACAATGGATAACTCAGTGACCTGCAATATTAACAATAATAAACTTATTCTTGAACTTATAACGATCTGGTTATAATTAATAAAATTTTGACTAAGAAATAAATTAAAAATAGGTATTCCAAGTTTCAATTTTGACGAGTTTCTTGTGGTATTCTTCTCGTCTTATGCCTTTCCGAAGTCACGGTAGAGTCTAACGATGAGCAAGTGCACGCCTTTAGTGCTATGCTAATTAACGATTTTCATTTCATTTCAATTCAAACCTATTCACTAAATCCATGTTATGCACAATCAAATTAATCTATCAATACTCATCCGTCTCTAATTACCCCTTATTTTTGCAAATAATAATAACAAGAAGACACGAATGTTAAGATACATTAATTACGCATTTAAAATTTGTGATGTTATGAAAAGTATATGTACATCACATATAAACAATTATAAATCAAATATAAACAACTGTCTGCATAATAACACTTTTTCTGAGTTCGAATCATAACAACAACTAAAAATGGACCGATTTGTGTCAAGAATAAACCATCGACGTTGGACATAATTCGTTCAAAAGCTTTGCAAATCCACGCGACCTTCGATGTCCGTTGGTCGAAGAGAATTTTGTGCTTAGTCGTGTAGAAATATCATATGGGCCAAAGGATTGCGGATTTGGATATCCCCTATTTTGTTTTATTACCACAATTTCGACCCATTCGATTCAATAGATAGAATCGAATGCGATGTTTGAATTAAATCAATTGCGTTTTTTTTTACAAAACATCACACTAAATGACATGTCAAATCGTTTAAATTTTAATTTGGTTAAATCACAGTGGTTAGGTTAGGTTATAGAACTTTTATAGAATTTACAAACGCATTTATGATATTTATTGACGATAATCTTCTATTTAAAAAGAAAATTAACACTACAGGAATAAACAGAAACAATAAATAAATCAAAACGTCTTCATTTGTTTATTGATATCTCCCGCTTCTTCCAAATCATTTAATTTACGCTCTGTACGTGTGTGGGAACTACAGACTCCGTTTTATTAGGTACGTCATAGATTAAAAGAATAAATTGTCCAATTTAAAATGTGCCTTGCAATATAAAAACTCAATGCAGTAACAAGCAAAATTTTAAAGCAGACTTAGAACATGCTAAAACAACTTGACAAACATATTTCACAAGACAATATTCAACGTAAGTAGTGATATTATCACGTGAAGACTCCGTGACGGTAATGTTCGTTACAGGAACGAAGTGGGGTGGTGAGTGAAGCGAGACGAGACGTTTGCGCATCATAATAACGGACGTATACCAGGTGGAATGTAGATTGTAATTTTTTTTTAAAATTATATCATTGGCATATTTTCTGGGACTTCTGTGGTTAAGGGATTGAAATGACGCGGATTATACCTCCATCAAATGAGTTGTTAATGTGTATTATATATTAATTTATTTATTTACTTGAATACATCGTACAAAAAATAATATTTATACATTAACGTAAATAGTTACATAGTTCAGCTTGACCCACTAATTATTCGACCACGATGACTGTAAAGCTTTCAAACCGCCGGATTAAAATAATAAAAAGTGTACCCGATAGTAAGTCGCAAATAGTCTAAATTATTTCAGTATTTAATTTCAGTTAATAAATAATACCAATAAAAACACAAATAATAATAAAAGCATTATTTTTCGAATAAAACTTGTTTAATAAATTTACTTAAAACATTCAACCCTATTAACATATGAGATATCAGAATGAAACCATCAAGTGTGACGAGGTTAAGTTAGGTGGCGCGTGCGCATCGCTTTTTTTTCTTTTTCGATCTTAAAACAAAGTTAAAGTTTTATGTATAAACGATCTATGTGGTTTAAATACTTATTTATAAATACTGAGATTGTCGAAAAAAAAGTTTTGGTTCTGGATATTAAATGTATATATGGGTCTTATATTATAATGTACCTATGTCATAATATTCTGGGCTCAGGACAATGTATAAAATGCCTCTCATAAGTGTAACATATTGTAGAAATAGTAAACCATTGAATCGATTCGAATTTAATTACTACAAAGGGGGAGAGTGTACTTAATCGTAAAATGAAGTATATCGAGAAATTTCGATTAAAATATCGGTATTTGTATTTTGTTTATTTTCTTATTAGGTTTTAATTCAATCATTTAAAAGATATTTGACAAATGAAATAATAATATTAAGAAGGTACTAAGAAAAAACAAGGTATCAATATTCACTAACATATTGGTTACTTTTTACGGCCATACATCCAAGTTATGCTATACCAGTGAATAATTATCAAACACAATATTTACGTGCACAAGTCCTCAAGGTAATTAATTTGAGAAGGGCGCGTGGTCACGATGGCACGCGACTTATCGCTCAGATGCACACCTCAGGCACAAAAGGTAAACGAGTTTTATTCTAAAGAATTAAAAAGGAGATACGCTTTCATGGACACGTGTTTCTAGCTAAGAAGAAATTTAGTATGTGCATGTGTTTAAAAGTAGCGGTTTGTGCGTTTTCTGTTTTATTTATAACGAGAGGAGTGTGCACTGTTGATTTGAGCAGAGCACATTTGTCTTGTGGAGTCGACTGTTGCGCGCGGACATCTGTCTATGGTTGTCTCCACTCATGGACCGCACTCTAGCTTAACATTAGGCTGAGTGTGGTCATATGCTGGACTATCAATAAAAAAAAATATCTTTGTATAAGGATTGTTATATAGTCGGTTTAATAAAGCTATCTCTTCAGACGTATGTATATAAAAGAATGCTAACGTTTTATCATGTTATGTAATATATCAGTATAGGAGAAATCAGATACCGTGCACTTGTCTCCATAATACGATTCAAAACTTATAAAAATCTTATTATTTTAGTTGTAATTTCTTATTACAAAAGTTTATATAATAAGGACAACGTAGGAAAGAAAATGTAAATTTAAACATCTACCTCTCACTTTCAAGTAATAAAAAGACTGTAAAAGAGTAAAAGTGGGAGAAAACGATAGAACTTTTCATGAGGAAAATTGCAAGATCTACTCTGTTCTCAATAAGAGCATCCCCTGAACAACCGACGATGTCAATTTCAGCCCTTGAATTTTTAAAGAGACATCACGGAGTTACTTAAAACTTGGGAGTATACCGTTCCCGATGGAAGTGTATAGAAAGTTTGAAGAACTTATCTCCAACGATTTGCATAATACGTGAAATACTTGAATCCTTTGAGCGACAATCTGCTTGCGTGAGCCGCTTCGAGAGATCTCAAAGACTCAATACGAAACACTTTTTTCCAACTTATATCTTCAACGTACTGAACTTTAAGTTTATTTTATTATGCTCTAATATTTTTAAAATATATTTTTGCGTAATCAATAGAGAACTTCGATTTCGAACTGAAAACAAAAGAACATCTACAGTGGTACTTCGTACCTTATATACGAGTGTTTTGAGATACGAGCCGCCGAGCGAGTGATATTTTGCTTTGAGATGCGAGGAAGATTTGAGATACGAGAAATCGCACACGACCCCAACATGCGCCCGATCTACATTCACAGCAGCATACGGTGCTTTGAGATACGAGCAATTTGACATATGAGCAAGGTTACGGAACGAATTAAACTCGTATGTCGAGGTATATTTATTTACATTATCGTTTTTTAATGTACCTAAATACTTAAAATGAACGTAATAGTAGTTAATTACAGTTTACATTTTATTTATATAACGTCCAAGGCAGGGTATTTATTATACTAGCATCTACAAATATTAGCACAAAATAAGCAGATCATAGGTATCAAGTTGGTGTATTTGCAATTTTAATTGGCCTTAACTAATTAAATTAATTCTTAAATACTACAATACTTGTATTAAATTAATCAAGTAAGTAAGCCGCATAATTCATTTTAAAATTAAGTTTTCGATAACTTCAGATATAATTATCGTTGTTGACTATTAAGGATATTATATTAAGACACTGCTACGTAGATTAAATATATTATATTACAGTAAAACTATTTTTTATAACAATAAAGTGTCATATATCCACAGTTATATATATTTCAGTTATAGTACAAGTAGGTAAAGATACGTACACCATCCCCACGTATTTTATTATAGCAATAAATATGAACTCAGTAATTCACGCGGAGAATGCAGAAATATGTCAGAGGCAAACGCAAGCTGCATGATATTCTTCATACATCTAACAGAGTAGAGGTGCCCCAGCGCTTGTCGGCACAACTTTTCAAACAATGCACAAACTCCTGCATTAGTTTTAAGAGAACGAATTAAGCAAACAGTTGATGAGTCTACTCTTATGCACAAAATTGAGCATCTACGTCATTATTCTTTTGTTTTATTTTAGTGTACAAAAAACAAATAGAGTCGTTATTGTTTTGTTTAACGAATTAATAAGTAATGTATTGTCAACTTTCACGCACTCGTATAGTAAGTATGGGGTTTATGCTATATTAAAAATATAGTAGGTATAGTTATATTTTATTATAGAAATAACAATGTGTGTCCTAAATTATTCTACTAAAATTATCAAACATTGAAATTTAAAAAAAGAATGCCATACTTACATTGCATTAAAACACAGAACAATAACCACCACATTATACCGTCTCTTATTAATATATCACATCTCACATTCCATATTTGAAAAAAGTCGCGCGATAATTTCATAAAGCCATCAACACACTGTCACTAATTAGGTTTTGTATTTCACGTGTGTGGGGTTCAAAAGCCGGTTATACACTGGCGTAACTGCTATACCAACTGGCAGTCTACGGGACGGTAGCTAGCGGACCATATCGGAAGTATTCGTTGCTGCATTGTGTACTTATTGGGTAATTTATTCTAATACTTATTCAACAAGCGAGCTGGAGACTTGGCAGCCATTTCCTGCCGATATGGGTACGAGTGTACTCCAACTAAGGTCTTTGAGATTTTTTTCAATTTAATTCAATTAGAGTGAATCTCATACACTTAATCGAAACACAATATTGCAAATGATGAACTATGTTTATACCTATATATATAGTTCATTCATCAGTTGGTTTATTAGTATATTTGAGGGTAGTTGATCTAATTTATTTAAAAAAATTATATGTTATTTATCATAACATTTATTTTAATACAACTTGTACACATTTAGCTTCTTGTTAACACAATAAAATAATCAAAATAAACGTGGTAGTACGACGTGTGAAATTTAAAAATAATTATCTAATGTCTACACTAGTAACCTTGTTAAAAACCCAGCCTATACCAACATTCTTTACATGAGCCATTAGGTGGTATCAACGAGGCATTTAATAAAAAAGCAAAAAAAAAAACTGATCAGTGGCCATAGCGAAGGGTGGAGGTCAGTCTCCGTGACACTCCGGAAACGGGACGTGAGTTTTACACTTACGTCTCATATAAAATACGTCCCATTTGGGTCGAATTCATGTTAATACCATATATTTTACAATGAAATAATACCATCATGTTTTATAAGTAGAACTAAAAAACTATTAGTTTTAAGCATTGCTTAAAAATTAAAAGCAAAAATTGCCTCTTTATATTTTTATATACATTAATATATATACACAAAATGGAATAGTATGTTTAAAATGAATTGGACTCGTTATCAATTCGTCCAGTGAGCCCAAAGTAAACCAAGTCCAAACAAGAACAGTATCCCGGAAACGGGACGTGTGCTTCACCTCCGGAAGTTCTGGATACTGTGCGCTCATCCGAAACACTACGGACATTCCGATAGCTGCTATAAAAATAACCACCCTCTTTTTGGTATGTGAGATATTGTTTATGAAGTCAAAAAGGAAATCCGCCATTTTTTGGGAACATTTTAACCAAGATAACAACTCTAATTTGGACGTTATTGGGCAGTACCACGGAATTATTATCATGCAATGTGTTGTTCTATCATAGTTTTGTGAATATAGGTATAGTTAGTTAGGTAGTTAGGTATATATGATGCCCTGAAGTACAACCCCCGAATGGAAACAATTATTACCGTTATGTACAGCGTAATATAAAATTAATTATAAGAATAACAGTAAGTACAGAAAAAATTTAAAAGAACTTTCCACTTTAACATAAAACAAGCAAATTTCAAACATCAACGTAAATTTAGCGTTCTCTTTGTAAGACGACCTTGCAAATGCGATTTCAACTCAATTACTTGCCAACTTTTCTTAGGGCGGTTTTATCAATAACTTCTTTAACCAAAGATAAACATTCTATCAAATACATCATCTCAATATTATCACATAACGGAGTACAGGTGATTACAGGATTGGTTATTAAAACGCGATAAGACGCGCCAGTTTAACAAATCTCGAAATTTCATTTTTTTTTGTCTTCTGAGGTTAAATATCAACTTAAAGTTATTCTTGAAATAGCGCCCCGAAGTAGCGTTTTCCCTCATCTCAATTCATAGCAGAAACCGGACTCAATGGAAAATAAATTAAACTAACTGAGATAAACTACTACATCTAGAACGAGGGAAAAAGAGTTTTTTAAATCTCATTTAAAGGGAATAAATATTGTATAATGTTAAAACTGAACTTTATTTATAAGTGTGTGTAAATATGACTACTATTGTTTATAGAGTAATTAATTAAACTTATAAAATGAACCATATCACGTAGGTACTATAACCTGACATCTTCTCTGATATATATAACTCAATGTTTTAATTTAAATTAGATTAAAGACTCTTATTAAAACATAACTTACAGTCTTTTGTTTCGTGTTCGTTTGTTATTTATTATTCAAACATTCAGCAGAAAATACTTGAATAAATAAGCAGTTTTGTCGATGTATTTAAAAAGCCTAAACGAGGTCAAGAATTAATTACAACTACCTCATTTAACTCTTCTTTTATCTTATTATTATTTATATTTTTAATAGAAGAATACTCAATCATTATTATTCATTTTGATTTTATTGTTACAATTGTGTTGGCAAACTTTTAATAAATAATGTTATATATACTTATTACATACGTATATACTTAAACTTAAATCATTATATCTCTCTCATTCTGAATAATATTTATATATATTAAAATTATACATGTGTATGTTCATTATGTATTTAGTTTACTTATATTTATGTATTTTATTTATCTATTTGCATTGCCCGATACTAATACTGCTTCTCATATGACAATTGGTTATCTGAAAGAAATTACTTTTAGTTATAAGATCTCCAATTGCTTTAAATCTGTCTCTTATGAGTTAATTTGTATTTGCATTATTATTATTTGTGGAAGTTTGCAATACCGCCTCAGGATAGAGGTTCCTTAACTATTCTATTTTCAAATTTAATTTATATTCTTTCATATAATTAGTTGTTTCAGGCGTTACTTTGCGGAAATCCATATTAAACGAAATTAGTTAAAATTATTTTGCTTATAATTCCCGCTACAACATTCAGTAATTTGTCGACGCGTTTCACCACATCACGTATCCTGATGATGCCACGTGAATTGGCGAAACGCGTCGACAAATTACTGAATGTTGTAGCGGGAATTATAAGCAAAATAATTTTAACTAATTTCATTTATCTTCTTTCAGACAACTACTTTACTAGTTTTTACAAATTTTTGAGCAGAAAACACTGTCTTGTCACAAATGAGCGATCTATCTTCATATAAGATAAGAACGTCCGGCAACGAACGGTAAAGAACGCTAAACACCGTCACTTGCTTGTTCCGCTCTGATTGGACACCCTTATTCGACGCATGGTGAAAACAAGACTGATATTCATAAACGGTACTTACCAATTTGATTAACATAAATATAAAAAACTCCGCTTACGTCACTAATAAGACCATTGCTTGGTCATTATTACATTACAAGGTATATGTGTTTCACAACCATACCTCATGATGTACTTAAACAGCTGTAGCGCCATCTATCCGTGAAATGAAGTATTATAAAAATATTAGAATAGATGATGTCAACAACCTCAACAATATCAGTGACGTTTTTATCCTTTACCTGACTTTATGGATATCAACCACTAGTTACAAATCAGGATCAGGTTGAAATTAATACGGTAGTACCTCGATATACGAGTGCCCTGATATTCGAGCCGCCGAGCGAGCGATATTTTGCTTTGAGATGCGAGCGAGATTTGAGATACGAGGAATCGCACACGACCCCAACATGTGCCCCGATCTACATTCGCAGCAGCGTACGGTGCTTTGAGATACGAGCAATTTGACAATTTGAGCAAGGTTAAGGAACGAATTAAACTCGTATGTCGAGGTACCACTGTATGAGTGTAATGAAATGTGCTAGTTGGAAAGACCTTAGTACCAGTACTTATGGATTAAAACAGTGAGACGAACAATGAAAACAAAAAGAAGATGAAACATTAAATGATAATGAAATCCTTAAACGAAACCAACTTAAAGTTTAGTTTATACATTGAAACTTCAAACAATAAGCATGTGATACGGATAGTTTATTGTGAAACGAAACTTACGCAACGTATTTTGTTCCTCTTTGTACTATTTTAATTGTATTGCTCGCTATTATACTCTATTCATTAGGATCTGTTATTGTTTTAAAGATTTATTTCTTCCTTTTTACAGATGTTCTTTTATTTCTTCATCTTCGTTTGTATTATCTTCTTTTATCTACACATCTACTGATACTATTTTTACCTCAAATATATAATGTTCGTCGTGTTTTTTTTTTTCAATTTGTGGTTTATAGTTAATAATTTATATATGTGATCTACATATATGTGGGGTTAGGCTAAAATGGAACGTAAGTGTGTGAAAGAGACGAAAGACGAGAAAGAGCGAGAAGGGGAATCGAAGCGTAGAGAAGGAGGCTAAGTTTAAGTAAATAAATAAAAAGAATAAAATAAATTTGGAACCCATATATAATATGTCGTTATAATATCTACTTTCATATACTTTTAAATATTCAAAATTACTGAATACAAAATATTGCTAAGAAGTACACGTTTAAATGGAACAATATTGATCAATGTTGGTTGAATGCACTGGAATGAGTTTCATGTATGTAGCCTGATGCGGGGCTTATCGACTCTGCATTTGTTTACTCCGATTGAGTACACACACACAGACATAGGGTGGGACGGGACTACTATTTTCATATTTGATATTGAAGAACTTACAATTTCAATCTTACTGCTACTTCTTCTGTTACATGACTCCAGGTTTGTTGCTTACCAATCAATCTATATGTAAATACCCATTTCAAAAAGAATATTTTCATCCAAATTGCAAAATTTTTTAGAAATCGTCGTCAAATTTAAAATTGAAGTTTTGACATATTATGTATTTAATACTGTCTCGGTATTTGATGTTAATCGTATAGGCTAGGTTTTATTTATTTAAGTAAATTTGTTCAAATGTAATAAAATGATATAACAATAAATGTCATTTCCGGAAATGTAAACCGCGTCTTTTAAGTTATGTTTATTTATTTACACCTTAGAAAATTCAATTTTAGAACATTTTCGTTTAAATTAAAGTTATAACTAATATTTCACATGTATTGGAATTTTTGAAAGTAGTAGATTTTGACCCAATTAGTGCTAAAGCTTTTTGTACCACATAAAAATGAATGGAGCATGTATATGGGATTATCCTGGTTTGTATCTGTTCGTAGGAACGAAAGTTTCAGCTCACTCGCTCGAATCGATACGTAATCCCTTGTGAAAAGGATTTCAATTCAACTGCATCGTAGTGGTACGAATTATTTATACACGTTTAAGTGACACGTGAATCCAATCATCAATAAATGTATATTAATTTTTAGGTATATGCTATTCTAGTTTTAGTTGGAAATGTATTCATTTTAGCCTCTTGGAGGTTTAAAATTAAACTACTTCTATATTGTGCATGTTGACGTTAGTTTTGACATAAAACTTTCAAATATTAGACATTACACATTACTCAACCATATAACTATAAATAAATATAATATACCTATATTCAAATGTTTTTGACAAACAACTTCAAATATGTTTTTGCCAGGATGAAATTTTCTACAATTTTTTTTGCACTCCATCGGTCGGTTAGTAGCCCAGAAAGGATTTTGTGGTGGAACCTTTTAGAAATTCTATCCGCCCGGCGTGGTGTGGTTCTAATCCGGAATAATTATTAGTCCTCAAATTTATTACTGGGTTATTAGTAGCGATTGTTTAAAAAAAAATTATTTAAGCCCTTTATTTTAACAATTAATTATCTACAAAAAATGGAAGAGGAATAGTGTATTCTTCAGTATTCTTCCAAATCTGTTATTTTTAACCACAATCCGCTAACAAATATAAATATTTAATAAACATTGTTAAATTTAAGTATAGGTCACACAGACGGGTCGAACTGGCTTCTTACTAATTCTAAGAGGATTTACATGCAGCTCTCTACCAATACGAGGAAAAAGGAAAAAATGATCATTTAAGCTCATCCAATGCGCCTTGTACTTTGTCTATTTTTTTTATAGTTGATTACTTATTTTCTAAAACAAAAGAAAGTTCCAGAAAAATATGTTAGAGTGAGTTTGATTAAAAATACTGAATAGTGTGTTTCTACTTTTTTATTCTATATCTACCCGCTGTATCTTTAATTGAATAGAAAAATGCCATAATTTGTATTATTATTACGAACGGAGCATGTCAGTCTAGGAGCATACTCGGCTCCTCAAACCGACATAGTAGGGAAAAGGGATTATGTGTAGTCATAGTTTCAATGTATAGAACGTGTACTAATGAACTCTATTAGTATAATAACTTTAATAAAGCAATATAATTATCAATTAGTATATATCATAAGCGTATTGATGTGCGAGAGCGCTCATTTTCTCAGACTCTCTCTAGTCCCACCTTGCACGTGACTGTTGACTTGTATCATCTATTCAACCCAATGTTAAAGAAGATAATATGACGTTACTTATTTTAGCTTGATTTATTTTCGGTTGGGATTTTGTTAACATACTAAAAAGAACAGTATGTTTAATGGAATTTGTGGGTAGACGGGTAATGAGCGCTTTTGCCGTAAAAATCCAGGTCAATTCACTTCGTAGAGCAAAGAAAAATAAGTATGTAAGAAATTAATCGAGTTTGTAAATAAAATTTATAATACATGTATATAAGACTAGATTGTCAAGTAATTAAAATTTATAATTATTTTAAAAGTTCCATTTTTAAAATAATTAGGTTAAGTTAATTAATTGAAAAGGTTTTTTTTAATTTAAATTAATTAAATATACTTAATGGGTATTTAAATTGAAAATTAAAGTAATTATTTTGAGTGAAATTAGTGTTCATGTGAGACGTACTTCTATTTTATTAATGAATCGAAAACAAAACGAATTTAAATAAACGAAAATATGTGTTTGAAAATAAAATATCGTGTATAAAGTATTGAAAAATATAGGAATTTATAAAAATATTTTCGTTGAAAATTTAGCGTATATCACAATTTCTTCCAATCGATTTATTTATATCGACTTATCTTTGTCATTTGTATAGAACGTTTTAAAGATATATTTTCAACAAATTTCTTTAGTAAAAATTATTGAATCATTGTAAAAAAATATTTTATTAAATAAATATTAACAAGGATGTAAATATTGTACAGTGTAAAACAATTATAACACTGCTAAAAGAAGACAAAAAACAAGATGGCCGACCCCGCTCACCACTTCCGGAAAAACAGTGTTGCCATTGTAAAATTGTTGTAGTGTTACATCATGTATTTTTTAATAATTATTAGTATCTAAATATTTTATGGTAAGTAAAATATGTTCTCTCAAATTGTATCGGGACTGCGAGAGCGGTCTCTTGTTTTCCAACAACCCAATAGAGTATTTCCGCAAAACTGACAACAGGAAAAAAGTAAAGCGATTTCGTGAAGTTTAAGTGGCCATTAGCAAAGTTGTTTAAAGCTGGCCGCGAGCGTTTTATGCCCGAGTTCAAGTCACTTGGGTGAGTGCGATATTTTGTTAACGTCGCGGTGGTGATGCCAACACATTTATTATAGCTGTTTTTGTTTATTATGTTTAATATTCGAACATGGATTCCAATTTGATTCATGGGTCATCACAATTTGCTTGGAATTTTACTGCGTTTAAGTCAAAATTTGCGAGGCAAATACAAATGACAGATACTCAAGAATCAAATTGCTTGACTTGAATTGAAAGACACACTCTTTACAGTTTGATAAATATTCATAAGTGTGGAATTATTACAAGTAGTAAAGGAGATTGGGATAGAATACCAGTAGCTTATCTCTTTACATATAAATTTACCTTGACCACATCGTCTTATGAACTTTTCTCAGTAGATATATAGAAGTATGATTTTCAACTGACTAGAAAAAAAGTTGCTCCATTATAAAAAGAAGTCATATCATTTAAAAAGCAGTAAATTTATGATGTTTTTTAAACAGCATGGTCCACCTAATAGAAGTGTTGATTTGGAAAAAAGGGATGTATTGGGATATTCTCACACATTGAAATCCTTTTACCAAGTTTCTCTAATGTGGTATTGTGGGAGAGAAATAGTAACAAACATTGAGATTTATATTTTCACACGACGAAAAACAAGATTATGGGATAAAATTAACTTTATCTATCTTATATTCATCTAAAAGAATTACTTATGATGGTATAATATATTGCATTATTATGTAAGAAACTATTATATATGAACGTATACATATAAGTAGGTACCTACTGACTGTTTTATATTGGAATTAAACGACTGTTGACTGGTTTTCGACTTTATTTAATTATAGAATGTACAATTCACTACGACGACACGACTTAACATTAGACCGACATAGACTACTACCATAGACATAGAGGAGTATACACAACACTGACAAAGGTGTAATTGTGAATGTTAGATATTTATGTTAGCCGTTAGGTATATATTATAAGGCGCTACACTCAAGGTTTTCCCTTAACCTGATCGCGTATCGGGTCTATGAGCTATTCTGGTCCTCTTCGTGGGCGTGGGTTCGTATCCCATTTCTGACACCAAATATTACAGATCTATTTCAAATATTGAGTTCGAATAAAATTGTGAAAAAAAAACTCGGCCGTAATTATTAGGACATGGACCGTACAAATATATAGTAAACAGACCATATTATTTGTTTTGTTGTAGAATTAATTCCTGGAATAATCCTTTGTTCATTAACATTATAAGTAAATAGGTACAGCATTTTTTTTGTAAACATTTTAAATGTTCTATGATTACACGAACACGTACAAGGCGTAAATAATAAGCTAAAGTCAAAGCGTGCTAGTAGAACAAACCGCTGACTGTTTCGTCAGGAGACCTATTCCGCTAACTTCAATGTACAATTTTAGAGATAACAATATTGTACTTTATTTTGTTTTAAGATTACCCTGGGAATATATGTTTCTTGTTTAATGGCTTCTTGTTTTTTCTTAAGGCACGTACATACTGGTCTTGCCTTACAATCTTCATAAGTTATTCGATACGAAGTATCACAGCACATGGTTTTTTATTTCTAATTAATTAGAGTAGGTATAGCGTATATCAAATCTTTGTTTTCAAATAGGAAACCAGCAATAATCTCTATATAAGTGCATTTTCTTAAGAAATAAATATATATCTTAAAGCATGTCACATATATAGAATAGAAGTATGTAAAGCTAAGTGCCACCTATAAGTCGACCTTTAAGCTGAAATCTTAATTAATTAATTACATGAAATAAAATAAATAGCAAACATGAAGTAACTGGTTTAAAAGACTTCTTTGCTGCGAATACGATTACTGTAAAACGTACGCAATGTCTGGTTAAAAATAATCTAAATTAACGCAATAGTATATCAAATAATGACTTTTAAATTGTTGTAATAAAAAGAATATTTATCTATGACAACGGTATTACGTTAGTTGATATAAAAGCACTAGCGAAGTCATGCGCAGTATTATACGAACTTTAATCTCGGATGCAAGTAACTTCCCCTCAATACAGAGTTCGTATTACTTTTAGTAAGGTTTCGTACTTCCAACTAGATTAAAGAAATTTGATATAGGAAATCTGGCTGGTGGTGCATTATACCAGCTTGCCATATGGTCACAATGAACATACGAAAATTAATCAAACGGTATGTATTCTTGTTAAAATGCCAATCACGATCAAGTTTTTGTTTCGATTTATGAAATGAAATGAAAAACGTTTATTAGTATAGGCACTAAAGGCGTGCACTTGCTCATCGTTAGACTCTACCGTGACTTCGGAAAGGCATATGACGAGAAGAAGATCACAAGAAACTCGTCAATCATAGCCTGTACATAAAATATTAATAAAAAAACTGAATATTAATTAAGAAAAAAAAGTAAATAACAATTCAAAAGTCTAGTCTTATTGTCAGTTACATGTAGTGATTGGAATACAATCTAACAATCTCGAACAGCTACTCAGTCTCATCACAATTATAATAGCTGCAAAACTTTCGAAGCTTCGGATTAAAATAATCGAATAAGTGCGATCTGCATAGTCTTTTAGTTTGAGTATCACAATATAAATAAAATAAGTTTTGTTTTTATTTCGAATGATATATAAAATATGTGATTTAATTCTCGATTAATTTTCGAACTAAATTGGGTCGGGAGTAACGCTCCCTTTTACGGAAGGCACGTGCTTTCGAATATCCTTTTGTGATGAGTAGCCTTATTAAATGAAGCCCGAAATTTTTGCATAAATATTTTCATATTGGAAATCTGTGAGAGGAATATTAATTTATTACTGTATCGAAGTACCTAATCAAGGGCAAAGGAAAGACGAAATTATCATATTTCAATATTATATGAAGTTAATTTTATAAGACTTTCTACATTAACCGAAGCTCCATTATATGTTCTATGTATAAATATAAGTAGGTTTATATAAAAATCTTCACGGTTTATATAAAAAAATACACACGAATAACTCGCCTGAAACTATCATAGATACAAGTTTAAATTTCATTTCGTGTATGTTTTGATATTTTCAACGCGTGTTTGAGAAGTATTCCGAATGTCAGCTTCTAGAACTAGTATATCTTGCATGTCTTGTATGTCGCGTACATACATTTTATATTATTATATTTTCCTTTGACTTTTATTTTTTGCAAAAACAAAAGCAACGTTTTACTACTAAAATATTGATTATAAGAACTACGTATTCAGTTACAGTTAATAAAGTTGTAACAAAAAGTAACTATTATTAAAAAGTTATTAATATAGAATGCGTGTTACATTTTACACAACGCCATCTATGTGTATATGTATGTACTATATATATGCCATATCCGTTCCCCGTATCAAGTAAAACAGTCCTTTAAACCCACGAAGATTTCTAACTCATTATAAATGCATAACCCCTTGATAAGCTTTGTTAGTTCTAAATTTGCCGAATAGTGCCTAAACTAATTGGGTTTGTCCCTGTTTCTAGTTATATTTTGACCCGTTTAAAAAAATAATAGTTTTCATAAGTCTACATGATTTGGTTTCTTTTTACGTTACAGCACATATGCGTGAGAGAAAAGTCACTACTTAAACATTTAAAATCTGTAAAGAGTGCCTGATGATGTATTAATTTTTCACTTTATAGCTATTTGAAAAAACATTGATTGTATATATATCTCCTCTGTATTTTTGCAAACAACAGGTCAAATTGTTGGTTAGTGTTTTTAAAAAAAGAATCGGGTCAAAATCTGTGAATCAAATTGAGATCAAAGTAAAATTCACTCGCCACTATAACAGAAGCTATTAATTAGTAATATGTAAACCTTTCACTAGTTTCTTGTACATATTATATTAGATGCCTTGTGTTCTAAATAATGCTTTGTTTAGCGAAAACTTGTTTTAGGATGTTTGTTCCAAAACTTAAGTTTACATTTTAAATCGTTATTGGTTTAGTTATAATTTAGGGGCCATTCAAGTATTACGTAAGCAAATTTTTTACAATTATTTGCCCCCCCCCCCATCCCTTGTCAGCAAAAGTAAGCAAACCTCTTCCCCCCCCCATGCTTACGTAATCATTGGTACCTATATGCATTTTTCTTTTAATGTATTCTTTTTTTTTATTGATATAATTGCTGACGTAATCACGATATCGACCCCCCCACCCACCATGTCATCAAAAATAAGCAAAGCAGAGACTCCCCCGCCCCCCTCAAGCGCTTACGTAATACTTGAATGACCCCTTACAATGAAAATTACTTAAATAGGTAACGCTTTAGTTGAGGACCCCAGGAATTACTAAATGTATAAATGATTTTATTTAAACAATTTAGAAAAAATACCAAGCTATATAGGGCGCTGCCGCGACCGTCTTACTAAATACGTAGCAAACTCTAACCTAACCTTTTCGTTATTCGTACAGTCTTGGGGTACTCAACTAAAGCCAAGCCCTTAAACATAATTGCAAGTCAGTAAGAATATTTTTAGATGTTATTTATATAATATAGTGTACCTATAGTAGGTTTTTTTAAAATGCACTAGAATTGACTACATCCTAACATGGGCCAGGCCAATAATTTAAATGTAACAAATAATTCTCTAATACTATTTTATATACACAGTTTATATACAGAGAAATGAAAACAATTACTAATATTAAACTAATATATAAGTATAACAAAGTGTCCAAAAATGTCTGGTATCAATATAACTTAGTTACTTACATGTGCGTTGAACTTTTCCAGTCTATAATACGAGTACTATATTGTCATTAAGTGAAAAACGTTTGTAGTAATTTTGGCGTAATCATGTGGTACGTGTATTATTGTTATGAAAATAATTAATCGAGTGATATTTGAATTTCGAATAAATTCTCTTTATTCACGAAGGTCACTTAGGTTATGTTTAATAGCTTCCGTTCGTAGAAAACTGTTATGAAAAAATCTAGCATCAAATTATATTTTTTACTATACAAAACAGATTCTTTAAAAATGTATTAATTTAACAATATTAATTTAAATACAATTAAAAAATTGTATCTTATTATCTCGTCTATTTTATTCTGATATTTCGAAAGGTTTGCAGCCATAGAAGTTATGACGAGACTGCGGTAAATCTACTTTCAATCATTATATAATTTAAAGTGTGTTGTTAAGTTCAGATTTATGATTGAGTGAGATTATATTATAGTTGTAGATATATTATTAATAAGTAACAAATCATTCTTATAATACAAATAAATAATAAACAGAAGTCGAAAAGAACACAATCGTTAACAGTTTATTGCGAAAAATCACATTAATCCGGCCGCTTTCTCCTACAAAAAGATCAATCCCCACCATAACCCTCTCTTTTATTTTCTCATCCGCCGTTAGATATTCAATCACATATCTCTATCATCATAAAAACAAAGGCAATCACACAGAAGCTCATAAATTTAGCACGAACCCTGTACACGAATGGAATACAAAACAACTTCTCTAGTCAATACAACCAAGAAAATATATAAACATTACTTATTTCTCAGCTATTTGTCACTATCTCTGAGATAAAATCTTGATTGTATTGTTCTAAAAAGAGCAGCGTATCTACTAGGAGATAGAAGTGAAATTTTCATCAAGTTATTCGTGAATATGTCGTGAACAAAATAAACGCGATAGTAAGTCACATACAAGTTATTTAATTTAGTTAATAGGGACTTTCCAGTTAATAAAAGTAATATAGGTATATATTACTTTAATATAGGTATATAGGAAAGAGAATCATTCAAAATTTTTTTACAGAAACTTAGATCACATACGCTCAATATAACGTTTTTTAAAATGTATATATAATAAATATAATATTAGAAACCACTATACAATTAAATTTATAAAAAAATTATAAATTTACGAGTTTCTTGTGGTATTCTTCTCGTCATACTAGTCCAATCAATGAACTTTTGGTCCTATGTAAAAAAAAAAAAAATCTTACCCGGACAAAAAAAATGTAGTCGTATAGAAAAAGAAAAAAGAATATGAGTATCTGTGTGGAGCAACTCGCGCCGGACTGGCGAACCTAACCCAAAAAATTCTCAAAGTTCAAAAAAACGGTTTTTTTTAAATAAAAAAAAAACAATGTCTCCGATCAGAAAAAGTTAAATTATAAAGTTGTAGATATTAAAAAAACACATCGATTTGTTTTTGTTGAGTTTAATTCGGTGCATAACTTTTCGAGTTATTTTAAAAAAATCATCGAAAATGACCATTTTTTGTTTTTATAATAACTTTTTTAATTTTTGTTTTTTTTTTTTGAAATTCAGCAAAAAGGTAGGTATTTACTAGCCAAATAAGCTCGTTTTTGTAAAGTTAAAAAATATTAATTTTTTACCGAGATACATCGATTTTTCGAAAAAAAGGTGCCTTCGGAAAATGGCCACTTAAGCCCTAGGGAAGGTCATAGAAAATCGTCCGGGTACGCATTTTCTTTGTGAAGAGTTGTACTTTCATACTATTAAAAAAGGGAATCGATTTTTTAAATTTTTAAGTCCAAAAAATGACTTTGAAAAATCCCTTTTTTTAAAAAAATGACGTTTTTGGGCCATATTTTTTTCATTTTTCGGCTGTGGCTTAAATAGGTTACTCGCATTTTTTCACGAATTTATTTGATTGATTTAGCTGCAGTTAATAATGTTATTAAAACAAAAAAATGAAAAAAAAAATATGGTCCAAAAACGTCATTTTTTAAAAAAATGGGATTTTTCAAAGTCATTTTTGGGACTTAAAAATTTAAAAAATCGATTACCTTTTTTAATAGTATGAAAGTACAACTCTTCACAAAGAAAATGCGTACCCGGACGATTTTCTATGACCTTCCCTAGGGCTTAAGTGGCCATTT
Source organism: Tineola bisselliella (assembly GCA_028551675.1). Taxonomy (NCBI): domain Eukaryota; kingdom Metazoa; phylum Arthropoda; class Insecta; order Lepidoptera; family Tineidae; genus Tineola; species Tineola bisselliella. Next base: position 16,578 of record JAPWLS010000522.1, on the reverse strand, counting down.
TCCGAAGGCACCTTTTTTTCGAAAAATCGATGTATCTCGGTAAAAAATTAATATTTTTTAACTTTACAAAAACGAGCTTATTTGGCTAGTAAATACCTACCTTTTTGCTGAATTTCAAAAAAAAAAACAAAAATTAAAAAAGTTATTATAAAAACAAAAAATGGTCATTTTCGATGATTTTTTTAAAATAACTCGAAAAGTTATGCACCGAATTAAACTCAACAAAAACAAATCGATGTGTTTTTTTAATATCTACAACTTTATAATTTAACTTTTTCTGATCGGAGACATTGTTTTTTATTTATTTAAAAAAAACCGTTTTTTTGAACTTTGAGAATTTTTTGGGTTAGGTTCGCCAGTCCGGCGCGAGTTGCTCCACACAGATACTCATATTCTTTTTTCTTTTTCTATACGACTACTTTTTTTTTGTCCGGGTAAGATTTATTTCCACTTTTTTTGTTCATTGATTGGACTATACGCCTTTCTGAAGCCATGCTAGTGTAACGATGAGCAAGCGCAGGCCTTTAGTGCCTATGATAATAAACGATTTTCATTCATTCATTCAATATATCTTATACACGTATCAAGTGAAGTTTTTATTGTCTAATAAATAAAATACCTCATTTATACAAAAAATATTCTAAATAGACACCTTTTATTTTATTCGAAATCTTGTATTTACTTTCTTAAAATATTTATGTTCTATCTGGTTTATTATTGCTCTACTAACAAATGACGTTATGTACGTGTCTGTACACAGTTATTTTAACATGGTTTTTACTATATGTTTGATATTAAACATAATATTGTGTATTACCTGAAAATACTTCTCAAAATAAAATATAAATTCAATATAAAATACAACAAATAGTACCTTTGTCTCTTGCATAAAAATACATTTCGTTTGCCAAACTGGACTTAGAAAGAGAAATACGCTGTAGCTAGCGGTCCCTTGGCATCTGATGTCGTGTTCTGGGGACCACCGCAGGCCCGCCCGCGTAAATCTTTCTCGAACCCGTCCAGTGGTCGTGGCCGCCACAGAAATAAAATGGCGTCTAATGGCCACTTAAAGTTTTCTTTATGCGTGTTCGCCCCAGAACGTCTCTTCAGGGAGAATTTTCATATTGTAGTAGCCTTTCTTATTGCTACAGTAATGTAGATTTGTGCTCAATTTTTAGGTCAAGTACTGTATTATTTTTATGTTATTAGGTACCTATATATACTGTTATTGTTATGTATAGGAAGTGTTGACGTTTATCCGTAAGTTATTTTATAGAGTTAAAAACATTAAAATTTAAACAAAAAATGGATTTAGCTCGACACTCGCTCGTTAATGGGGACATAAACAAATAGCTTGAAACACTTTTGTGCTGGAATTGTACCATAAAATTACTTGAAACGTGTTGGCGGGTATTAACAGATTTGTAATGGATTTATTACTGTTGTTTACGACGCTTTTCGATATTCTTTTATTCGTTCTGTTTAGAGTTTCAAGGAATTTTTAGTAGATGTATTCTTTTAGTTTAAAAATACGTTGTAATTAGTTATTTCCGAGGTTAATACGTTTTTAATTATATTGAGTTGCGATTAACTGCCGAAAATAATCGAAATAAACAACACGATAGTAAGTGCCATAAAACATTTTAAATTGCTTGGCTGTTTTCCATTAAGATGTGTGACAGAACGTCCCACACCCGAATAAAAATGTTACCTTAGACTATTGTTACCTTTTTTTACAAAAGGAAATGGTCCCAATAGTACACAACTACGTAAATCTACGCAGCTTCTTCCGAACGAACACCGCAGATACATGAAACACTCCGTAATGGCTTCTAAAACTTTTCTAATGATCGAAATGTTCCAAAAGTATCATTTGTGAACAAATTTTATTCTTACTATGTACTTTGTGTTATATACATTGCGTTTTTTATCTGACAAAATACATTTTAAAATAAGACCACGTATGGGCGTTTTAAGCGTGACGTATACGTGTACATTTTGTTGTCCTACATCATCCGCAGATTCTTATTGGAACACTTAGACTTGTCAAAATACAATTAATACTAAATAACGCAAAAAACAAATATAAACATTATAAGCATTATTGCAGCAACTGTAATAGCGCTTTGTTCACTTCGATGTATACTTCTACTGAAGATAATAATATTAAGTACTAGATGTCACTTGTTTTCACAGACTGATTATTAATCTAGTCGTAAGCCCTAGGATAGTACCACTCGTCTCGAGAGGCGATATATCTCTATGATAGCAGTCCTCTCTGTCTATGGGCCGCAGTCATAGTGAAGTCGCTTGTTGTGTTGATATAATTTTTTTTAATTTAAGTTACTAAAAAGAAATTACTGAGAAAGCATTCTAAATTCAGTTTCAGCCTCTTATTTAAGTTCTTCCTGTCCGTGCAGAAAAGCTGTAAATTGAATCTTAACTACAGCACGGCGCACTGAGTAAGTACTCTCTGTAATTAGCGGGCTATTTATACCGTCGGCTGCACTTCTACTGTCTCATGAAACGTTTACTGAATTTGTAATACGATATGCAACTCCATATAGCTTTGCGAGGAATAATATATCATATTTATTTACAATTGGATTTCGATGTATTTTAAGGTGATATTATGGGTACAAAAATTAACAACTAAACCAGCAAATATTGTAGTTACTAACTTCATTAACATTAATTGTGTTAAATTTTAAACGATCCCTCGAATCTATACACTATGTATCTACTAACATTATATTATACAGGCTATTATTGGCAAGTTTCTTCAGACTTCTTCTCATCATAATTCGAAATCTCCGTAGATTCTAAGAATGCGCATTAACCTAAAGGGCCTATGCGAAAGACAACAAGACAAGCACATAACAGCCATACTAGAAACAAATACTTGTCTAAAACAGTAGACAGGTATTTGTTTAAAGACAGTAATAATTATTAGTTTTATCGTTGTACTTATTACTTTAATATATTATATTATGTGTGGAGGTAGACGTAGCCAACAGCGCTGAAAGATATATGCATTTGTGTGCACTCATGTGCATCTAATGAGAGCGGTCAAGCAATCTTTTGCATCCACCGTAAGTCCGGAGATAGTAAGCTGTATCAAGGGTTAATGCTTAACAAAATACAGCATATAAAGTGTATTTATTTTTATTTATGCTTGATCATCCTTTGTTTGATGTTAAGCTAGAGTATTTTATTTTATGATTAAACGATGTATATTATAGATAATCTATTAATGTCTATATACTAATATTATAAAGAGAAAAGATTTTTGTATGTGTGTATGTATGTTTGTAACGAATTGGCACAAAAACTACTGGACCGATTTTAAAAACTCTTTCACCATTTGAATGCTACATTTTCACTGATCAATATAACCTATATAAATTACAGAAAAAAATAAGGATCCTTACTAAAACTACAATAATGTAAGCCAAGATTGCCAAAAATTGTCATAAAATGGTACCTACTAAAAAAATCGGCAATTTTAATGTTAAATTACGAATTTAAAAAAAATATTATCCGTTACAATGTTATCATTTCCTTGGCGTCTCTTGTTTGAAATAAAAAAAATAGTCTAAAAATTTGTATATGTTCGTGTAAATAGTACACAGTTCCCCACTTTCATGTATTTCAATATTACTCGTAAAAGTAATATTACCGTCGAGTTTACTCACTTAACTTCTCGATCAATAGACATAACTCTGGTAACTGGAAAGAAGTCACAGTTGCGGCCATTTATTTCGACACTAGGGGAGCGTCAATCCCGTGTGGGTGAGGAAAGTGAAAAGTTTATAGGTATATGATAAAGTAAAAGTGATGTTCACATGATGCACGAAGAAGTTTTGATATGACAATTTATACAATAACTAGCTTTTACCAACGGCTTCGCTCGCATTTAAGTCATTAAATAAGTATCAGAGATTATTTCAATGGAAATGAACCAATATGATTCCAAACAGCTGAAACTATAGTCAGTTGGAAACTATAGTAAAAAATAATATATTTTTTAAATAAAAAGTATCCTATATTACTTATAGTACCTCCAAAAATATGTGTACAACGTTTCATGATGATCGGTTAAGTAGTTGTTGCGTGAAAGTATAACAAACAAACTCACATTCACAATTATAATATTAGTAGAGATGATATGCATGTATGAATATAAACAGTACTAAAGTTTTAGGAAGCTGCTGATCTGTTCCTAATTTATAGTTCTTCAATACACACCGTCCTAGTGCAATGTACTAGGGAATATTTAGTAGATGGAGACATTCAGAGTTCCTAGTACTAGCCATAAAATATGTTTTATATGTGTATGACATAGTGGTGAACTCGCAGAAACAAATGAGGGTATATTTTTATATTTAATATGATATTTATTAATATTATAGGTTTATGCTATCCTAGTGATATCTTTAATTTGCAAATGAATTTTGTAATTGATGCCCCACACATAGTACACGGATTATAGTTTGAAGTTTCTATAAAAATATAAAGGTAATATCTACCTTATTTCTGCATTTAACGTTCTTTAAAAGATTCCACAGTATCACACTTTAAGTTGTGAATTTTTAAGTAACTTTTACTCAGTGATGCTTTGAACAAGTACCCCGCTGAAATGGAAACTTGGAACTGAAAACTTCCCTCAATTTACATAACACGCGTAATGCTACAAACTTGAATCTCCTTTTTCCCGAGCCTTTAGAGTTTTAATTAAATTCCCAACGTTTTCGTTGTGATTTCGACTTGCAATTGTACAAGTTGACTGACTCAAAATGTTTATTGTGTACGTATGAAGTTTATAAATGGGGTTAGTCGAATGTTTCGCTTATTACTAAGTTTGTTTTGGACACTTTCCTCGGCGCACTCTAAAGCGTTTAAATTGTATTTTACTTAATGAAGCTTAATTTATTTTGTTCACAAACTTAAAGTTTTATCTACACGCATGTTTTACACACATAATTATTTTCATACATGGGGCATTGTGCGTTCCTTTTTTAAGTGAATCAGTAATTTAAACAATTTGTTTTAAACATTCAAAATAAAAATAATTTAATTTTATTAATAATAACCGAGTTAATTTTGGAACATTTTTTTTCAATAATTATATACGCTGGTACAAGAATAATAATTATATATAAATGTAAACAGTAAAATAGCTTAGCAATATTCAGTCATATCATTAATATTAATGTTTATTATCAATAATAATTGTTAATATATAAAACTCAAAGGTGACTGACTGACATAGTGATCCATCAACGCACAGCCCAAACCACTGGACGGATCGGGCTGAAATTTGGCATGCAGGTAGATGTTATGACGTAGGCATCCGCTAAGAAAGGATTTTGATCAATTCTACCCCCAAGGGGATAAAATAGGGGATTAAAGTTTGAATAAATCTTATTAGATTTATTTCATTCATTATTACGCAGTAGAAATTAAAGATTGGAGCTACTATGATGAAGATCCGCTTAAATAGGAGTTTGATAAATTTTTTAGACACGCTAATCAAAAGTAAAGCCGCAAAAACTATACCTAATTAATAATACTTCTTAACGCGAGCGAAGCCGCGGGCAAAAGCTAGTTGTTAATAAAATCAACATTAAAAGGAACAAACTAGAATACATACCTCATTAGAATCTAAAATAATGAAGAGAAAAAAAAACTTTTGTAATAAAAGTTCGTTATTAAAGATATCATTATCACGCCTTGTAACTTTTGTTTGAAGAAAAAAAAAACAAAGAAAAAACTGAGTAGTATTTTGTTATTGCGAGATTGTGTTAACGAGATCCGTAACAATTAAAGTCTAGCTTGTCAAAAACTTTTAATGACTGTTCTACTTGTCAAAGGAGAGAAAACGTTGCAAAAAAATTTTGGCGGAATATTTCCCCATGCTAAAGTCGTTTGGCGTAAAAAGGAGGGCTATTATAAAACAAATCTATTTTTAAGTTAAAATTCATTTGTAATTATTTTGAAAAGTAATTAATTATCTTTACTTAAATGAGCTTTTCTATACACTTTAAATACAACGCTGTAATTGGTGACTTTAACACCTATCTAAATTGCTTACATACCGCATAACAGAACATTAGGGAAAAACGGAAGCCACTCAAGAAATCAAAGAGAATATTATTTTATTAAAATAATCCACTATTTTACAGTAATTAAAATATAATCAACAGTAATGACAGACAAACAAAATGGTTAATTTAACGCCTAACTACGTATCAATAATTAAACTGTCAACAACACTCTGAAAGTTTAATTAATTTTACATTAATATTTCATAATTAAAACTACCATTATAGTTAAAGGTAAGCGTTTTGAAAGCATATGCAGAATAAAGGGTAAATTGAGCGTTGAGGTACTCTAATAGGTGCCATTACAGAGTCTGTACAAAAAGCCCCACGCTTAAGGGTGCCATTCATTCGGACACATTTTCACAATGAAAATATTCACGTAAACAAAACACTTAAGTTCAGTTTCTTTATTAGACAGATATGTATGAATATAGTAGTGAACATAATAAATAAATGAAAATCATGCTAAAACTAAAAAAACGACTTTTAAGAGTGACTATGTAAGTAGTAATTCAAGGATTAAAAATAATATATGGGGATGAATTATAAAGACGTCATGTCACGTCAATGAATTGTAGCTTTAGCAGTGCGGCGTTGTTGGGCAAATGGGAAATGCTTCCACAACTCGAATCCAATAAACCAAAACGTAAAAGCCAGTAAAGCCTTTAAAACTTTTTTTTAACATTGCGTTGCGTAAATAAGCACTTATTGGTTGTTATGTAATTTTATTTTGGATAATAAAATAATGGGTAATAATAAGTATTAAATAAAAATAGCAGGTTTTTTCCGAGCATTAGTTTAGTCGCCACCACGTAGACTCTAAAACATCGGGCTACAATAAACAAAATAAACGCGGTAGTTAACCGCATATAGTGTTTTAAATTAGATGAAGTGATACTCGTATTTTTTTTTTTAATAGTGTTCCGGTTTATGACTGCACCTAATCTATCTAAATAGAATTTAATCTATGAAAGAATGTACCACCATTATTCACAGCATTTTGACTATAATGTATAATTCAGTTCTTATTCTAATAGTTGTTCCAGTTAGAATCTTATCTCAAAGAGCAGATTACAACTTCGCATAAGCAGAGCCACACATAGAGCCACAACAAAAACGTAATAAGAGAAAACTTCTGACAGACCGGGCATAGAATATTCCCGCACGCAAGAATACGGCCTTTTGACAACCAAAGCACGTACTAACGCAGTACTCAACAAATGCCTTTTGAGATACGAAATATTCCTTTGGGCATCGGTACGATTTGCATCTGTATTACTGACAAGAGTTATCCTCGCTCGCGCAACTTCACAGTTGGGCTTTGAGGAAGGCTAAGTGGAACGCTCGGGGAGTTCAGCAATGAATAGAATGCCTCATAAAACGGACAATATAACTATGAACATTCAATACGTATAAATTTTCATCTATTGCCTCTAGAATATTTGATATTTACTAATAGTTATGTCTCATATAAATAATCATTCACATTGGGCTACCGGAATCACATGTTATGAATATCAAGACAAGGATACATCCCCAAACTATGGATACATATATACATATATAGGTACTATGGATTTGTTCAAGAACAACCAGACTGAGACCTGAAATAATCGTCAAATTTTAAAAATATATCTATTAATAATAATAAAAAATCTAACGAGAATCTAACTCTACACCTCTACAGCTCATAACATAATATAAAATAAATTTATTTGTTGTATTCGTTTTATTTTACTAAGATTATTATTATTATTACTATTTTTAATATTATTCATAGGTCTGACTTATATACGGGTGGGTATATTTTATATTGACATATTTTTATGTTTATAGCAGTTTATAATAGGATTGAATATTTAAATTGTTTTCCAGTGCAATATCTATGTCAATATAAATCAATTAACGCAAAAGATAATATTTTATTTGTACTAAAATATCGTTATTCCTTAATAGACACGCAACCGAGTGAGAAAGCATGCGGTGGAGCGTGAACGACATCTGCCACGTGCTTCTGACACTCGCTAAATTATTTTCTATAGAAAAATACATTATTTGTATCAAATTTAATTATTAACAGAATATGATTTTTACCTTTCTTTCTTTACCTGATTCAGTTTTAAAATATACAGTAACAATCGGTTTGGGGTATACAAATAGGCGTACATTTTATATCGAAATAAATTCATTTTTTAAACTTGAAGACAAACATCCAAACATCTATAATAATTTATTATTATGAATAAAAATTGTAAATGATAGGTATTCTTATATCATAATATGTACATATTTATATAATGTATATTTTTAAAACAAAAGCAATCTCTTACAAAAACACTCACAATAACTTAAAACTGTGCGAAACTTCGGTCATTTACGGACAACCAGTATTTTGAACTTCGGAATTTAGCTATTTAATTTTGTTGTTTTATATAGGTAAGCTGTTTTAATGAAAATTTAATATATATATATATATATATTAGTCCAGTATGTTGACCCATGGGAGTATCATAAAGCTCAACTTTACAAACTTAGTCTTTTAAATGAATTAGTCGCGTCTTAATGTCGCTGACATCGGAAGTCTACCCATACGGACAAACAATTTTACACTGGTACGTCTTTAATGGAAGGTAATTTTTCTGATGACACCCAGCGCGTCTGCACTCTATGCTGGAACATATCAAATCCCATTTAGGTAACAATGCTAAATTACATTCTTTGTTCAAAGGAGAGAACTGGGGAATTCTGCTCTCTTAAAAGTTCATTTTACAAATTAAGCTATTAAATTCGTAGTATATTTAGTTGATATATATTTTACGTGATATGAATTACGTTACATCATACATCATGGTCACGAAAACCTTTAAGGCATTATTATAAAATATATACATTAGAATAAACCCATAGATTAGTTAATGAGTCTTTCGCAATAGGCACCTTAATTTGCCTAAAACTTATTTAAATAATTAATTCTGTTACATATAAAGCGAATGTGAAATATTAAAACAGTGGTCGAGTCCCTTCATTTGAAATTCTAAATCTGCGGGTAGGATTACAATGAGCTGTTAGGTACAGACGCTGTTGATATAGGGAATAATTAAAAATAATACATTTTATTTATGCAACTTTATCCATATTTATTTATCTTTAATACGTAATTCCAGAAATAAACTATATTTATTTAAATTCAACTTCATCTGTCTCAATATTAGTCCGTCTGTCTACTTTCGGGCAAATAAAAAAAAAATACAGGTGACCATATAATTTGATTAATTAAGTCCCATTTTATTCGTAGTTTCTTTTGATGCAAAAGGAAGTTAAAAATGATATACGTTCCCCCACATTGAAGTTGCATCGAGTTAAATAGCGTAAATTAGAAAGCGGGGAGAGCAAGCTTCAAGATTAGCAGCAATTAAGAAACTATTAAGTTCTACGGATGTAGGGATACCATATGTTCGTTGGAAAAGTGAAAAATTGATACATTTTCAAAAATTACTTTTAAAAATAATAAAATCTATAAGCACGAAATGAATATGTTATTGTATACCTTATTATTTTATAAATACCACATTATAAGTACTAGCTAAGCACTTTTTTGTTATAATTTGCAATCAGCTTGTGTGGATAATTCAAATCGATTAGTGAAATAGCTCGAAATACAGAATTTTTTCTTTATGATTTTTGATGCCAAGGGAAGAGCGCCTGTGTCGAAGCTGATTAAAGTGGATAATAGTAATACTAACATAATCAATTGACGCTGATTGATTATTTCGAAAATACAAAGTAGTTGTCACCCTACCAACTGACTGACTGTAAGCAAGCGTTGCAGTAGGTAAATGCACGATTTGAGTGCTCCAGTTTAAATTGCACTGTTGCTGCATATATTCTGTTTTAATCAGACCCTAAGCTTCCTTGTGATCTATGCAGACACGAATATACTGAGCTCGTTTAGCAGCATTTGACTAAGTAACATATGTCTGACTTTAATTGCTTGTACAATCGCATTTAGATTTATATGCTGTTCTGTTTAATTTAAAATAACGGATTGGTATAATGTTCTTGTAGATAACATAAAAACTATAAATCGGTCATTGCACTAATCTTTGACGCTAATGTACTAAGTAATTTAGTCACCTGGTATTCAGTGCTTACGATACAAACACTAGATTAGCATAGACATTAAAAACATAAGTTGGTTAGTACATTAATAATCCTTACTAATATCTATCGAACGTTCTGTTAGGAACTACGAGCTCAATTTGGAAGTTTTTAAATTTATTTATATAACCCGCGTAAGTATAGTAGTTTTCTAATAAGCGACTACATGGAGCCACCGTCGTTTAAGAACGTCGTGTGGTTTTGTCGCGTGTTTTTTTTGTTAACCATATAAGTAGTAGTATTTGTGGAATAGTTCTCGTTCTTCATTGATGTTTCCAACTGATTACTAATAGGATATCTTAATCTATAGAATATATCTAAATTTATCAATAGAACACATTTGATTTGAAGTTATAAAATCACAACAATTGAAGACATTTTATTATTTCCGGTTTAATATTGGAATATTCGAGATATGTGGAACATTACGAAACTTTGTCTTTAAATTTAATGAGGATGAAACTGTGTCACAACTAGACTAGTTTTAGAATTATATTATAGAATTATGTATATTTAGTATTTATTGATTTATATTTAAAAAAAAAACAAGAGAAATAATTATACAAACTAAAATAGAGATTATATTAATTTATTTGTTCCTAAAATTTATTATGAAAATAAATAATAATTTTACGTCCGATTTAGTTTATACAATATTAGCATATTTCTGTATTAGAGATGTTTATTTAATATCACTAATTAGGGCGCACTAAGAGCTGAGATTCAAACTGCAATCAAAAACTAATTAGTCACTCCTCTCGCGTTTCGATGCAGGTGCTATTTCATGTGAAAATCAATTTTGCATCAGGGGTTTCTACGTCCATTCAAACCTATAATTTATTACATTTAACGTAACTTTTACTTATTAGCAGTTTACGATAGATGTTAATATCCCTTACTAATATAAATGTGAATGTGAGTTTGTCTGTTACATTTTCACGCATCAACTACTTAACCGATCATCGTGAAACTTTGTACACATATGTTTTGAGGTACTAGAAGTAACATAGGATTCTTTTTATTAAAAAAAAAGAATTATTTTTTACTATAGTTTCCAATTGACTACAGTTTCAGCTGTTTTTTTTCTATATTTATTTCTATTTCCATGTGTCATTTTTATATATGCAGCATAAAACTATTTGAATTGTGGTTAGATGCTATTTTATTACAGAAGTGTGATAGGCATTGTCTGTTGACTGAAATATGAAACATCTTTAAACTTCATAACACTTTATATCTTCATAATTACGCAGACGTAGTCGCGGGCAACAGCTAGTAATATTATAAAACTAACGAAGTAAGTATGCTTTGTGTTGTGACAACCCCAGCCTACCAGCTTTTTAAAGTCTTTTCCACCAGTTTTTAAAGTACTTTAAAAACTGTTATGTCCGTATTAAATTGCTATATTACCCTTCAAATATTAAAAAAAATTAATGAGTTTAGTGTTTGTACTCAAGCATATATAAAATTTATTACCCTAATAGATAAGAGCAATGCACCGAACATTCTTGACTTACTATGTACTTGATGAAGAGCTATAAAAGTACATTGGCCGTATTCGGGACAAATGGGCCGAATATATGGCTCCTACAGGGCTTGTCTGCCCACAAACATTCTTTTACGACTCACCGGCTTATTTTTCACCCTATTTTTGTTTTACGTTCTTTTACAATAGCGTCTGTAAGTTGCCTGGTTCTTATGTATTAAATTTTAATATTAAAATGTTTTATACATATTTGCAATACAAAAAAAAACAGCAATTAAAACTTTTGACTACTTAATATATGTTAACTTTTGTCGAAATATTGGATGTGTGTTACATTTTAAAAAACGCCATCTATGGGTAGATGGAGGAAACACATATAATGCATAATGTTCACTACGCAATTAACAGTTCAGTACTTTTCTACATTGTACGTGGTTATGGTTAAATTGTTTTAAAGTCGGTAAAAAGTACTTTTTTAGTTTATTTTTTAAATAAATTATTCTGTTCGCAAATCGCGTAGTCCTCATGGTAATTACCACTCGAAAAAAAACCTGCAGAAATTAATCATCATAAAATCGTTGGGCCGTACACTTGGCTTTCGTTTTCAGAGCACATTTCAGCGACATGATATGTAATGTGATATTTCACGGAGCTCAAACCATAATGCTCGATACCCACGCGAAGGTCCCATGTGGCGTCGAAAATTAATAAAATCGAACGATGCTCCACCCTTAACGCATTAGGCTAATGCCATGAAAACCAGAAGCAAGATATAATTTAATACTCAACGAAAATGTCAGAGTAATTTATTAAGACGGATGATTAATTCAATTTTTTATTAACTTAAACACCTCCCACGTGTTTTACATATTATTTTATATTTCTTTCCGTATTTATGTCACGTTGCCATGGCACGTTAAATTAATAGAACAATCTCATATAAAATGCTACACAAATCCCATGTACAGTATTGACGCAATTTAGGTATCTATCGAGAGTTGAGATCGGGGAAAAAGCTTCAAGATTACCATTGTAGGTAGTACATGTTTTAGGTTCTACTGAATAATGTAATAGTCCTTTAGCATCTCATCTCTAGATTAATAAGTTAAATAAATATAAAATCGTATACATGACTATCCTACTATATAGGAAATCCACTACAGTTTACAGGATTTTAGTTGAAACCAAGTAAACTAAATTTGCTAAAATTGAGTATAAAATATAAGAGCAGTGTTGAAAGGTTAATAAAAAATTAACACGCGATTTTCCCAACTTTTTTCTATCTCCAATTTTATGGGAGTTTCACTCTCAACCGATGCCACATTCTATTTCCTTATTCCAGAACATGTTTCATTATTCGTACCTACAGATAGATTTTTAAATTTATTTCAAACGAGCTTTTATCCGCGGCTTCGCTCGCATTTAAGTCATTAAATAAGTATTAGAGATCATTTCAAAAATAATTATAGAAAAATTCCAAACAGCTGAAACTATAGTCAATTGGAAACTATAGTAAAAAATATTTTTTTAAAAATAAAAAGTATGTTACTTCTAGTACCTTCAAAAATATGTTTACAAAGTTTCATGATGATCGGTTAAGCAGTTGTTGCGTGAATACGTAACAAACAAACTCACATTCACATTTATAATATTAGTAGGGATATGTTTGTTGTTATTATAAATATATGTATATAATAACTCATATATACAATTTGTTGTGTCCTAAAAGAGTGTTGTGTCAATCAACATTTGCACTAATTTAACGTCTTTTTATAACGCAGTAACATACAATAAAAAAAATTGCATTTAAATCACATAACCAACCCACTTCTTGTATTATTTAACATAGTACTAGCCCTTACTTAAACATTTGCTTAATAAGATTAACACAAACATTGTTGATTTAGATTTAAATTAACTTTAAGCAGAAGTCTTCTATTAATAGGCAGAACACATTAATCATTCTAATTTTAGGTCCGAAGCTACGTTACTAAAGTCACGTCCAGAAAATTCAAAATTTATCCTAGAAATGATTCCATCTTATCATATTCTCTAAGTTTCTATATTGTCAATTAAGTCTTGTTATCAGCGTTTCCCCTGCGATTCGGATAATGGGTTCGCTTCACGACCGGGCTTGTGCGAGCGTTAAATTGAATTTGTTAGACCTTTACCCTAATATTATCTGAGATAAGTATTAGATTGCATTGCTACGATTGAGAAGATGGGCCGAACGTGATCGTAAAAATAATTCAGGAAATATACTAATTAGTGGAATTGAATATAAAATCTTACGAAGCAATTCTGAGACTTGTTTTACTGCTTGAGAAGTCCGCGAGAAACGTCATTTTAATTTGTACATTGCAACGTCGTGCTTGTTAATACAGTAAAATTATACAACTCTAGCAAAGCGCTATGAATATTTTTAATGTAAATATTGGTTTTAGTCCTAACCCTGTTGTAATATTTTAGTTTATCCTCTAAGCATTGTACTTACTATATGTGGAAATATTTTCTATGAAATATTACTTTTTTTATCTTCGCATTAATTGGAACAAGTTTTTTCTGATACCCAACATACGAGTATGTAAGTAAATATATGTTAAACCTGATCTTCACGTAATGATAATAAAAGTTAATATTTATTTATTTTAAGCAGTCACTTACATCAATTCCAATACACCATGCAAGGAGGAGTCAATTACAAAACATACACAATAATAATAATAAAATGTCAAAGCCTAAATAACATATCAAATCAATGTCAAAATTAAATAACTAAACAAAAGCAGTCTCAAAGCAAATTCAAATTTTAGATTACATTGATCTTCTCGCAGAAGGCCAGACATGCATTACTCATTGCACTTGTTTGTCAGAAAAGATATCCAGATGCGGTGCCATGTCCAGGAGAGTCCACAGCACACGAGAAGAAATGTTATGAACGACTCCTTTATTTAAGCAACGATTTAGTTCCTGCAATCCTCTCTAGTATATTCAAACTAATGATGTAACTAATATAAAAACTTAATAAACAGTGAAACCGATTTACCCAAATACCCATTTTAAATGTTTTCTGTCGCGTTTGGTTTACAATAAAACTTTTTAATAACTATAAACGAAGTGTTTAAAAGTAAATAGTGAACCCAAAAAGGTTGGTCGACTAACAAATTGAATCACATTTACCTTTTAGTTTTGTCACTGCCTTTCCTATATAAATAATCTTAACTGGGTCACCAGTATTTAGATTTTAGAAGAACAACGTTTCATGTGTGTTTACTTGAGCGTAATTAGGTATAATTACAGACTAATTACATATCTTTTGAGAATATTTTATTTTTAATTAACGTTTGAGGTAGAATTTCCTCTTATTAAATTTAATATTCTTTTTATAAATAACAATTACGTTATTTTATTATGTTACAAAGTAATATACAAACAGATGTTTTATTTTTTAAAACAAAATACAAATGAATATATTTAACAACTTAACTACATGTGTTCTAATAAGAGGCACTACTAGTCTAATTTGATTTTTTTAATGTTAGACCAGTTTATTAAGAAAGCATTAACATTACGCTACGATCTAGCTATCCAACCCGATAAGCTGAGAACAAGAGAACGAACATTCGGCGAGAACCGAACATTGGCGAGTTTCTTGTGATCTTCTTCTCGTCATACGCCTTTAGTGCCTATGGTAATAAACGATTTTCATTTCATTTCATTCATTTCATTTCATTTCATTTCATTTCATTTCATTTCATTTCATTTCATTTCATTTCATTTCATTTCATTTCATTTCATTTCATTTCATTTCATTTCATTTCATTTCATTTTGTGTCTACTCGATGACTAGTAGATCGGGACTGCCTTGGCCGCGAGCCCCGAGCGGTCCACGCCAGGGTGCGCAGAAGCAGCGGTGCGCGGAGGTGGGCCGCCTTCAGGCACGTTCGCGATGAGTGGCGCGGACATAATTATTTAATAAAAATAATGAAATAAAGTAAAGTAATGAAGTCACTAGTAATGTTGAACTAACTGTAATAAAATAGATGTAACAAACAACTGCAAAACCTATCCAGTACTATATTTAAAACCCAAGTCCAACTCCAACCCACAACTCTGAAGCCGCACAATTAGTCCGTTGTTTTGCATAAAACACCCTTTACGGAGGCCATTTCATTATACTACTATTTAGAAATTATAAATGCAATTGTAAACCATATTTTGAAGGTGAGATAGCTTACTTTTGTTTACCAATTTATAGATGAATGTATGACCACAATCTTTTCAGTGTTAGTTACGTCGAGATTCAAGTAGATTGTGGAATTAGTCGGTCACGCGAACTTTCTGAAACAGACTCTATTTTGAATTATCTATTATGTGCATTCAAAAATTAATTTATAACCTATTCACTAAAACGTACTATAATAATAAACAAATCGAAATGTAAACTAACGTTGACCCTTTAGGTTTTATTTATTATTAGGGCCGTGTAATTTTGTAGCTATAACCACGTTTTCTTTACAAATATGTAGAGAAAGGAGGGGGTTTTGTGAAATATTTGGGAAAGTAGCGGTGTGAATGAAATGGCTACTCGTAAAGCGTTCCAAGCGATTAAACGGCTGTGACCCGCGATGTGGAGCATGTTCCTACCCTCGTACCTTCTTACCTATAATACTACTACAGAACTAGTAAATTGCTCCGGGAATTTAAGAGTGGTTGAAGATTTTAATTTTAGTATGCAAAGTAAAATACTCCTAGATTAGATAAAACAGCATATGATCGGATTGCGTTTTGTATTGACATTTTTTATCCGTCTACAATATAATACCTACT
>JAPWLS010000717.1:0-228973 GCA_028551675.1 Tineola bisselliella | reverse complement strand
TGATGTGTATCAAAGTGCCCCCATAAATTTGTTAAATATTTTGAATTATATATTTTATGTTGTCATCAGAAAATGGTGCGCACATACAAGCCCAAGACCGAAAGACGTAATTTAGATGAAGAGAGGATCAAAGCCGCCGTAAAAAGCTTCTGAGGAAAACCAATTGTCATTTTCTAATTTGTATGGGTCAAAGTATACTGTTGCTCAAGTATTTACTGCCCAGCAAGAGAAAATGCTTTCAGAATATTTGTTGACTTGCAGCAAGATGCACTATGGGTTATCCTTGCAGCAACTTTTAACATTAGCTTATGAGTATGCAGAATATTTGGGATGCAAATATCCAAAATCATGGAAAAAAATAAACGCGCTGGGAAAGATTGGGCAGCAGGATTTCGAAACAGGAATCAAGAGCTCAGCCTAAGAAAGCCTGAAAATACAAGCGCCGCAAGAAGTTTTGCATTTAATAAGACTGCAGTGGCTGGTCTTGGCAATCCTGTTCTGAAGAATTAAGATTTGTTAATTTAGTTTTTGGTTGTTAAATTGTTAATTTGATTAAGTCACAAGTATTTTGTAGGACTGATTACAATATTTTCACAATAATAAAGTGTTATGTTCATAAAAGTGTTATAATTTTACCAATTTCATACAATCTCCACTTTGTATTAAAGTGCCCCAAGTGATGTATCTAAGTGCCCCTTGGGTGGGGCAGAATGATTCAAAATCCATTTTTTACAAAACACGTACTGATCCTTTTCTTTCACATCTTAAACTATTTTTATCCTTGACATTACAATATTTATACATTTAGCTAAGTGTTGACTCAAAATTTAATCTAAAATATGATATTTATACACATATTATTTGATTTTCAATTTTTGTGCATCGCCTTTAGTGCCTATACTAATAAACGATTTTCATTGCATTTCATTTCATCTTAAACTACAAATATTTTCATTCTTATTTACTACACGTATTTTCTATTTGTGTTTAAAATCCCTTCAGTCATGACCGTCGTGAAGTAACTACATATAGTAAGCTACATAAATTAAGCAATTATACAGACAGTGTTCGTTTTAACGGTCTAAGATTCGTTTTACGTCACAATTCTCTGGTAACGTAACATGACGTAAAATCGACAACTGCCTGTATGTAATTTTGTTTATTTTATCTTTCTCTAATATCGTTCGAATGTGTTATAATAAATATTAAAAATAATAAGAACAATGTGTCATTGCTAAGACAGACTAATAATTTTCTGCGTCGAGTGAACGCACTCGGGCGGGTGTTATGCAACTGCGAGTATGATGTTGATACAGCGTTTGTTTGATGCGTTTTAGATAAAAAAATGTGCTACAACTGATTAGTCGAGGGATAAGGTTATTTTTAGAGTTGTGCCTAATTTCGTTATGAATGCGGAACTTCTATGTTTATGCAGTTTATGCACTCGATTATAAAAGATGCACTTCCGTTAATTTTTCAGTGAAATTCAGGATGCTTAATTAATTCATTTATTTATAAAGCCTACCTACAAAATTACATTATGACTACAACTTAATAAAAGGACTACTATTATACTAGTTTGTGGCAGTCGATTCTACAAGCCGAAAATACTTATTTAAGAAGATTTGAGGTTTTGACGTTTAGTCTGTGTGTGTCTTCTGACACGTGTCATCTTTCTTGTTTCTTCTTAATAATTATCACAATGCACACTGACAGACTAAACGTCGAAACCTCAAATCTTCTTAAATAAGTATTTTCGGTGTGTAAAATCAACTGCCACAAACCAAATGAAATTTTAATTATAGGATAGGATAATGAAATGGAATAGACAGTATTTAGTATAAATTGAAATGTAACGTCACTCTATTTTACGACAAACTCCCTAAAGCGTCAAAATCACTCGCCTGCAATAAACTTATTCCTTTTCTAATTCTGATTTTTCTTCTCTCCATTTAACGACAACTCTCTATAACACCATAAAATACACAGTCCTTTCTGTGTCGTTATTATAGCGTTTACACTGTATATACAATTATATATGTATATTTAAAGCCATAGTTAGGTTAGGTTAGTTGGTTAGGTTAGGTTAGGTTAGTTAGTTAGTTAGTTAGCCAAGTTCGGGGCAAAATCCTGATTAAAATATTTAAATAAAAACTATATTATTATGTATACTAGAGGGTAGTTTTCGTTATTAGGGTTAATTATAAAATGTTGAGCAATGATAGTAAAAGTTGAATTAATCTACCCCTATAAAATGTTAACCGTGAGTCCACCTATCAGTGAACAATAGTATTAGGTCTAAACTTTCTTCCTAGGCATTGTCTAGATGTAGTGCACAAATGCAAGCACCAATTTGCCGTTTGTTATCTGATCTGGCAATGGTCGCGGCTACGTAGGCACTACGTACGTTCTAGACTTAGCTTTTTACAGAATTGACTATATTTTGACAGTTCTAAACCAGGTCTTTCAAGTGTTATTAATAATCAATATTATTTGTGTATTATTTTGTATTTATTTTTGTATTTCTGTACTATTAACATCACCGCTCACATCTCCCAAAGGTTAATTGGCAGAAAATCCCTAAAGGCATTAAATTCGCCTTTTGTGATTTTTCGTACAATAAAGAATTTATTATTATTATTATTATCAGATATAAGTGGTGAATCACATCACGTGCTCTCATTATTGGAATTCGCTAATTAATTAAACGTTATTTGTCTCTTTCATTTAGATGGCGAGTGAAAGAGACGGAATTAATTTTAATATATTTAATAAAAATGTTAGCGCGTTACGGCTTACTATCGCTTATTTATTTGACGTTTAAAGAGAGTCGAATAAAGTCATTTAAATGAATTATATGCTATTTGTCATATTTAATTATGATTTTTTAATTTAATTGTAGCCTAACACGTAACGCATGCAAGCGGAGTTTTTTTGGAATATATTATTAAGTCGTTTTGCAGTCGACAATCTTCAAATGGATACAGATTGGACTTTGGACTGGAAGAAACAATCATTAGAAAGGGATAACTATATTCTTATCGTGTCGAAGTTGAGGCATGTGTGAAAGGGATGCATATATCTCCTTTGCCGTTCACGACACTGCGATCGTTTCTCTTTCTCATATACCTATAAAAACTGTATCCATTTGAATTATTTCAATAGCATATTATTAATGTTTTCTACTAATATATCTTATATATATAAACATGTATGTAAATATGTTGTCGGCGTTTATATTATGTAATGTTTTAGATATACCTATGTATGTTATTGGTGAATTTAATTCAACTCATTTATACTATCTTATTAATTTGTTCCCACGTTTTGTAGTATTCATATCTGTTACGGTGAAATGAGCATTCTATATATGATTTAAGTCTGCGAATATGCAGATACGTAGGGTACCTAGGCTAGACTTTCACTAAGTCCCCTCTCACCCCGCGGCCCCCGCACGGTTTCCCCGCGGTGGAAATGTCCCTGCGGTCGCTTATGTAACATAAATGCAATAGTTTGCGGCCGCAGCCCGTGAGAAAGGTGAAGCACATAATGGGTGACTACACAACTGGAGATTCAGGGGTTTCTTTCTCGACTACATGGCAGTTAGGATGTGCTGGAACTGCTGTATTAGATATACAGCTTCTCTATGTGAAAATAAACTCTCCAATTAACCCATTACTTCTCAAGCGTTAAAACATTGGAATTTTTTGGTGAAATCTTTAAATTAAGTTCATAATACGTTAAGAAAAAATAATATGACAAAAAAAATTTTAAAAAAATCTTTAAAGCTGAGTCAGCCTGTCCTATAAAATATGACAATGGGGATAAAAATTATATTTTATTATATATATATTTTGTAGAAGTCTAAGAATCAGTTTTATGTACTTTGAAGTTGGTTACTGTTTTCTTTTACGGTATATAAAATCGGAACATAATGCTTTTTTTGAGGCAACAAAAATGATCAATTTGAAAAAAATACATTAAAATTACGTAAATATTTTTCTCAGCGGAAAAAATATATTTCATCAGAAAAATAGTATAAAAATACGAATTTCATCAGAAACAATAAAAAATAAAACTCTTAATAGGTTAAAAAAAATATTTGAATATAGTGTCCTAAAAATAGGACAGTGGGAAGTAATGGGTTAAGATAGTTAATTTTTATAGAGATATGTATAAATGACCTCGCATGTGGTTTGTCGGAGAGCCCTACGCAAGTAAAAGGTTCTTTTTATGCCCCCACTTTTATAATTGAAGGCAAATCACTACTTGTATTGTTTAAAATATATTCGTATTGGAAAGAATAAGTAAGTGTGTTTATATTTTCGTTTGATCGATTTGCATATGGAGTGAAATAATATGAAATGAAATGAAAATCGTTTATTAGCATAGGCACTAAAGGCGTGCACTTGCTCATCGTTAGACTCTACCGTGACTTCGGAAAGGCGTATGGCGAGAAGAATACCACAAGAAACTCGTCAATCATAGCCTGTACATAAAATAATAATAATAAAAAAAACTGAATTTTAACTCAGAAAAAAAGTACCTAAATAACAATTTATAAATCATATTGCACAGTGATTAAAATAAATGTCAAATTAATAACATATATGTATATAAAATACATGTATATGTCCAATAATATGTATATATAAAAAAAATTATTATTAATGTTATGCTGTTTACGATCGCGTTTATTCTTGATTAGTTTCGCCACGACTCGAGATGGAAAGCTTTCTAAATTACGAATTATTATAATCGAAATAAATCCATAATTATTTTAATTAAATTACGAGAATCTTTACTTTGTTTTTGAAACTATATGGCCATAAAAGTAATACACTAAAATGTATAATTGAATGTTGTATACATAACCGTGACGCGTTTTGGCGGGAACTTGGTTCCTCACCTCGCTTGTGACGTGGTTCCTCGACCTCGGTTTCGGCCGCCAAGCTTCGGCTGTCATCGGATATGTTCGGCAATATCCGTGATGCTCGCCTGATCTTTTATGCTTGGACAAGATGTTGGAGGCTGAAAACAATGCATTATTGGTGTAAAGTAAGAATGTAGAGATGAAGCCCGCGACGATTTCTTTTACAAAAATAAAAACGAGAGAAATCAATTTATACAAAAATAATATTTAATGCGAAAAACAAAACGTCGAAAAATTTTTTTATTGGTGTTGCCATGTAGCAAAAAATGTTACAAAGAAAAAAATGTTTTTCAGTAAGCCGTCATACTTTCTTCCCTGCTTTAGTAGATAGATATAAAAATAATTACAACTTTCTACAAAGGAGGCTGTTTCACATGTTAATATAAAAAAGATTCGCATGCGCACGCGCAACCAACGAAAGTAAATTTTACTATTTCATTCTACATTATGTTGCTGATTTGTTGTTTATTCTAATCCGCGTTAGGTACAATTTTAAAAATGCAAAAGTACTTTTTGTTACTAACGATCTTGAAATAGATTTTTTTCTCAAAAAATAGAGCTAAGGGCCCAAATTTAATAACTGCGTGAATGACGACTTTAAGGCAGCCATTCTCAAAGTGGTGTTCCGCAGAACCTTAGGGCTAAATATTGCAAAAAATACCTACCAAAGCGAGATTATAAGGTTACATCTAAATATTCCAACTAAATATTACATTGCAATATGATTACATATAAATTAGTTTTTTATAATTATATTAAGGCTTTTTCCTTCTCCAAAAAAGTTTGAGAACCGCTGCTTTAAGAAATCACAAGAAAGTGTTATTTCAAACAAAAATAATAATATAAAAAAATATAACACCATATTGATGTTAAAAAATTGTTTGTAAATAAAAAAAAGTGTTTTACTAAAGAATTTAGCGATTACTAATAGAGTATTTTAAAATGAATTATCCTCAAATATAGTTCCATTGAATCCGAGACCATTTTCAGCATTTTTCCCGAAGCGTAGTGTAGTAACGTTACTGTTTGCGTCGGGGGCGCGGTCGTCGTCCAGTTCAGTGACTTCTACACCGCCGCAGCGAGCGGACGTGTCGCGCGCGCTCTATCAAAAACACGAGCTTCGTTTTACGCGGGACCTTGTGGATAAAACGTTATTTACACGGATTTGTGATTCAGTGATTTTTTGAACGAAATATTTTTATTATTTTAAGTGAACGAAAAAAAGTGTGTTTGTGCCTCTTTTGATCAGGATTTTATATTTGGATTGCGACCGCAGTTGGTGAGTTATATTTTTTAGTATTTAATAGTTTTTTTCGGCGTTTTTTTTCGGACCGGCCGAACAATATAGGTCAAGGTAAGTTCAAGTGCGTCGCGTGCAAAAATTCGCGGGGATTACTTTATAGATAACACCAACTCTAGTTTTGTGCGTACATTTTTATGTCAATATTTTTACTACTTCAATAAACTAATTTTTATGATTTTAATGTAATTTATTACACTACGTCTGAGAGAATTCTTTGCAGCTTTTCCACATAATATTGAGAATGGAACCTTTATACCTTTTAAAAGAACTATAGTGACGTAATTAACAATTCATATAAAAATGTTAAGCATCTAGCTTACCATATGTACGTATACGATTTACGACCTTCATCGTTTAAATATAAAGAACAATATCACCTGCTAGTTATGTAATAATATTTTTTACATAGATTCAATACGATTGATGAAGGGCGTACGTTTTTTTTTGAACAATCACGGCTTTTATATTATTTGTCATGGGTAGGGATTTTGGAAATATGTAAAAAACGCATATATACAATATTTTTCTAATATTTCGTGATGTTTTTAGTTATTGTAATCACTTTTAGTGTAATATACAATATTTAATTTTTGAAGGTCACAGGTTCAATTCCTTTAAAAATTATTACAGTGCAATCTTCATATAACGATACTGAAGGGAATCAGAAAATAATTCGTTATATCAAGTAATTTGTTACAATGAGGTTAGGTTGGTCTACGATTCGTTTTAATAAGGTTAAAAAAAATATTAATCTCAGTTTTACGCTGCTTCTCCTGCGTTTTCCTTAAATAAAGGTAAAAAATACTTTGAAAATTCGTTCGTAATGTAAAGGTATATTTTGCATTAGCTCTTACGGGCAGTTCTAAGGGGATTTGGAAAAATTTATTAAATCGTGGAATTCGTTATATTGAGGGTAGAAATGTGTGTATTAAAAATAAATTTCTCATACGAAACTGCAACATCACAAATAATAACCTTGATGTTATCTTTCAATGGCACAGTTCCTTGTTTACATATTGCTTATTTACGTTAATTTACAATTTACTCGGGTTTGTAAACGACTGGGGTAGGCAGCGCGTTTGGACGTCACCTTCGCAATTTTCCTATACAGAAGTGCTTTTCCAATGATAGCAGAGTCATATGCTCTAAGTAAAAAAAATACATATAGTTTACCATTTGGTTAGTTCAGCGGTTCTCAAACTTTTTTGGCGAAGGAAAAAGCCTTAATATAATTATAAAAAACTAATTTATATGTATTTATGAATAATCATATTGCAATGTAATATTTAGTTGGAATATTTAGATGTAACCTTATAATCTCCCTTTGGTAGGTATTTTTTGCCCTAGGGGAACACACTTTGAGAATGGCTGGGTTAGTTTATAAATCGTTATAAAAAAGTTGACTCACTAAAGTCCTTGTTAAACACTGATAAGCGATTATTACAGTGAAGACTGTTGCTAGGCAAGGCGACACTATTTTGTTTTCAAATATGTATAAATGCAATGCCCTACCTATACCAGGGGTAGTGAAGCTCCTTGATAGGCCGAGCCGTTTTTCAAAATTTGAAATTTGCTGTGATTACACTTAGTCTTTCATATAGGTTGTCAGTAATTTAAAAGACATTTTCAAACACATATAGAAGGATAGTAATTTTTAAAAATATAACAGCACAAATTTGAAAAGGGAACTCGGGTACATTTATGGAGAATCACAAATAATGCTTCAAAGAGCCGCAGGTTGGCCTCCTCTGCCTTATACTGTATCCATAGTATATGATGAAGATTATATATATACACATATATACACAGACCCGAAACAAATACTAAACTTAAAGAAACAATAAGCAGTTTATATGTTAACAAATACCATCGAACCTGAACAAGCGAGACCTGGTGAGAAACCTCTATCCCTGAATCCTCGCTTATACAGCCTCGACTGTATTTGTTTAGACCGGGAATCACACACGGAACCATAGCGCTATAGATACCCATCTAAGATAGAACATCTATGACGAATTTCTTCTTCTCGTCATACTCCTTTCCGAAGTCATGGTAGAGTTAATAAACTATTTTCATTTCATTTCATTTTGTGGACAAGAAACTGAGGAACTACTAAAATATCACTGCTCACACCAACAAAGGTTAGCTGGTACATAATGCCGACGTCATTAAGCTCGCCTATGTGGAAAAATTATTTATTTTCTTTGCAATAAAGAATGTATTTATTTAACAACTAAGAAAATCAGTAGTAACAAATACATTTAGATGTATATAGGGTTTTCGTGCAGGTTCAATTCCTAAAAGACCCTTTGTACTGTCACATGGTGTCCCGTTTGTAATCGCACCCCAATTTTAAAAACACAAAACCAGTTCAAATATAAAAGAAACTATGTGACTGCGTCCGAGACATGTAGCAAGTACTAATTGGTGGCTTATTGTTACCAGATATCTCTCTAAAGAATCTGCTCCACTGTCTATCTTAATTTTATTTTCTATTAGTGCCGCAAAGAAGTTCAAAATGTATAGTCAAGAGTTTTAATCATCAGAAATCTTCTTTTTCTTCTCTTATTTCTGCTAATATAGAGTATTCGGCTAACAGTCCAATAAGAAGTTACAAAATTTCAATACATGTCAAATGAAAGTAGTTTATTAGTATATACACTAAAGGCATGAGCAACATCGTCAGACTCTACAATGGCTTCGGAAAGGCGTATGACGAGAAGAAGATCACAAGAAACTCGTCAATCTAAAATAATTAACAAACTTTTTAATTAAACAAAATAATATTTCATATAAAAAAAAACTTATTAGAATTCTTAAAATTGAAATTAGAACGAAATCCATATTTGTCAGGAGAAATATAGTCAGAAGGAAACTTCCGCAAATTCAATTTTCGAATTCGGAATTAAATCCGTTCACGAGTCACGGTGAAAGTAATAGACGCGGAATATGTTGCGCTCGGTTATTTCGAATGATCATTCGATTAATATTAACGATTCATTCGTCACAAACTATTCATTTGCAATCTTACGGACACCGAGTAGCAGTGACATGGAAATTATTATACTTCTATTGATTCATTGTTTACGATGATTTTAAGATTATTCTACTGACTGCATGTAACGTATATTGACCATATATTGAATTTCAGTAGGTAGATATAAAATGAAGCTACAAATGACAATCTGTGAAAATTAATGACATCCAGGCTTAATATTATTATATCTATCGTTGAAGTGAACAAGCCGCTATTACAGTTGCTGCGTATTGTGTTATTAAGTTTCATTGTATTATGACAAGTACAAGTGTTCCAATTGGAACCTACGGATGATGTAAGAGAATAAAGAATTATTATTATACGTGGCAGGCATTGCCTAGTGTGGGACCATGGAAATTCATATTGTTCCCTTACTTCAATAATAAATAAATAAAAATAATAATAACAAATAAATAAAATTTTGGAGGTAAAATACAATTAGACAATTTCATGTCAAAAATATGCAGTTTGTTAAGTCTAACATTAGTTATGTAATAGAAAAGATTGCACTATTATTTTCTGCACGCGGTTTACTATAGTGAGCGCATTCACCGCGCGGACGCAGCTGAAAGTGAAAGCACATTCAAACTTGGAACGAGAAAAAACGTCACAGTGTTCACGATTACGTCGGCTGATCCCCTCCCTAATGTTTTGTCTATTGTTTTGTTTTCAAATTTAGAACTCGTTTTTTAAACGTGCTCTTTCGCGCGTCTTCACTGTTTCTGTTATTCGAAATCCATTTGTTTTTTTGGCATGGGGGTTTACGTGTGAATTAAATTTTTTATAATTTCTTATTAGGCTGCTGCTCGAATACTGGACGTTGGCAGAATTGTCTTTAATAGATATCTGGAGCCATTAATAAAAGAAAAGAAGGAAATCCATTTAAAAATAAGAAAGTTACGACATAATCTATGTCATTTTATGTTTACCCATAGGTATACAATAGGATGACAATGCCCCTATACAGCAGCTATTCTTCTACTTCATAGTAGATTTATTATATATTATTATGACATTAGTATGTAAGTGGACAATAACAGTGTGCAGCAGCTAAATCAAATTGATAATTATTAAATTAATAAATTTATTTCATTTATATTTGTATCTGTATTGACAGGTAAAAGCGCTCTATTGGAGCCCAATTACTAAAAAAAGAACCCGCTCATACAATGAATTAGCTTGTAAAATTGTTCGTTCATAATATATTTACACACTATTTAGTATTTTTAACAGTAAAGAGTTAATTTGCATCCTGAATAGATAAAAGTAAAAACGAACTCAGTACTAGTTCGAAATAGTGACTACTGTTTTTGATTAATTATAACGCTAACAAGAGTGAGAGGAAGTAAATTAATAATGTCTGCATACTATCGTTGTGTTTTGTTTGTTATTTGCCGACTTTTATAACTTGCTTTAGGGGCACTGAAATGACAATAGACGAATAGACTTGCAATTAAAGTGCTGGTCTTTCTTTAGATGTTTGTAGCCTTGAATAAATGACCATTTGCAACAAATCTATAGAAGGCTTCACGTGGGTGTGTAGGCGATAAAGATAATAATTCTAAAAGCCTTAATTGTAAAAAAGCCTGCCTGAATACTATGTATGGAGTATGTTCTTTTATGTCCTTGTAAATAATATAAATTAAACAAAATTAAGCTATTTGTCCATGCTTACATATATATGTATTTCAATGTCATTACAATTTAAGATATAATTGTTATCAAGCAAGTAAATAATTAAAAAGGAAAATTATTATAAAGCAATATCTGTATAATCAAGTACAAGGTTCGGGAGAGAAGACTTTTCACTAATTCGCTGGTCCATCCTTGACACACTTAGACAATACGAATCATCGGCCGCGCGTGTTTATGTGTCACAATAAATAACCCAAAATAATCCGTCTGCGTGCTATGTTGATAAAAAACACACATTTTTTTTTATCAACTTGGCAACTAATAAATTTTGGTGCGTAAAATTCGCGCGTTTTTGTTTTTCTACTACGCTCTTATTACCACGTGTTTGTGCTATTTTTGTAAATGCTAATCACGTACAGCAATACCCCGCTTTACGCGACCTCGTTATGCGCGGTTTCACTATAACACGAAATTCAAATTTATTATTAAATTACGCGAAAGAGTGCGTATAACCATAATGTAGTCATCAACTTCTCTATGGTCGCGGGAATTTCAGGTAACGCGATTTTTTCCGGAACGTATCCCTCGCGTAAAGCGGGGCATTACTGTATAAGATTTCAATGGTCCATTTAGAAGTCAATCTGGATGGAGGTTGTATGCTGTCCTCAGTCAGCACCACCACTTTTCAACGTAGTTAACAGCTCAAAAATAGTCTAAACACCACAGTATAACTTAAACCAGCCATTCTCAAAGTGATATTCCGCGGAACCCTAGGGCTAAAATACTGCAAAAAATACCTACCAAAGGGAGATTATAAGGTTACATCTAAATATTCCAGCTAAATATTACGTAATATTATATTGCAATATGATTATGCATAAATACATATAAATCAGTTTTTTATAATTATATTAAGGCTTTTTCCTTCGCCAAAAAAAATTGAGAACTGACTGAAGCTGACTTAAACTTTAGACTACTATAAAATTCGTATGGGGTCAAATGACTACACAATTTTTAATGTGTTTTTACATGCTACGAAAATGATGAAATGAATCGAAAAATAAAATGAAATGAAAAAAAAATGTCAAAAGATCGGTCTCGTTTTTGTTTTGTTATTAAAATTGACAGCTACCCACAGAGTTGTAAAGAAGATGCTCGGAGGTGACCTTGCATACACGTATTGTCCCAATTACACATATTATTTTATTATGACTGTATTCGTTATGCTTGGTTGACAGTTTGACGCGGCGGAAAAATCTGGGGCAACTAACTAAATATTCATTAATAAAAGAAAAATAAATAATAAGAAAAAATAAAACAAAAGCGAGACATTCGGAAGGATTGCCTCGAGGCTTCAATTATATTTTAAATTAACCGCCAAATAAATGTTTTTTTACACTTTACGACGACCATAAATAAACTTTCAAAATTTATACAAAAAAATAACTGTTTTTTATTAGGATATTTTTTGTAATTGTTTAAAAAAGGAACACACAACAGTTTTTGTGTTTAACCCTTTTTTTGTTTTGTTTTATTCACGAGTAAATAATTTATTGCATCCATTGCTTTTTCTAAAAGAGATAGATTTCAAAACAAACTTAAATAACTGACAATGTATAGCTACAGATATTTTCTATTATTCTTGCCTGTACATTGTTGTTCTATCCGTAACTTCACTATCGGTATGAAATGCAATTGTTTAGGTTTAAAAATGTCTGCCTAATACTGTTATTTGTGTTTTAAAACTAGCTCGATTTCTGTCTTAGATCTGTATTCAGAAATTATGTTCATTGCTCTGACTAGAGATCAAAACTTCAAATATCACTGAGTCGTACGAAACAAAATAGACCAATCACACATTTGAAAAATTGTCGACGTGATTTTTGACGAATGACAATAATCCATTGCAACTGTCTACTGTCACCTAGCTGTCATTACGTTCTGTTACACGCATTTATAAGAAATCGTTTCAATTGTTACTTATTAATATATAAATAAAACAGAAGAGTTTAAACTGAATACTTGATATATAAGTATATGCAACATATTACTATTTTATTTTGATTATGGTTGCCATGTTTAAATACTTATTATTTATTAGTAAATGTTTTCAATGCTTAAAATGGAATGATCAGGTGTTCACATAATAATTTATATGCGAGAGAAGTTATCACATTATTAACGTAAAAAAACTGTTTTAGTTTGCCTTTGAGCAGTTTTAAGGTTTATATTTAACAAATAAACAATATTCAAAGATTTGCACAAAAAAACTATTACCCTATTCAATGTCATGTTTATCTGAAATACGCAAAACGGAAGCTTTTTATAAAAATAAAATGTCCTCTTTAAGCCAAGTCCGAATTGTTATTTAAAAATTCTGTGTCATGGATTATAATTCTATTTTATTAGTGAATGAAATATCGTCGCTTCGGAGCCATCCGCTATGAACCGTGGCCTACTCGATTTTGACCTTCAATTTTAAATATACCTACTTTCTTCTCAAAATGGTCTATATATATATGTGTATGTACTAACTAAATACTGTTCCTCCTATTACAAATTGACAAATAAAAAGGATTTATTATTATTATGAACTAGCTATCACCCGCGGCTTCGCTCACATTTAAGTCATTAGATAAGTATCAGTATGATCTAAAATAATAAAGTGGCATCTAACCACAAAAGTGGCACCTAACCTCAAAAATTAAAATAGTTTTAAACTGCATATATAAAAATGACAGACGGTAATAAAAATAAATATAGAAAAATTCCAAACTGTAGTAAAAAATAAGTTTTTTTAAAATAAAAATTATCCTATGTTAGTTCTAGTACCTCCAAAACTGTGTACAAAGTTTCATGATGATCGGTTAAGTAGTTGTTGCGTGAAAATGTAACAAACAAACTCACATTCATATTTATAATATTAGTAGGGATTATTGTTTTGTATTTTTATTATTTATGTATTTATTTAATTATTAAAAGAACAGTGATTGTAATAGTACATTTTAATCGCTTATTAATTCACGTATTTATCTTTTTTGGGGTAGGCAGATTTTATATAAAGATTTTGCTCAGAATTACAATTAAGTATTTACTTTTTTTGTTAATTATTTCATATACAGGCTATGATTGACGAGTTTCTTGTGGTCTTCTTCTCGTCATACGCCTTTTCGAAGCCATTGTAGAATTTGTGGGCTTATCACGAATTTTAGTCTGGCTTTCGAACCGAGTTCGCTTTAAGCGGTTTGTACGGAAATTTGAGCAGCGCCACCGCGTGCGAATTTGGAACTACAATATTTTAGATACTTTTTGTTAATTTTCGAACGTCCCGATCTTTCGTTCATTTGGTAGATTGCTGGTGCTCGTTAATCGTTAGTAAAAATTCATGATCCCGATTGCTAACGGATCCGTTTTATTTGTGACAGCTCGATTCGAAGGCCAGACTAAATTCGTGATAATACTGTGACACTCTAGCTTAATATCAAACAGTTGAGTGTACTCATTTATTCATTTATTTATTCAGTCTCCCTACAAAGTTATATTATGACAATATATATCTCTGTTATTACTAAATTGAAATTTTAATTATTGGTTAGGACAGCAAGCTCAAGATAATCGAATCACAACTAAAATTAGAAAAAAAAATACACACAAAAAATATTAAAAATTATAATATTAGTTGAAAAATCAATACCTATACTAGAGTAATAAAAATTATTTAGTAATGAAATTTAGATGAACTAATTCTCAAATGTTTCGCGTATTAATCGTTTTAAAAAAACTTATTTTACAACTACTTGTAATACGTATTCTGAAGATGACACTAAATACTGAATTTAATAGTGTTATGACCGTTTTGCGCGAAGACCGTGGCCTATTTTGACAATGCGAATACATACGTCCATGGCAGTCACCTACTGAACTTATTGTAATAGTTGAAACATTTATACTTCATGAAAGAATAAGTCGTATATTTAGACCAATAAAAAATGTTAAAATTCATATGTTTTTTTTAAGTGTATTCACAAAATATACCCGCACTCTTCTTACGCCAATAATTGAATTGGAAAAACGAGTGAGACGGAACTACAATACATGCCTCGTGTTAATAATAGTAAGGCCGTGTATTTATAACAGCGTACTACCCTTGAAATTTGACATTTTCTTTAAAAATAAAATTGCACTTAACGTGTTTTGTGTGATACGCGCCACCTGCACGAGCGAGCTTTTTAATTCGTTTTAATGCTCTCCACTGCTACATCTATCACAGCATCCACTGCATCGTATGACAAACAAAGTCTAATTTTTTAAATTGGTGCTTTTATCTGTCAATAGATATCAGCTCCATAGAGCCTTACCTAAAATTAAAGGAGAGGGAACTGCCGATGAACCATCTTGCAGAAATCCCAACACACATCCGATGTCGGTTCAGCCAGAATGGTCTGCCCTGAACCGACATCCAGCCCGCAGACTCTGTGCTTTCTCATCAGCGCCTCCTTCTCCTTCTGACTTCGCAAACACTCCGTCAACAAATGCTGTACTAATTTTTTTAATTATAAATCCTTTTATACATATATACCTTCATGAAGATATTGTGGTTGTAGTGTTAAAAATAACATAAAAGTTTTAAATTTATTTTAAAATAAGTTGAAACAATAATAAGAATAAATCGGCCTTGATCTGCGGCGCCTGCTGAAACGCGTGTGTCAAATTAATTAGCTCTCTACTCGCATATGAATAAAGTCGTATTTGCCATAATGAGTGCTGTCGCAGACCTTGGGTTACGGCCTTGCCTATGTATCTGGTCCGTTCTTTCCGCCTTTGCCGAATCATTTTATGCGACCTTTATTTTTTTATTAATATTTCTGTTTCATATAATTGTCGTTAGCCCTTTTCATTGTCATTGTCGACTAACAAACGGTTTGTTTTCTTTAACCCATTACTTCCCAAGCGTCGAAAACATTGCAATTTTTTGGTGAAATCTTTAAATTAAGTTCACATAATACGTTAAGAAAAAATATTTTTTTTTTAACGCTGAGTCAGCTTGTCCTACAAAATATGACAATGGGGATATAAATTATATTTTGTTTTTATTTTTATATTATATATATTTGGTAGAAGTGTAAGAATCAGTTTTATGTACTTTGAAGTTGGTTACTGTTTTCTTTTACGGTATATAAAATCGGAACATAATGCTTTTTTTGAAGCAACAAAATGGTTATATTGGAAAAAATTACATTAAAATTAAGTAAATATTTTTCTCAGCGGAAAAAAATTATTTCATCAGAAAAATAGTATAAAAACACGAATTTAAAACTCTTAATAGGTTTAAAAAAATTGAATATAGTGTCTTAAAAATGGGAAGTAATGGGTTAATATTCATCTTATTGTTCCAAATTTAAAAATGAATAAAAGTGTAAATTTTATACGTCAGAGAGAGAGCAATCACGTCACTGGCACTATCACACGGAAAACTGCAATCGCTTAGAAATCATTATTTCAATAACATATGTAATTCTGATAAATCATTAAGGGAAAATTAGACATTGATGACGTCATTATAGCTGTAGAATCATTATATCAGTTCCAAGTAATTTTACGTAGTACTCGCAATCTTGTTAAGTTTAAAAATGGAACTGCGCAAAAAGGCGGGAAACGGAATTCTTTTGTTTTTCAGATAAATTGTTACTTTCAAAATAAATATATGTACTTACTATCGTTGTAGGGCATGAACAAGCATCAAGCCTACAAGCTGAAAATACTTATTTAAGAAGATTTTAGTTTTTGACGTTTATTCTGTCACTGTCATCTCTCTTGTTTTTCTCTTCCTTATAATGTCACAATGCATCGTGATAATTATATTTGTATTGACATTTTATTAATATTGTTAAATTAAAAATAATATATCTATAATTAACCGGGCTGCTAATGCCACTTGCAACATTGAAGGTATCATACATAAATTGCATTTTTTTTTGTTTTGTTATAAAGATGCAATTTCCAAATTTCGATCTTCTCCCGTGTGTGTGTTGATATTCTACGATTGGATGACAGCTTCGCACCCAAAAATGCGTGCACGCATCCGTACACGGGGTACAACGTAATCGCTTTAAAAAGTATGTCATGATCACTAGGTTAACTTCAATCGAATTGAGGGCCATGGGTGTGTGTGCGTGTGTGTGTATGTTTGTATGTTTGTGTGTTTAAATATATACATTATTGTGTGTATGAAGAAGGTCGATATTTACATGTTGTTATTAAATGGACCAATTAAGTAAAATTAAAGTTTTTCGCCAAAAATTGTTTAGTTGCATTGAAGGCCGATTTTCAGTATTACACGCGTCATAGTCGCCGATAGTTTTGCTGTAATTATAGGGATCAATGCAGTAAGGTACATAAGAAGAGATACACGCTTGCTTTTTGTTATTTACATTGAAGGCGTTTTTGTAATTTTTGTATATACAACACAGTTAACAATTAAGCCAAAATTATGTTAAATATTTGCGCCAAATTAGAGTCAAGGACGTTTGTACAAATTTGCAAGTTTACTAGAATTGTATGCATACGATGCGCACATGGAAGGTCATCGAAGAAATAACAGAAATAACACATACATTTTTCATATATTATACAAGTATTTATGATACTATATATGTATATATCTTTCGGGTTTATGTTTCTTCTGATGCCCAAAGCATAATTTCGGTTTAGGTCGCAAATACCTTCGCTTTACGGGAATACAAAATCATTTTTTTTAAATATAACTTTTAAAATAAAAAAAAATAGTTTTTATTATAAAGACAACTTGAAAGTTGCAAATGACTCGAACGATTCGTCCTCGAGTCTATTTTTACGTACACTTATAGATTTCTAGATTCAAGACTTATCTGACGCGGGAAACGACCGACTCGAGTGAAGATGACACGTAATCGATATAATTTTAGGTAAATCAAGAATTAAAGTAGACCATACTGTATATTAGGTACATATTATTAGGTACTCAGTAGGACAGGTTTTCGAACCTAATACAGGGGCCCTTGCTATTTTATGTACAAAAATTATCTATTAATAAACTATTTTATTTTTATTTTATTATTATTATTTATTACTAGGTACTATATTATTAGGTATTTACTACCCTAAGGTTGGTTGCCTGGTAGAGATCACTGCTCAGTGATAAGGCCTTTTGTGTTTTTTTTTTATTTTTATTTTCTTCTGTTCTTTTAATTTGTGCAATTATTATATACTATAGCTGAAAATGTTTCGTAAGTGATGAATGCACATTGCATTGGAGTTGTGCATACACGTTTAAGAATAAAACAACAAGGTCAAACATCGACACAAATTTCCATTGTATTTAAAAAAGCTGATTTAGAGATGCACTGACCTGGATTTTTATTATAAGCTAATACTTCGAGCTGTTTGCTGAAGTGACGTTCTCAGAATAGATTTGTTAAAGGATTTATTAAGAGACTAGTTGTTGCGTAGTGAAGATATAAAGTACCATAAAGTTTAAATTTTAACATGAAAAAGTAGTTATTGAGACATAACTGTAATAGTTAAACATATGGTGTCGCTGACTTATTTGTAGATATTGATGTCCTCTATAAAACTGTAGTACATCACTTTGCTCTATTGTCAACAATTTCCGCAGCGTACGCAATATAATGATTTTTTTTTCACACTCTGGGTTACGTTATTGAAGTTTTCATACGGATCCTTAACGTTTTTGAAAATATTCTATAGCCTATGTTCATCAGGGATAATGTAGGATTGTAATGGTAAAAGAATTTTTCAAAATCAGTCCAGTAGTTTCGGAGCCTATTCAATATATACAAACAATCAAATGTCTCCTCTTTATATAATAGTATAGATTATAGTAGCTTGGATCAATGGAGGCATGGCGTCTGCAACTAAGTCGGCTATTCATGATCAAAAAACCTTAAAACTATACATTAAAGAAATTCCTAGTTGGTATCTAGTAAGTACACTGAATTATGTACAATGACTGAAATTGTAGTGTTTTAGACAGAGTTCAGCTTCATAGTAAAATACTGAAATAATAATCCCTACTAATATTATAAATGTGAATGTGAGTTTGTTTGTTACGTTTTTACGCAACAACTACTTAACCGCTCATCATGAAACTTTGTACACATATTTTTGGTGGTACTAGAAGTAACATAAGATACTTTTTATTTTAAAAATAAATTATTTTTTACTATAGTTTCAGCTGTTTGGAATCATATTGATTTATTTTTATTGAAATGATCTCTGATACTTATTTAATGACTTAAATGCGAGCGAAGCCGTGGGTAAACGTTAGTATTTATTATAAAACGAATGAAGTATTATAGAATGAAAAAATAAAAATAAAAATCAATGAAAGGAAAAATACTAATTGAAAAAACCTAGAGAGTGTTGTCGTGTGATATCGGAATCCGGTAGTAAAGTTGCGTTAGAGCGAGACAGAGAAGCGGCAATCGGACAGGTGCGAGGGAGATACAAATACAAGGTCAGCCTCATGGTCATTTTGTGCTGCTAGTGTTGTACCAATCACGAACTATTTACTATTAATAGTATTGTTGAATGCACTTTTTATGCATTTTAGTTAATACTAATATTCCCTGTACAGTACTACTCAAGGAGATCATATAACAACCAATATTATAATAACTGAATGAATTTGGAAGGACTTAGGTATATATTTTATTTAGTTTAAAACTAATATTTATAATTATTTTAGATAATTAAACTACATTATTTAAGATAAGATGTCTCAGACGTAATTTTAGATAATTTTTATATCTACATGAAGGTCTTTCAACAGACGCTAGTATAAATAAAATTTGACTTCTTAAATTATTTTATTTATATAAAACACTCATACACTAAACATCACAAATTCGTAAAAAAAAATGGCGGTAATTAAAAAAAAGTTACCGCCAAAACGAGGTCGCATCGAAAATCCCACCAAAAAAGGCCACGGAGTTATCATCGTTCGACCAATAGGCCACGATTTTGAGTGTAGAGCCCGCTATCGCAGCACTATCTCGCGTTTGAGGCCGAACGGATTGACACAGACCTAGATTGTGTTGACATTGGCACTACATTCAGTGGCTGAGGTCACAGAGCACGATTTAAATATACGAACATATCACTTATTAGATTAGGAAAATGCTTTTTACTTACTTACCTACTATACATGGCTATTACATTTCGGTTTAATTGGATCAAGGTTGGGATAACTTCACTATATATTATTTTTAGATTACAAACACAATAATATTATGTTATATAATACTGTAATATATTTACGCACATAATATTGAAACTCGAAGGTCGCTCGTGTTCTATTTTTTTTTATACTAACCTGTACATGCGAGCGCATATTATTTGACTAAGACAAAAGCAAGAGTCGCCTAATTCAGCGGTTCTCAAACTTTTTGGCGAAAGAAAAAGCCTTAATATAATTATAAAAAACTGATTTATATGTATTTATGAATAATCATATTGCAATGTAATATTACGTAATATTTAGATGTAACCTTATAATCTCCTTTTGGTAGGTATTTTTTGCAGTATTTTAGCCCTAGGGTTCCGCGGAACACACTTTGAGAATGGCTGGCCTAAAGTATAAATGTTTCTTCTAGATAACTATAAACACTAAAAATATTTTCTCAACCACAAAGATATGTCATTTTAGTGATAGTAGTTTTCTGTATGAAGGCAAAGTGCGCTATTTAACATAGGTACTATATACATGTATATAAATTTGTATAAATATGAATTTTTTAATATAATCAAACGAATCTTATTTCCAATAATATTTGTCTGCCTACGCGAATCAATTTCTAGGGCGGGCAGTAACTAAGCAACGTTACACGTGTTTTCCCGCCCTACATCCCGCCCGCCTAACAACAAACTACATTCCCGTAACTTACGTTTTCATTTGATGTAATTACAAAATTTTATAAATTAAGTATTTAAATACTGTCAAAATTAAAAATTCTAATTTTTTGTATTTTCGTATTTAAATTTATAGGCACTCCTAATATACCGGTTGGCTTTAATATAATTCTAAATATATTTTAAATAATTTTCTAATAAGTTTCGACTTGTGTATGAAGAAATATAGATTACTTCTTCTTTCGTGGGAGTGCACTGCACCAGCGCTCTTTAGGACGAGCCGCCTCTGCTTGTGTCTACCCTTAAATAAATAAACTTGTCCTGTGAGTATTAGGACAGGACAGCACAGACATAAAATCCTGAAATATTTATTTCAGGAGAATCAAACCTCTGTACAACAAACAACAAGTGCGTCACAGATGTTATATGTATAATATATAATAACATTCGTAAATAATATTAATATAATTATTGTCATTTCGTTACAAATTTCAGAATAATATGTAGCTCGGCGAACGTTACACGTGTTTCCCCGCCCTACCCCGCCGTACTCCCGCCGTACTCCCGCCCTCCCTTCTTACAACTATGTTATTGCAATTACCTATATCATTGAATTGAATTTTACGCACAAATATTTATGTGGAGTAATTTGTTATTAGATTTTTCCAATTCGATTGGAGAGGTAACGATTTGGTTTTCTGTTTTGTTTTTTTCCAAAGATAATAATAATAATAATAAATACTTTATTGCTTTAAAAACATAATAATAACAATACAACAACAATAGGAAGCAGATTTAGAGCAATTGGCGATCTTATCACTAAAAGTAATTTCTTCCAGATAACCAATTGTCATAGAAGAAGCAGTAATAGTATTGGGCAATGCAATTTAGATAAATAAAATACATAAATACAATCATGACGAGTAATTTAGTATCTTTTTTGCATAACAATGTAATATAACAACAAAAATATATAATGAATAATGCGTAAAATTTTAAATACAATCGATGTTTAGTAGAGTTGCTGGAGGGTGAGGTTTACGCGTAGGGCGCGCGGGGCGGCGTGCGGAGGGCGGGCGGCAGGGCTCAAGGTTACACGTGGCACTACGGCCGTACCAACCGCGATGATTCACCCACGTGAATGAAACGTCACCCAGTGTAGGCGTCCACCTTTATATAAGTGAGTTTTTGGATATTCAAGAGCGGGATAATAAAATATTAAGAATCGAATTAGAACGTAATTTGTTCAATAACTATCAGAAAAAAAAACAACTTTAATTTAGAGGGTTTTGAGTTTTACTTTTTGATTGTGGCATTCTTCTCGTCGTACACCTTTACGAAGTCACGGTAGAGTCTAACGATGAGCAAGTGCACGCCTTTAGTGCCTATGCTAATAAACGATTTTCATTTTTCATTATTTTCTAATTCTGATTTAGCGAATCAAAAATATAGTTATCATATTGATTCATTTCCATTGGAATGATCTCTGATACTTATTTAATGACTTAAATGCGAGCGAAGCCGCGGGTGAAAGCTAGTTACTATATATTTGAAAATTACGTTTTCTAAATATTGTAGTGTATTATAATAGTTTTACATTGTAGAATTAACTATCTCTCTTCTTCCACGTACTTATTTTTAATTATATTGCAACATCCGAAATGTTCTGAAACTTTTGCAGACATCGCAGCGATCGTGATCGTGAAAATGTAGTTGTACTGATTATAAATTTCTCACGTCAAAGTGCTACAAGCAGCAGAAGACAAAGCAAAACAAAACGAAATGATCGAAACCGCGCGTTTTCTAACTAATTCCTTTTGAGGCATTTATGCAAAACTTTCACTTGCACATAACAATTAAGTAAGATTGCCTCAAAGAAACTATTTATTATAATATTATATCTATATTTACTGCACCGTGTTTTAATACAATATAATAATGGACAGACAACTAAAAATAATAATAATAAAAATAAGTTTATTTTGCAAAGAATTTTGGTACGTAAAAATAGCAAGGGTTCGAAAACCTGTGCTACTGGGTACACTAGTTACCGAAATTTATGTATGAGATAGATAGAAAGAGAATATATAAACAA
The DNA here is from genome assembly GCA_028551675.1 of Tineola bisselliella. Classification (NCBI taxonomy): domain Eukaryota; kingdom Metazoa; phylum Arthropoda; class Insecta; order Lepidoptera; family Tineidae; genus Tineola; species Tineola bisselliella. The sequence continues at coordinate 206,061 of JAPWLS010000717.1, read as the reverse complement.
AACTTTTAGAATATAAAGAAATATAAATACCAGAATATATACGATTTTCAGAATAAATACACTTATCAGACAGAACATATCACAATTCAAATTCACTCCCAAAATTCCCGACAAACTTCTCAGAAAGATGATCATACAATCTTGACTTAGCTTCCAGGTTTACTAAAGGATATACATTTAATTTTTTATTTATCCTATTATATATATATTACGGGACCGACATATAAATTGATTCTGTATAAACAACTGATAGGTTCGCGGTTCAAATCAAAGTCACACTTAATTTTCGATAAAATTCGAGTGAATACAAAGCCCTGGGCCCAGAATAGGAGACCTCTTTACTATGGGCTTTAGGGCAACAACTCAAACACGTAAAGCTGTTCAGGGTGTTTTTGGGACAGCACAAAAATTAGTGAATAAATCTAATATCTATATATGACTAAGCTGGCATAGACTATGCCAGCCATTCTCAAAGTGTGTTCCGCGGAACCCTAGGGCTAAAATACTGCAAAAAATACCTACCAAAGGGAGATTATAAGGTTACATCTAAATATTCCAACTAAATATTACGTTGCAATATGATTATTCATAAATACATATAAATCAGTTTTTTTTATAATATATCAAGGCTTTTTTCTTCGCCAAAAAGGTTTGAGAACCGCTGGACTAAGCTATCCTCAGGTATGTTTTTGTGGCAACAGTTTATGGACCGTAGTCCGGCTTAGCAGTAGATGGAGTGCAGTCATATGACCGGCTAATATAAAAAAATGTGTTATTGAATTTGTATAAAAGCGTAAATATAAAATGCAGTCTAATCTAGTCCGTACGAATTGTTTATATACGTGTCTATCCCATATCTAAATTAAGACAATGCAGTAAAAGCATTTATTACAATAAAAAACTGTAATAAAGGCCCAGACATAAAAAATTGTAAGCCATTTTATGATCCAAGCGATTTCCTAGTTGACTTTCGCATAACACCAGCTTTTCTTCGACGCGACCCTCACAGACGTACAGCCATCCTCTTCGCTCATACGAGTCCGTCTCGCTTGGTAACGAAGGTTGTCGACCGGGGCAATGAGCGCGCGAAAGTACTTTCACATTCGATGCGCGGGCGCAAGTCCTTTGCTCAAACTTATGCGTTTGCGTTTAGTTTTTATGTAAGATTGTTTAGTTCTCCGATAGGAACGTTAACTATTTTGTAAATTTAGGTTTAGAGTTTAGAGAGAAGTATGTAGGTACATTTAGGAATGCTAACTCTTATCTAACTCATTCAGCATCCACCTGTGTTATGGAAGATAACATTAAAACAATATAACACGTTGAATATAATTTCAATTTATCCATCACGCCTTTGTTACTCCAATTAATATCAATAGCCTCATATTACAGAGCAGCAAGTCGTACCGGCGCGTGCGCAGCGTGACAGTCTGTCAACCTCAGCTTTCACTTGTACACTTCCTACCTACATCAATTTGATTGCACGATAATGAATAACTATTAAAACGTTAACTTGTCCATTTTATAATTAATCGCCTGTTATTTAATTATAAAATGGAGAAACACTGTATTTATAAAATTTATAACTGTTAATACTGTCAAACTCTCTTGGGTAATATTGCCCCCACTATGCCGGCTTGTGCAGCTGAACTTAAATCATGTTTGTCTTTTGTTTTGAATTAACAAACGCTTGTAACTATTGTAATAGAGCCTAGTGATATGACGGGACTGGGATTCACATGTGACTATTAACCCTTCGTTGGGCGTCTCTCAAAAACTCCTTAGATCGGGCGCGGTGTGCTTGACGGGCTCATTGAGTAAATTGATGATTAAATTTTTTCTAATTAAATCTAAGATGAAAATCAAAATCAATCTTTTTTATTGGAATATTTAGAAATAAATTTTATACAAAAGTTCTCTTTCCCCTTTAAGTCAGACTAAAAACTGAAAGAGTTCATAGAACCTATAACTGTTGTGCCTGTGAGATCGGCCGCGCCCGACGGAGGGTTAAGTATTGAAAATATACATACAAAATGTTTGAATGTGCGTATGTATAGATATCGTAGTTAGGAGCTGTGCATCTATTGTAGGAAATGGGTCAGCACGTCGAGAGTTCCAAACTTAGCAAGAGCAACCGCAAAAAGAATAAAACGCTTCGGCTCGGTTGCACGACGTCTCTTAAACCGAGATTAAACGAAATAGCTTTAAAATGCCGGAAATATTTAGTTATATGTAATAAATACCACTTTTTTGTTATTAATAGCATTATTTTTAAATTAAAAACGTACTATATATTAAGAAATAAACATAATAATAATAAAACACAACGTATTTTAAATTAGTTGAATCACGTTCGTAATTAAAAATTATTTAATGGCATGAAGAAGAATGTGCCTATATATATGTACTAGCTATTACCCGCGGCTTCGCTCGCATTTAAGTCATTAAATAAGTATCAGAGGTCATTTCAATAGATCAGCGGTTCTCAAACTTTTTTGGCGAAGGAAAAAGTCTTAATATAATTATAAATAACTGATTTATATGTATTTATGAATAATCATATTGCAATGTAATATTACGCAATATTTATTTAAAATATTTAGATGTAACCTTATAATCTCCCTTTGGTAGGTATTTTTGCAGTATTTTAGCCCTAGGATTCCGCGGAACACACTTTGAGAATGGCTGCAATAGATGATTCCAAACAGCTGGTACTATAGTAAAAAATAATTTATTTTTTAGACCTAAAACTATGTGTACAGAGTTTCATGATAATCGGTTAGGTAGTTGTTGCGTGAAAATGTATAGATATATATATATATATATATATATATATATATATATATATATATATATATATATATATATATATATATATATTAACGAGTCAAAAACCGCAATAACCAATAATAATTTAACTGGTTAGCAGCCTCCACTCAAGGGTAGGAAAAGAATAGTGGATGACATTGAAGCGGGCGACTTAATTTCATGAACACTCGACCAGATGACGGAAGTGCTCGCTTAGCAGTTAGCCATGTATGGTTAACACGACGTACGATCACGCTGATTTGCACTTTAAAGCCATTTATATATATATGTGTGTGTGTGTGTGTGTGTGTATATGTTATGATACATGGATTTATGATTCGCAATCACTTTTACTGAAATAGCGATATTGTCTTATAGCAAAAGCGTATTAATTTTTGTAACTGGGGGCTACTCGCTGAGCGCCTGCACTTCGGACGAAAATACGGACGTTTCCTACTCAGGAATACTTACGTAATGATTCACGAAATTACGGATTTGACAGTGACATCACGAGGGATAGGCCACACAATGCTTATTTTACTGGTTTATGTGTCAAAATTCACATAAACTATAGAAGTGACGGCAGTATCACGAAACTTCGGATATGCCTGAGTAGCACCCTGCTTCAGAAAAATGACATCATCAATCCAATGACACTACCTTCTACCATAAACAATTGTTTTGTCTCTGGTTTTTATATAACTAGCTTTTACCCGCAGTTTCGCTCGTATTTAAGTCATTAAATAAGTATCAGAGATCATACTAACTATAGTCAATTAGAAACTGTAGTAAAAAATAATTTTGTCTTAAAATAAAAAGTATCCTATGTTACTTCTAGTACCTCCAAAAATATGTGTACAAAGTTTCATGATGATCGGTTAAGTAGTTGTTGCGTGAAAACGTAACAAACAAACTTACATTCATATTTATAATATTAGTAAGGATAACCCGTCAGATTTCTTTGCGCATGTAATTGTGATTGTTAAATATTAATTTATTGAAAGTAAAATGCTAAAATTGTCAACATTTTGCACGTTAATATATAATAGTAGAAGTCTTTGTTTTATTAATTAATACTATTGTATATATTAATTAATTTAAACGCAGTTTCTAAGTAAACTTCAGTTTTGCACGTCACTGTTTGCGTTTGCATCATCAAGCCGGCATAACTAAGGTGGTTGCTCTCTAAAAACATTCCGTCGTGATGACATTGGGTTATACAGAGTTCACAATTAGAAATAAATTATCCGTTATAATACAAGCCACATGTATTTAGTAATTAACCATGGTTTAAGATATGTGTGCCGATTAAATTGGTACAACTAGCCCTCTGTCGGTCGGTGCATCGGCCTGCAGTTGCATAATGTTCCGCTATTAATATATGGCGGCTGACTAATGTTAGAGAAACAGATTGTCTGCATTATTTATAATACTAAATTTACTTTTTACGCTTTTTATGTCTAATTTTCTATTTATACCCTTTCTGATTTTAGTTGTGGTAAATTTTCAAATTTAAACTGAAAAAATAGCCCTTTATTTAGGCTGTTAACGATGCACTGTCTAGTTACAACATTTTAACCGCAAATAAACAGATAACCAGCACCTAGAACCTACAATCTATTGATATTTCCTAATAAACTGCAAATTGTGAACCTAAACGCAAAGATAGTGCAATAACACAACCTCGTAGTCTAGTCCATTTGCGGTTTCGTTAATTACCGCATGCGGGTTGCGGGAGCTTTTTTATACACACCATGAGGCTCGCTTTCAGAAAGTTCTGCCTACCCCTGGAATACAGAATGCAGTCGTAAATAATTCATAATGAAATGAAATGAAAATCGTTTATTAGCATAGGCACTAAAGGCGTGCATTTGCTCATCGTTAGACTCTACCGTGACTTCGGAAAGGCGTATGGCGAGAAGAAGACCACAAGAAACTCGTCAATCATAGCATGTACATAAAATAATAATAATAATAATTAAAAAAACTGAATTTTAACTCAAAAAAAAGTAAATAACAATTTATAAATCATATTGCACAGTGGTTACAATAAATGTCAAATTAATAACATATCCCTAGTAATATTATAAATGTGAATGTGAGTTTGTTTGTTACGTTTTCACGCAACAACTACTTAACCGATCATCATGAAACTTTGTACACGTATTTTTGGAGGTACTAGAAGTAACATAGGGTACTTTTTATTTTAAAAATATATATATATATTTTACTATAGTTTCCAATTGACTATAGTTTCAGCTGTTTGGGATTATATTGATTTATTTCTATTGAAATGATCTCTGATACTTAAGCCGCGGTTAAAAGTTAGTATGTACATAAAATACATAAGTCAATCAACTTGCAAATACAATAACTTATAGTGCTATTAATTCATATGAAATATGAGAAACACGGAAGCGGACTCATTGTTCCCGTAAATATGCAGCCGAGGTATTTACAACTCCACCGATTATTCTTGTGGCCGGGGTTTACTTTTTCCAGGAATTCATGAAAAATTAATATCCATCTATAACTAAGTAGTTATTTGTGTAGTGGTTAAACGCTTTCCTTTGGCTGAATTTCCAATAAACGAGTAATAACTTATTTAAAAATGTTACAAGAATTTTGACTTAAAATACTGTAGTTGTTTTAAGCTAAAAGTACTTTCTCTGAAACTTTCAGTTTATCTTCAGTGTTACTTGTTACTAAAAAAAATATTATTTCAGATTTAAATAATATAACCGATTGTAAATGTACGACATTGGCAGAATCGTCTTTATCGGACATTTGAGGCTATTTAAATAAATAAAAAGATTGTAAATGTTGATTAGAAAGCTATTATTGTAATTTCAGTAATTGAAATATTGTATAATTATTCACTTGTTACATCTTTAGTATAGGGAAGAAAATGAATTATTTTATAAATCAATGCAGTAATTGAATACACTTGCAAATTTATATATTTACACTTCTATGTCAATTTAATAATAAATAATCTCGCATGAGCGTTGAAATTATTTCTAAGTAATAAATAAATATCGATCTAATAACGATATATCAAGAATAGGGTCTCAACATGTGGTCGGGCAGCGTAACGTAAGAGCGGCCGACGCACCCGCGGCCGTGCGACGACCTCGCTATTCGCGACCCAACTGAAAAACACGCGGCAATTTTCACGCGCTTTCCACCGGCCCATCGATAAAAACGCACGGTTTTTGTAAATATTTCACTATGATAACTATTCTACAATAATATTCAAATTCATTTATTTGTCTATACTAATATAATAAAGAGGAAACATTTGATTGTTTGTTTGTATGTATTGAATAGGCTCCGAAACTACTGGACCGATTTGAAAAATTCTTTTACCATTACAATCCTACATTGAACATAGGCTATAGAATATTTTCAATTATTTTTTTAAAGAAATATTACATTTTAAGTTCACACAATTGGATGTCTATGCCTAATTTTGGCGGTCAAATTAAAATTCCTACTGAGAATTAGTTTCATGAATTTTATACATATTTGTAACGAATATATATTTTTTTTGTTTTGGTAGAAATAAGTATATATTTAAGCTGGTAAATCTAGTGTTAAATATGTTTAAGTCATCAATGTCTCTTATAACCCTAGGTTAATGGTTGAATATGCGCGGGCCCATATAGAGTACACTTTTGTTCATGAGATCTGTACTGCATGTAGTGTTCAGTTAGGTTTTAGCCGAATTAAAAAAGTACTATATATTATTTAGGCGTTAATTTTAGAATATATTTTTATTAGAGTAATAAATCTTTACCAATATTAACTTGATACGCCGATCTGTTATGAGTGCCAACGTGTATCAGATGTATTTTTCACAAAAGGTGTTTGTCGTGAAAGACAATGGCCCATGTTGTTTGGCGTCAATCCAATCACGCCTACATATTCTTAGGGGTAACCAACATATTAACTGGGTTACCTTTTTGATGTGAAACATCTTTTGGCGCGGGTATAAACTGGATCGTTGGCGTGGCGACGCTTGCCGTGGCGATGGGTCGCCACGCTATACTATTTTACTTATTACGCCGGACAATTCAATATACACGACACTATAAATCTAGTTGGTCGCGCCTGAACTGAAAATCGAGTTGGCCGCGCTTTGTCGTGTTGAGGTGAACATTGTGTATATTGAATTGTTTCATTAAGCAATAATTAGTTCCTGTTGTAATCTTGTCTTTTACGCATATGACTTGAATAAACTCGATGTTTCACATCTGCCAGGCGTCCCGTGACGGCTCACATTTTTTTTTATATCGTCCATACTAAGTTAGCAGTTTTGTCATAGGCAGTGACTAATAAGTCTTATAACGAAATATTAATTTTCATTGTTTTAAGCTTCAGATGAAAATTTATTGATGTTCAAACAGGAAATTATCGATTACAAATCTATTTGTATATTAGATTATTTATTCAGTAGATTTTTACGTGTAAAAATTAATTAAATAAAAAATTGATGTTCATTTAAAAATACTTTTATTTCATAAATATAACAACTTTTTTATCCACTTAACCATGTTAAGTTTAACTTGAATATATTCTAGATTTTAAAAGAGGTAGGTAGACTTTTAGTAGTAGACGAAGCTAGGTCCAAACGACTGCTATCTGTAGATTTTTTAACATTATTCCCGCGGCCAATTCGTAGAACACCGTTTCATTTTCTGTCCACAATATTGATAAGCACGACATGCTCTCCTCTCATCATGAGCTGCGGGATGTGTCTTGTGCATTGCCAGACCCCCTTGCCAATTGGAGTCTCGTATGATTTTGGCATGTTATATGCACTCGCTGCAGTGCCTTCTTCCACAGGTTCACCTGAAAATTCGCTCAAAATTAACATCATTCGTTTGTCTCAGATATTTATACCAGAAAACTGAAAAACAAATGGCTTTATCATTATTGAAATACCGACCCTTGCAGACGTTTAAAATTGTTTAATTGTTGATTTTTATTTTATTTAAGACACCTGTGTAGCGCAGTTATAAAGGCATAGGTTTCGGACTCGAGTTTCGATCGAAGTAAAAAAAAAATTTGTACACAATTATAAAAATGCAAAAACAGCCACTAACCTGAAACTGGTATAACCTTTCGTTTCTTAACTTTCTTCTTGTTCCAGACTTCTAGTACGTCAGTGAGGGCTAGATTCCATTGTTTGTCGAATGCTACCAGATTCGCGTGAAGCTCGCCGCGGACACCTGTTGCGTTACGTGTTACAATCTGTTGGAGAGATTTAGTGATAAGTGGAGAAATATGCAAGGTTCCGTGATACCGATACGACCTGAATAATTTTATTCCACTGCAAAGAAATTTTTCGCCTTTTTTAAACTACTATTGCTTTACATAGAGACGAAAGCCGAACTAAAATTTAAGATATTTATTCACTCAAAAATAATTACACAAATTCACTTAATTGAAGAGTTACACTAATTATAACTCGAGAACGGCCGAACCGATTTGGCTGCAAATTGGTGGGGAGATAGCTTAGGGCTGGGGGAAGGCTTTAGGATACTTTTTATCCCGTTGGATATAAAGGAAAATCGTGTTAGTGGCACTATTTATAACTCAAGAACGGCTGAACCGATTTGGCTGAAAATTGGTGAGGTGGTAGCTTAGAACCAGGAAACGGAGATAGGGTACTTTTTATCCCGTTCGACCGCGTTCCCGTGTGGCGTGACATAAAACGTCAAAGGGAATAAAAATTGTTACATAATTAAAATACAATTGTCACTTATGTCATTGTGGTTGAAAATAAACAGCTTTTCATGTTAAAACTGCATATATATTTTATTCATAATGCAAATAACGATGTCTATCGGCAAGTATTGTATTGAACAATCATTATGGCAAGAAAACGTACGTACTCTCAGAAAAAGTGTCGAGAAACATGACTTCGGGAAGAAGGTGAAACAATCTACAAGTTTTCTTTACAACTACGTAGCCTTGCTGGTTATTGCGAATTTGGGAACACCCTTGGAGACTGTCACGATAATTTAGAGGAATGTCCAGCCAGAGGCAAACGCTGTAGGTTATGCGGGAAGGACAACCACTTCTCAAAAGTGTGCATTAGTAGCGGAAAAGCAATGCATAAATAGTTTCGAACGAGACGTTTAGCACGACACAACACGTCTAGCGAATCTAAAGACAATGAAAGCAACCAAACGTATCCAGTGAATAAAAAAGATTCGCCAACTAAGGTAATGATACCAACTAAGTGAAATGTTGTTTGGAAGATAAATGCGCACTACGTTTGATCTTCTTAAGCTAAGCGTTAAGGAAGATCTTGAATGAATTGGGTTATTTCAGGAACTCAGGCCATCAGTTAAAGAAACTATTCCGCCAGAATATTCGATTGGAGACATGGTCTGGGTTAACAAATCTATAGGGAAAGGCTCTGAACCAGGGATTACATCAAAACGCACCGGGCCTTACTCCTATCAAGTTGAAATGAACAATGGAGTAATCAAACGTAAACACTTTGATCAACTTAGGCAAAGGAAACTAACGATGAGAACAACGATGATAATGATGTCATTCGTAACGATAACAGTTTGGAAACGAAAAACGATACTGTGAGTAACAACAAGAAGTCGAAGAATTATTCCTATTATAGTCGTGGATTAAAACGAGGTAGGGGTGATGTCAATGATCATGTTTTACCGGACACGATGACTTATCAACCTGGTGCATCAACTCAAATCACACAACAAAGTTTATCAGATGGACATGGAGACAAATCAGCTGGATCTCCTAACGCTCAACAGTAGGATCTTGAACAGCGGGAGCCTCAACCCTCAACATCTGCAGCATTAAACGAGGCACTACGTCGTTCCACACAATGACGTAAACCTCCTGCGCGTTTCAGATATTGAGCTTTCAGGAGGAGTAATGTTACATAATTAATATTCTAGGCTTAAAATACTATTGCCACTTATGTCATTGTGATTGAAAATAAACAGCTTTTCATGTTAAAACTGCATTTATATTTTATTCATAATGCAACAAAAGTCATTATAAAACGTGACGCAAATGACATTATAAACGCAAATGACAGCTAAACGTAATTTTGTCTATGGTTAAGTATGGTTGAAAATTTCATAATTATAAATTTTGTCAGAAATTAATAAACATCAGTAAAAATCCAAAATCTGTTTATTTATTGCTTCTAAGGCGGAACAAAGTCCGCCGGGTCAGCTAGTATAATTATAAAAACTGATTTATATGTATTTATGAATAATCATATTGCAATGTAATATTACGTAATATTTAGTTGGAATATTTAGATGTAACTTTATAATCTCCCTTTGGTAGGTATTTTTTACAGTATTCTAGCCCTGGGTTCCGCGGAACACACTTTGAGGATGGCTGATATAGACTATATCGTATTATACTAGAATATTTACAACACCATTACAAAGTTAAACTTTAGGGACAGTATAGATATTCGGAGAAGCTAAGCCTGGTCCCTTGATATGACACATCCTCCCTACTATATAAATATGAATGTGAGTTTGTTTGTTACGTTTTCACGCAACAACTACTTAACAGATCATCATGAAACTTTGCACACATATTTTTGGAGGCACTACAAGTAACATAGGATACTTTTTATTTAAAAAATGAATTATTTTTTACTATAGTTTCCAATTGACTATAGTTTCAGCTGTTTGGAATCATATTGAAATGATCTCTGATACTTATTTAATGGCTTAAATGCGAGCGAAGTCGCGGGTAAAATCTAGTTGACAATAACGGATGACAATACTAATCAATTTAATAGTAGAAAATGTAATTATTAAAATAGCTGATTGTATTATTCGCAGGTGACAAAGGTGAAGCAGCTCTTTCTTCCATCCTCCTTCAGTGCTGTACGCAGGCGTCTCCCCACACACCACGAATGTGTTCAAACGCAACTTATACTTCCAGCCACAGGCAAAACTATTATTTGGTAAGTATTCACAGTTTATACAAAAACTGCGTACTATATACAAAATCAACGAAAACTTTTATAATGTTAACAGAACCCGGTGATATATAAGTAGGTGTCGTATTTATGCGCCGAAGGGACGTATTCCCTTCACCTTGGCCGGAATGTCAAAATAGTTTGACATTAGTTTTCCTGTCGTTTATTTTGAGTCTGACATTCTCTCATGGTTAAATCGTATTGTTTTACCCTTTACTTATTTATTTGGATAGCTAGGAGTAACACAGGTAGTATTACGTACAAGAAGACGCTTGCAACTACATATTTCTGTAATTGGACTCGAAGGCGACTCTAGTACTGGGTAGACGAACCTTTACGCATTAGCGTGCCAATTTTCCTAAAGAAATGTTTAATGAAGTATAGATGACTTTGTGATTATTGGGAAAATAATTATTTACTACAAAAAAAGTATATTTTGTAATGTTTATTTAAATCGCTCGTAATAAATGAAGTAGGTATTCACACTTTTTCCTTAGTCCATAATGAATTTCTGATCAGCGACATGCCCAAAATATTGTGTCAAAATCCTTCTAAGGTTGATTTCATGTTATTATTGTGTAAAGCAAAGAAAACACTCTCTGCACCCTTGTGCACTGCACTACAGGTAGGGCTGTCTCTGATTAGAATCCAATAGGACACTTTTACTTGTTAAAATAAATATAAATTATTACAATTTGATTTAGCGTCTATATACTGGCATTGTCCACTTACATACTAATGTCATAATAATATATAATAATAACGTATCTATAGCGTGCTGTCTAGGGAGGCTGCAAGGGTAAAACAATATACTTTTATTTATATCCAAGCTTTTTTTATCAGTAAAATAATAATAATAATAATAATACAATATCACTCTATCTACAGAACTAATCCTAGAACTGTATTTCTGTAGATATTGCTCTTACGTACTTACATTAATAACAAAAGTTTTAAATACATATATAGTAAGTACAGTCAGCTGCTATAAACCATCCTAATATACACGTGTCTATTTTAACACAATTATAAATAAACATTTGAACCGAATAATTGAAACAATACCCAATCGAACGCATCGACTGCCATTGACATTTGCTATCCCTACTAATATTATAAATGTGAATGCGAGTTTGTTTGTTACGTTTTCACGCAACGACTACTTAACACACGATCATCATAAAACTTTGTACACATATTTTTGGAGGTACTACAAGTAACATAGGATACTTTTTATTTTTAAAAAAATATTTTTTACTATAGTTTCCAATTGACTATAGTTTCAGCTGTTTGGAATCATATTGATTAATTTCTATTGAAATGATCTCTGATACTTATTTAATGACGAAGCGAGCGAAGCCGCGGTTAAAAGCTAGTATTATATATGTTATTTACACCCCGAATTATTTAACATACAATTATACAGCGAGCAAACCTTGAACAATTGACGCGAGTACATTGCATATCCACTTATTTATAAAAATAATTATATGTCAAATGACTGCATTTTATACTAGTATACTTTCGGTCAAATGACCACTCCCGTCTTTTTAATGTTAATACTCACATTATTATTTTCTAATATATTGAGGGTAGTCAGTCCCTCAGTTTGCTGTTAACCATTAAGGGGTACTAAAAGACCAGTAGACTACAAGTAAAGTAGTTAGGTTATTCAAAGATAAATAAATAAATATTGGTGCAACCGATTCTTTCTAACCAGCGAATAGACTCAACTATAGTAACATACCGGTTAATTGTTATTGAAAGAACGTGCCCAAATTTGATTGTTTAACTTTGCACCTACAAACGCGAGGTCGAATAACTACTCGTGTGATATTCGATCAAGTTTAACCGGCCTCGATTATTCACGGTTAATTGTTGTTAGACCTTATAAATATATATTGGACACATTTTCCTTCCCAGCGAACATTTATTTTTGCTACCAAATTACATCACAATTTTACATACACTCGCATCAAATGTTATTACTTAACTCAACTCGCTTATTACAGCGATTCTCAACCTTTATAGAATAGTAAACTATGCATTTGATCATGTGATGATCTTTAGCAAAGTTGTGCATGAGCCCACGAAGGTTTCTGAGTTGGTACGACCAATTTTCGACAGATGGCGCCACTGTCATTCCAATGAATTTCATATATTGCCGTATAGGAAACAATAAGGATCTTTACTAAAACTGCAATAATATAACCCAAGGTTGTCAAAAATTGTCAAACAAGGTCTTTCATCGCTTGATGATAGAACAAAAAAAAACGAAGTCGGGGGCAACAGCTAGTATAAAATAAAATGTACTACAAAAACAACAGTACATTTATTAATAAATAAATAATAGTTTTAATCAGAAACACTGGCTTATTATGAGCAAAGCATGAGAATCAATAAAGCCGACCTTTACTGAAACACCAAGCTTTGCTCTAATTAATTTCGCACAAAAATCCAAACAAGAGCATCTCGACCGTCGAGGTCTTCGCGATGTAACAGTGCGGAAGTCACGCTCGGTAAAGCTGGAAGCCAGGGTCGCGCGGATTGGGCGCGATCGAGATGCAATCGTGAGATCATCGATACGCAAAAAAATATGTTACCAGGCCTATAGAACTGCTGAATTTAGTTATACTGTTGAATCCAATTGAAATTGTAAATGTTTGACAATGATGATGAAACTGGATAAAAAGACTTGCTAGTCATATCACAATTGTATAATGAAAACACCAGGGCAGTATATCTTTGTTCAAGTAAAATCGAAATAAAAAAAACTTTATCCCTTAGGCTCTTGCGTTTAATCAGAACTCATAACAAACTCACCAATTATATCCTGTACAATATACAGTGAAAATACAATTGTATATATAATCTTCTTTGTGAGAGCTATTATATGTATATCAAAGTAACATATATATATTACAGATGCACTCAAACAAACACTACAACTAGACAAAGCCCAGACCTCGCTTTTTATTTATTTATTTATTTGGCTTACCTACAAAATTACATTAGAACTACATATTATATAAACTAAATGAAATTTTAATTATAGGATAGGACGGCATGCTCATGGTGATAAAGGGATAGATACTACACTTCTAATAAAATTACAAAAATACATAAAAATAAAAAACAAGAACCAAATAGATATAAGGAAGAGGGGAAAAAAACACATCACTAACTAACTTAGTTAGAGATAGTTAGTATCCAGATGATTCCTGTATTTTTTAAATATTTCATAGACAATATAGACTAATTTATTTTGGTAAATAATTCCATATAACAAGAATACCAAACACGTCCGAGCCCTGTAAAGATTGACGGCAAACTGAAAAACTACCCTCAATACACTACCCCATTATTGCACCAGTAGTAAATATTCCCAAAGCTCAGTAGACTCTTGTTGAAATAGTAAATAGAATGGACTGAAAATACTTCGTAGTCATCGCGCCGATTACTAATTTGGCATTTGGACAATGCAAAATATTTATCCATTATTCTCGGGGCAATGACTGTCTTAATTACAATTACCTAAAATAAACTTTAGCCAGCGCACTTTTCTTTGCGACTGTCTTATGAAATGAAATGAAAATCGTTTATTAGCATAGGCGCTTGCTCATCGTCAGACTCTACAATGGCTTCGGAAAAGCGTATGACGAGAAGAAGACCACAAGAAACTCACCAATCAGAGCCTGTACATAAAAAAAACTGAATTTTCATTCTCACAAGAATTAAAATTAGATCAGACCCACGGTGCAACCACACAATAATATGATTTCACAATCAGTAGAAAACTCCACCGAATCATTTACTTAATCATCAGATGAACAGAACAAAGGACGCAGAACTACTATTTATAAATACGCCTTCGCATTACCGCTGTTTCCGTATTAATACCTGTTTTTTCACTACAACAGAACACAAACATAGTTGCGGCTACACAAACGTATAGCATGTGTGTAATTTCAAATGTTACAATCAGATATGCATAGAATGGTATGAAAAAGAAGATTTTGTCCTGGGGATTTGACAGCTACATCACGACGGATAAGCCACACAATGTTTATTTTACGGACTTATATGTCAAAATTCACGTAAGCTACAGAGGTGACGACTGTATCACGAAACTTAGGATATGCCTGAGTAGCCTCCATGAATCCACTGCTTATTGGGATCATTGATACATAAGAATCCACTCCAGCTCAGTATTAGGTGAAATAAAGTCCTACCAAACAATAATTATAAAAAAAAAATTAATTTAACCCATTACTTCCCAAGCGTCGAAAACATTGGAATTTTTTGGTGAAATCTTTAAATTAAGTTCATAATACGTTAAGAAAAAATAATATGACAAAAAAAAAATCTTTAACGCTGAAAATATGACAATGGGGATATATTTGGTAGAAGTCTAAGAATCAGTTTTATGTACTTTGAAGTTGGTTACTGTTTTCTTTTTTACGGTATATAAAATCGGAACATAATGCTTTTCTTGAGGCAACAAAAATGATCAATTTGAAAAAATTACATTAAAATTACGTAAATATTTTTCTCAGCGGAAAAAAATTATTTGATCAGAAAAGTAGTATAAAAATACGAATTTCATCAGAAACAATAAAAAATAAAACTCTTAATAGGCTAAAAAAAAAATTGAATATAGTGTCCTATAAATAGGATAGTGGGAAGTAATAAATAAGTGTAGATAAAAAAAATGCAACGGTAAATATGAAAATAGAATATCAATCGGGCTGTAGTGTGACGTGTTGTATGTCTATTAGTGGTAGTGTGGTGGTACTTTCACTGGTTCGGGTGGGGCACACCGTGTTTAGAGTTTCGGCCTTGACGAGGCCACCACGACACTCGAATGCCGTAAAGATTACTTTCACTGTTACTCGAGGGGCAAAAACCTGGACGAGCGCGATTACACACCGATTATTCATTTATATATTACATTTTTTTATAATCATTGCAACATTGACATTTTATTATTTTAAAATACCACCATAGTATGGTCTATAACAGGGGTCGGCAACCTATGACCCGTGGGTCACTGAGTGACCCATTTGGTAGTTTCAAGTGACCTACTTTAGTTCCGAAAATAAAATATAATATATACAAACTTTTTTTTTCTTTTTCTCATAAAATTGACGTCACAAGTTCGTATCGTAGAGAAAGTTTATTCAACTATGTTTGTAAGTATTTTCTTAACAAAATACCATATTATTTTAGTAACTGTTTTAATACGAAAATATCTCTGACCCGAACGTCTCTTTAATACTCGCATTTTGGTTAATTTTGACCCGCAGCCAAAAAAGGTTGCCGACCCCTGGTCTATGGGCTCTCAAGTCGTCTTCCACTATACTGACTTTGGTATATACTACTTCAAGATGATCCCGAAACCAAATCTAATTACTTTCCACATAACAAATATTAAATGTAGCTTATTAATAATTTATCAATAAAATATTAATCATTTGAAAAAATAAATAATATCATTAACTCTAGCACACCACAGACTAATAAAAGTTTTCTAAAGTAGCAGTCTATTGACGTGACAATTACGACAATCCCTACTAATATTATAAATGTAAATGTGAGTTTGTTTGTTACGTTTTCACGCAACAACTACTTAGTCGATCATCATGAAACTTTGTACACATATTTTTGGTGGTACTAGAAGTAACATGGGATACTTTTTATTTTTTTTAAAATATCACTTTTTACTCTACTTTCCAACTGACTATAGTTTCAGCTGTTTGGAATCATATTGATTAATTTCTATTGAAATGATCTCTGATACTTATTAATTGACTTAAATGCGAGCGAAGCCGCGGGTAAAAGCTAGTATACTATATATATTGTAGTCATTTTGAAAACGATCAATCATGTTGCGATTTCTTAAACAATTTTGCGTATAAAATGCCATTTCGTTCGCGACACGATGGCTCCGTCCGATTGGGCATGCACAATAGACTTTCGCTTTCTCGTAGCTTCGTGTTGTGCATTGGAACGATCGGCTCATGCATGCGCCCGCCACTTTGATATTTACTGTAATACAACATTGCCAGTATAATGTCATTCAGACAGAAAGTCAAGGCTTCCACTTTATGTTATTACAAGAATACTAGCTACAATAAAGGAAATTATTTTGCTTATAATTTCCGCTACAACATTCAATAACTTGCCTCGACGCGTTTCGCCACTTCGCGTGGCATCATCAGGATACGTGTGGTCGCTTCGGCTTCGCTTTGACGACTGATCAGTCAGGAATTATAAGCAAAATAATTTCCTTTAATATGGATTTCCGCAAAGTAACGTCTGAAACAACCAATTATACTACCTACAATGTCTGCGGACACACTGCTACAAATGTATATGGTCAATGGTCATACTCAAACCTAATTCCCGTGAAGTAATAATACAATGCGAGGAAAGCCTAATATAATTTAAAAATAAATTGAAAACGTATCTAGTAGTAATAAATGTACTATTTGTGTGACGGCCCTAATAGCTATTTATTATAATTTATTTTATTAATTCTAATTTCAAAACAAATACGTAATAATAGTTTGTATATAATAGATTTATATAATACAGTCGAACCTGTTTAAACGAGAAGTGGATTACAGTAATACCCCGCTTTACGCGACCCCGTTATGCGCTGTTTCAATTCAAATTTATTATTAAATTACGCGAAAAAGTGCGTATAAACATAATGTAGTCATCAACTCCTCTATGGTCGCGGGAATTTCAGTTAACGCGATTTTTCCGGAACGTATCCCTCGCGTAATGCGGGGCATTACCTTGAATTCTCGCATATGCAGGTTCAACTGTATAATGTCCACACACAGACCCAATCCTTGGTTTAATGATACCAAATCTCTGTCTAACTTTAGCTGTAAGTGTTATCTTAAATTTGAACATTCGTTGACGTCATAATGAGAATCGTAAATTTTGGAGGCTGTGCTTTTGTACACGTTTCTGACCTTTACCGTGATCAGAAAAACATCTGAACAACACAAAACACCTTCATACACAGTACAATTTATTAATCGGAAAACATTTTACGACCAACAAAGGTTAACTGCTGATTATTAACGTACAAACCGATAGATAAATGTATTTAATTCTATTCAGCAATCTCTCTTATCTGAAAGAGACGAACTATAGGTTAATGCACTTGTTAGAGAGAGACGGAATTATTTATATCAGTAAATAATTTAAATTTTTCATAATTTTCAGTAGAGCAGTTTTTCAAGTTATCTTTTGTATACTCAAAATTTTAGAAGGAAAATAACAAGAGTTTATTTTTAGGAATTTTTAAAGATATTTTACGATTGCAGTGATTTTATTAAACGTATTATAAAATCGTAATTATACAATAAAAAATAACACAATACAATTATCAACTGAAGAAAATCAACCTTCACGGTGTCAAAGCTTAAAGAAAAATTCAAAAGATACGGAAGAGGCTTCGCTTTTCCGGAAGCTGTGTGAACCGTCGAAGCGGTTCTTTGTTCAAAAAAAACAGAATCCGGAAGCCAGATGACGAACCTTCAACAAAACACCGCGGCAAGGGCAAACCCTTTATCGTCGATAAAGAATTGATAAGTAAATAGATAGAGCAAATAAAACCGGGAGCAAGGTCATGTACTTGTTATTGATAGCGCATGTTATATATTTCTACGATTATATATTCGCATTAAAACAAACAACAATAATACTAATATATTATTTATCTCCACACCACGTTATTGACATATCACAAATAGACCATCCAGTAGAAATTACAATGATACTTCAATATAATTAAAGTTAAAATAAATTCAAAATTATTTTGCTTATAATTCCCGCCACAACATTCAGTAATTTGTCTCGACGCATTTCGCCACTTCATCGGATACGGCATCATCATCGATACGTGAAGTGGCGAAACGCGTCGAGACAAATTACTGAATGTTGTAGCGGGAATTAAAAAAAATAATTTTGAATAATTTTTTTAACACTAGATTTACCAGACCAGTCAAAATGACTGGTCTTGCAAGATCAAATTAAAATTCCTACTGCGTGTAACATTTTCTTTAATCCTTCTAATCTTCTTTAATTTATAACAGAAGAATTAGTTTTATGAATTTTATATTATTTTATATATATTTGTAACAAATATATACTTTTTTGGTTTTGGTAGAAATAGGTATATTTAAGCTGGTAAATCTAGTGTTAATATGGATTTCCGCAAAGTAACGCCTGAAACAACTAATTATATTAATGGAAAAAGACAAAAACAGTTAACCTCAATAATATGTATATATAATAAATAAAATATATATATATATATATATATATATGTATGTATGCTTATGAAGTATTGCAATAACAAAACAAAAATGCAATCAAGTATTTAATAGTTTTAGTAAGAAACATTGCCATGATGACGAGTGCAACTATATTTAACTAATAATTGACCTTGGTGTAAAATAAACGTAATAATTGTTTGGTGTAGACGACGACCTCCATTTTCAAACAGACAGACACCAATTTCTCATTGTATTTGCTACTAGCTTTTGCATTTAAGTCATTAAATAACATTTAAGTCATTAAATAAGTATCACAGATCTTTTCAATAGAAATAAAAATAAATATAGAAAAATTCCAAACAGCTGAAACTATAGTCAATTGGAAACTATAGTAAAAAATATATTTCTTTTTTTAATAAAAAATATCCCATGTTACTTCTAGTACCTCCAAAAATATGTGTACAAAGTTTCATGATGATCGGTCTAGTAGTTGTTGCGTGAAAACGTAACAAACAAACTCACATTCACATTTATAATATTAGTAGGGATTTTATGCGACAATCACTTATATATTAAATCCCTCTTTATCCCACACTATATATATATATATATATCTAATAATTATTGCACTATATTCTTACATAAGCCTGAAGACAATTATCACGAGAGTGCAGGTAACTTAATTGCATTAATTTGTAATTATTTATTTACAATTGATTGTTAACATGCATCTATCTGCAAGTAGACCACTGAAACGTTTATGTCTCTACCCACAAAGATTTTTTAGACACACACAAACAACACATGAAAGTAACAACTACACTAGACTAGAGAAATAAATCTAAGTTTGTTAACCTAATAGTTGTGTTAGACATCCGAAGAAAACTGTATACATTATGATTAAATACGAATGCAAGTGCAAAATAGACTTGAGCCTCTTAGGCTTCAAATGGAACAAATCAAGTATCGCATTTATCACTGAAAATAGGTAGGTAGAATTAGTTTTTCCAAAATACCAAAAAAAAACGAGGGTAGTTCTAAATCTAAATTTTCAGTCCGAAATAGCTTCTTTACCAAAATTACAATAAATGATCTTTCTCTCCCACGTCGATATGTGCTACGCGTAAATTTGATAATTGAATGAATATTGGAACGTAATAGCCGAGGAGGTCTTAGATAAAGGTTCGTGCACAGTAAAGGCGGAAGCACAGAGCGGCCATGACAACGCAACCCGCCGCGAGGCCGACTGTGAACGCATTTATGCAACAAACGCCAACATAAATATTTATATCTTCGTTATTATATATATATATTGGTCTAGTCGCAAATAAAACAAACAGTCTCTATAACTGAAATAAAAGAAACGATATTTTAAGTAATTATTTCACAATTTTCAATTTTTACAAATTCCTACATTAACATGACGTTGTGTCAAAACTGTCATGATGTCCGCGCGCAACAGTCGACCCCACTATGCCGGTTTGAGGCGACGAATGTGCTCTGTCCAAATTAACCGGGCACACTCCTCTCGTTATCCCGGCTACTTCCAAGCTGATCCCGAAACGCGACTAGGTCACTTCACGGGTGTTCCGCTTGAAAGTGGTGGTACTTCCCCAGGACGGCATACTGGGTTAATGCCATCATCAGTCTGCCTACCACTCTTTAATAGACTTGAATAGACAATCATGACACGACCAAAGACTATATAGGGCGCCGTGACAAAATACTTGGGCTGAAAAAGATTGTGAACCCCTGCTCTAATGGTTAAATTATTATATTTGCTATGATAATAACAAACTTATAGATATATTATTTGAGGACATTGCAGCGAAGTCAGATATCACCTTAAATAAAGCTGGTAAGCATAACACCATCCACGTGGTCAGCCAAGACAAACAAGCCCAAGTGGGTGCCAGCCACGTCATATTGAGCCTTGCAGACGATACAACCGTAAACGGGAAAGAGTTTTGCCATTTCTACAAAGCAATCTGTACCCATGACTATATGGAAAATATACTTTAAACTTTATATCTATACTAATATATAAAGAGAAAACATTTGATTGTTTGTTTGTATGTATTGAATAGGCTCCGAAACTACTGGACCGAATTGAAAAATTCTTTTACCATTAGAATCTTACACTATCCCTGATGAACGTAGGCTATAGAATATTTTCAAAAACACGGATGAAAATTTCAATAATGCGTGCGCTGCGGAAATTATTGGCAATAGAGCAAAGTGATGTACTACAGTTTTATAGAGGACATCAATATCTACAAAAAAGTCAGCGACACCATAAACTTCATAGTACTTTATATTTTCATTACTAAGCGAACGAAGTCGCTGGCAACAGCTAGTATAGTATATATTCAAAATACGATATGCAATTGTTTTTTACATATACTGACTGTAATAACAATATTATATAGTGCACAGATATGTCTTACATCGTTGTGTATAATTTAACATGACTTGACTGTAAATGGTTATATTCACATACGGTTTACAGTTAATGTGAGATTCAATGGACCCATACAAATTCAACACGAATTAATGTGAAATCTTCTTACATTATATAGTGTACAAAACAGATAATAGTTAAAATATAAAAAAAATTAAAAATATAACCGAAATTACAAAAATTGGGTTTTGCAACTTAATGATTATTTTATTAGAAAAAAAAATTGGGGTTAAAAAAGACTTGCTTGTGATACTTGTCTTAGGAAAATTTAAAATACAACGAAGTATTATTGTCCGTACAAATGCTAGTTAATGCTCTTTCATGAAGTTTCATATATTTCAACGAGATATTCAAAACTGAGCTTTGGTTATTAATGAAGAAAATGCATCGGTCTTAGGAGCCCCTTAAGGCTGCTTATTCATAGCTGTAAAGACGTCGCACGAATATGTTTCAAAAACTAATTACATATTAAAGTCCTTGTATGTTTTTAATTCATCTATTCGAATGTGAATCGTGATTCTTACGAATGTTATATTGTTGTTAACGTTGAGCATCTTAATGTGTTATAATTTATACGTTCATCTGCTATACGTGTCTAATTCTCACATACAATAAATATACTCGCATATATTTAATAAGTTACTAGGTATAGTTTTACATAATACTTTCCAGTAAAAATAAAACCATAATAAATATCTGTTATTACGCGTTGCGAGCGACGCCCGTCGCCGGCGGCAGTCAAAGAGCGACTGTGCGTCGAGCGATGCCGCGATGCGCGTGCGCCGGCACTTAGGCGGAAGCGGTGCGCACCCGCACAAGGCTACGCTCCTGACCTCGCTTCGTCTTTGTCTAACTCTATCTATTTACCCGCGAGGCCAAATGCATCATACTTATGTACTTGAATATTGAAATTAATTTATCATTAGCACTCTATTTTTCGTGCCCGTGAAAATAATACTTGGTAATTGTTCTCGCACAATGCCAATACTACACTACATTCAACTTGGCAACTTTTTATTAACATTCTTTTTATAAGGTCTTTAATAAGGGCATTAAATAAACCGCCTTACTATGACTTAATGTAGCCTGCTTCATAATTTCACACAACTTTGAATGTACAGTTCAAACAGACTTGACCTCAGCAATGACCTTAGTCACGTTACAGGTGCACCCAGTCTCATAACTAATATGTTTGCATTGTCGTTTCAGATATGGCCCGAGAAAAGCGATCCAATTGACAGCGTGATCTGACATATAAGTTGATATTGTAAGTGGTCATCTTATTTAACTATTAAAGCACCAAACGTCGATTTAAAGTTAGTCTTAATTTATTGCAAACCTGCGCTGACATTTAATTGTCAACAAAGAACAGGTACGGTGACAAAAAACAAAACACGTAGTATAGAACAAAAAAACTGCGAGAGAGCGACAAGTGGGTGGTAATTTTTTTTAACCACGCACTGAATGTTGCCGACCTTGTGATACCAACATTTCGGGGTAAACCGCTCCACACGGCAACACTCAGTACCGTTCACAAAACAATTGAAATGCATTCACTGTATTTAAAGTCATCTAAGTATGTACTAAGAAATCAGTAATTGCTGCTAAATGAAAATCGAATTGAGAACATTTTGGATTACGAGGAAAAATTTGAACCTACAAAAACGCTTTCAGAATTTAGGAACAAGAGAAAACACATAGATTATTATTATTATTACAATTATTTTATTTATATATAGTATACTAGTTTTTACCCGCGGCTTCGTTCGTCATTAAATAAGTATCAGAGATCATATCAATAAAAATGAATCAATATGATTCCAAACAGCTGAAACTATAGTCAGTTGGAAACTATAGTAAAAAGATATATTTTTAATAAAAAGTATCCTATGTTACTTGTAGTACCTCCAAAAATATGTGTACAAAGTTTCATGATGATCGGTCGAGTAGTTGTTGCGTGAAAACGTAACAAACAAACTCACATTCACATTTATAATATTAGTAGGGATTAATTAGCAATGACGTTTTTTGAAATTTGTTTTCTGTTATCGTGTGTCTACAAGCCTTTATTCCTGCTAAAAGGCGTATTCAGGTCAATCCCATAGTCCATAGAAGCCAATTAATTGTTATTAATAATTTGAAGAAAGAAAAACCAAAGATTTATTTTAACAGAACTTTCAAAATTGGTACTTTATCAAAATAATTATTACGTTCGTTAACATTTGAGATGCCACGTAAATTGCAACGAATTACATAAAACCTTATAACATAATACATAGCTTGATTAAATTGTGCAAAACCTATATTGATATAAAAATAATGAAACTGAATGAATATTATTAACATTTAATACCGAAAATGGTTTGCAATTCGTATCGCGTCAACGAGGAAGTAACGTTCTTTATATAGTATGTCCTAGCATGGCCCTTGTTTGCTACACACACACACACACAAACACAAACACACACAAACACAAACACACACATACACAAAATGACCATGAGATAACTGACATCATATGGCAAGGTCTCGAGTAGCGTCAACAAAAACAACAAACAACAAATTATTATTTAAAAAAAAACATTCAACTAAAATAAATTTTAATATTATTTATTTAGCGGTTAAATTCGAATTTCGAACCCACTGTCGCCAATATACGCCGACTAATAATAAAAAATATTACTTAGAGCAGCGGTTCTCAAACTTTTTTGGCGAAGGAAAAAGCCTTAATATAATTATAAAATACTGATTTATATGTATTTATGAATAATCATATTGCAATGTAATATTACGTAATATTTAGATGTAACCTTATAATCTCCCTTTGGTAGGTATTTTTCGCAGTATTTTAGCCCTAGGGTTCCGCAAAATACCACTTTGAGAATGGCTGACTTAGAGATTAATATTCCCTGTCAACCAGGACAATATAATTTACAGTGGCATAGACAAACATAGACCC
Organism: Tineola bisselliella; assembly: GCA_028551675.1. Classification (NCBI taxonomy): domain Eukaryota; kingdom Metazoa; phylum Arthropoda; class Insecta; order Lepidoptera; family Tineidae; genus Tineola; species Tineola bisselliella. The sequence continues at coordinate 181,537 of JAPWLS010000717.1, read as the reverse complement.
TTTAAGCTCTTGCGCATAGACAAAATCTACAGAGATTTCAGAAAGACATATGACCAGAAAAACACACTAGAAACTCACCAATACCTTGTCTATGCAACAAATTAAACATCTTGTATATCAATGTGTGCGAGGCAGTTAATTTGAGATGCGTAAAACAAAAATAATTTAACAGCATTATAAATTTCCCCAAAAACAGCCATAACTAGAGTTATGGTCGTAACGTAAAAATTTATTGGAAAGGCCCGGACTATTTCTGCCCTATCGACGATCACTCATCAACTGCCAAATGTACATGCGCTGCTTTACACCGTTCAAGTACACATGCTGCAACTATATAAAAGTTTTAGAATAACCGATTTGCCACAACATGTTGTTGACTCTCCATCTACCAATATTTTCAAAAACAGACTGGACAGGTGGTTGGTTACGAAATAGACAAAAATAATAGTGAAAACACCAACGCTTGATATAGGCATATCAGCAATATTATAGCAAACATCACAGTCCATTATTTAACGAAGGCACGACAACCGTCATAAACTAGTATTTACATAGTGAATCACATATGCATCGTGCCTTCTTTCGCATCAAATACTAGAATAACCTGGGGGGCTACTCAGGCGCACGGACTACGGACGAAAATACGGACACTTACGGACCCGTAATCATTCACGAAATTACGAATTTGACAGCGATGTCACGACTTATGATGCTTATTTTACGGACATTTGACAGGACTTTTTAATAATAATAATAATAAATTATTTATTGCAAAAAAATATATTTTTTCACATAGACGAGCTTAATGCCGTCGGCATTATCTACCAGCTAACCTTTATATAACCATATATCAAAATTAGTAAGTGATGAAACTTCGGATATGCCTGAGTAGCCCCCCTGGTTGGCTTTAGGGGACACATGTACACCATTTCGTTTAGTGTAACACTTGCAAGCGATTTCCCCTAATATGGAGTGTTCTACTATGAACGTGTAAATGGGGCTCGAGAGGAAACTGCGAGCCCTTCCGCATTGGCCGCTCGCCAGTGCATTGCGTTGCATTGGCGACTAACAAAGGGCTCCTCTTGTTCATTTCAATCTATAACTCCACAATTTCCTTGAGCCGACCCCATTCTCTAATGTACTTTCTATTTGAAATGAAATGAGATGAAATGAAAATCGTTTATTAGCATAGGCACTAAAGGCGTGCGCTTGCTCATCGTTAGACTCTACCGTGACTTCGGAAAGGCGTATGGCGAGAAGAAGACCACAAAAAACTCGTCAATCAATTAATTTAGAAAAAAAAGTAAATAACAATTCATAAATCAGATTTCACAGTGGTTGATAACATATATATATATATAAAATACATGTATACACAGACGCCATTTGACATACTTTAGGACTTCACTGAAAGCGTATAATAATTTAACTAGAGGTTCCCAAACTTATTTCGTCTAACGCCCACTTTGAAAATCAGTTATTTTGTAGCGAACCCATTTTTACCTTAAAAACCTAACATACCATTTAGTTTCGCCTAGGGTTAACTAAACCCTTACCGCCCCCCTCTAGACCTCCCAGAACCCGAGATCTCCGGCATAGTAAGTAAAGCTCACCTACCCTAACTCTGATTTTGCGATCGACACAGTCCCTCAACGTCGCCAATGGCCCTTCGTAATTTTCTAATCTTGTTAAAACATTCTTCCCTTTTTTCTCTCTTCGTGGATTCTCTGCTAATACTGAAACAAACCAAATACAGTAGGAGCTGTTATTTTTAAAAACAATATTTTATAAATACAATGATACAATAATAATATTGACCTGCGATTATTTTTATCATATTATTGTAGTAATTGTCAAATATATAAAAAGGTTATTGTATCGTACGTAATCTTTTGTTCAATTTAGTTCACAATAAGTCGCTGTTAAGCCATAACGTACAACACTTTCATGTAGTAGAATAAATCAGGTGTTTTTGCTATATTTTGTAAACTGAAGAGTTTAACGACCTCTAATATTATTTAACTAATTGTGCATTATTTTTATGACTCAACTGTCAAAGTAATAATTATAACGTAGTAAAAACAGAGAAATAAATGAATGTGGAACGTATATAATAAGTACTAGGCGAGCATGCGTTCGCGGTGGTGGGCTGGTAGGTGGTAGGCTGGTATCAGCCCGATCGCAAATTACTTTCACTCGACTATCCCCGGGCGCTGACCGCGCGCGAAAGGTCGACGCCCGGCCCCGCGTGCTGTTCGAGTGCCAATTCGCACTCTCTACACTCGCACTATTATGTGCGAATTGTTTCATAATAGTAAAATTACATTTAAAATAAGGGTTAATCTTTTTTATATTAAATTGAACATTTTGGCCCATTCTGTAACGCAAATCTACTCAAATCAAATATTTATTAAATGTTAAACATTTGTTGCTATTATATTTTAAAATGGGGTGTATGCTCTGGATATGGGTGTTTATATGTTTTCGTTGTTCTTGTCCTAATATCACAGCACACTATACGTGTATACAGGCAGTCCTCGTATTTACGTCATGTTAGGTTCTCGAAATAAGCAATGTAAGTCGAGACATATTTTTTCATATCTTTACATGTAAAATCCAAGGGTTAGGTTCAAAGAAAGGCCTTAAAAGACGCAATAACTCCTTGATCCAATGGTTGCAACAACGAAGTCGTGTTTGCGGGAACAAAACTTCGCGACAAGTGAATTCTCCTATGCCGGAAGTCGAAACAATTGACGTATGCGTGGGGAATAGTATCGAAAAGGACTGCCTGTATACTCTCATTGCATTGAATGTGCGAGTCGCAGCACAATGAGCTTGGCAAATCGCACGTCCGTGCGTGTCGCGTAAGGTGAACGGCCGTCCCAGCTCGCGCCATCATCGCCAAAGCGCGGGAAACAGCGGCCATTCAGAAAAAGCCGCGTGTTTACACAGATGCGCTCCGAAACGTATTGCGTCACTTCCGTTTACGTTCGGAAATCAGGTGCTATTTAACGTTTAGCGTAACGAGCGGTAATTATATACAAAACTATTGTCTTTAGGTTATCAACTTGCTTTTTAATATATTTACAATATAGATCGGTCCAATAATTGCCAAATTGAGCAAATAATTACTGTTAAAAAATTGTATGATAAAAAAGCTTGGACATAATCTATGTCATTTTATGTTTACCCTTAGGACGACTTTAGGACGACAATGCCCCTATACAGCAGCTAAATCAAATTGATAATTATTAAATTTATTTCATTTATATTTATATTTGTATTGACGAGTAAAAGCGCTCTATTGGAGCCCATTTACTAAAAGTAAATAAATTTAAAAAAAAATAATCAGAAGGAATACTCAATTCAAACGAAAACTTCCAAAATCAATAACAACATAAACGAGTCGCAAAGTAACCTAGTTCTGTCAACATTCGTTTGATAAGAGTGAAAGTGCTAAAAACAAAGTTATCAATTAAACGTTTTATCATACATTTGACCCGCGTTTGAGATGCCTACACGCTGCGAACTTAAGGGGATAAGAGGCCGTTGACCGACGCTCACTAATGCTGGACAAGGACGACAACACATCTTATGCTCTGGAATGGAGCATGTACAACTCTCTATCTTAAAGATGACCTGGATCTACAGTTCCCCTGCCCATAAAACCCACATAAAACTTCACCAGATACTATACCACGCAACTATTTAGCATTTTAAAATATAAATACTACCAAATGAGTGTGCAATAACTGTCGCCTGTCATTTGTTTAATCCCTAACAAGTAAAGATTAATTTCAAATATTACGCCAAACACGACGCCATCTCCACAAACGGCGATATCGAAAGTGCATTTAAAATTACGCAACAATCTCTAATAATAGCTGTCTCTATAAACGTACGTTTAATACCGGCGCATGCGCATTCTGTATTCGCTTTCCCCGTCACACCCGCACACTACGACACGGCGAGCATGCGAGACATTCAAATATCTTCATTACGATTCTATCTAATTTTTTTCCTATACGTCCGGCATATAACCGCTTTCGCCTGATGTTATGTTGTGAAGCTAGCAGTGTGGTCCACGCACTACGGTCACCTAGGTCATCGCAAATAGTGGTTCCCAAAGTTGACTACCAAAAGTGAAACCCATCTAACAAAGATTTTCAAATATTAGTAATGCTCAGAGATTCCCTAGTATTTTTTCTTTTAATTGGATTGAAAATGAAAGGCGTATAAATTTTTACTATCCAACGTAAATTACATAAAAACATAATTTGTTCAGCAAATGCAAAATATTCATAAATAAATCCTTTAAAAATTTATTTTATTTTAATTTCCTACGATATTAGCACTGTTATGTATCTACCCGCATTTTCCTTAATGGCTGTTCTTCCAGCTGAAACGCTACTAGTGCACGAACGAATAAAATTACATACATACATTATGTAAGTTCTTTTTGCTAAACTTGTCACCGAATTTAATATCAAACTTCCGCGTAGTATTTGGGTTAAATCGATAGCGACCATGACCTAATGACCTAGGGCCTTGTCCGAGTCATTATTGACTAACCCAGCGGTTCCCAAACTTTGTGGTCTCACCCACTTTTGCGTAGGACTTTTAGCCGCGACCCCCGCTGCTATTATACTATTATATTGTAATTATGTCGTTTTATCTTACTAGTATTAACTTGTTTTTTAAGTTTTCATATTTATAGTATTTTCGAGCATATTTTTGAGAACCACTGGACTAACCGAACATAATTAGGTAATGCATTATTACCCAAATTGTGTGACAAACCGTGCTCTGTGGCATCATTCAATACCCTAGTCTAATAAGATCATTTTAAAATCAAACTGGTAGTTTCTAACATCTGTAACTTATTGTCTGCGTGAAGGTGGCCACCATCAGAGCGGCATTGACAGTCGCGTTGGCCATCATGATAAGAGGATGCCGCGACCTCTAACCGTGAGAATAATAAACCCTACATTGTTTTAGCACCTATAAAAATAATTAGGTAATTAAACGATTGTTTTTCCACGAACAATGATACAATATCGGACTCGTTTTTTAGTTATTACTTTGCATATAAACATATTGCAACATGGTACGGCTGAACCTAAACGCCAATTCATTATTACGCCAGTTGGCGGCAGGCAGAAGTCATAACCGGAGAACCGAACTGTTAGATTAACTCTCAAATTTATAATAATAAATACTTTATCTACACTATCCTGTGGGATAGATTAACTATATACATAAGTTTAAACAGAAATACTGTTACAATAGTATTGAATCCAATTTAAGTCTTTCTATGACTGACACAGACGGACTGTCTCAGTTTCGTCATAATTTAGACTAAGGAGGTGTTGTTTAGTTGATACATAGAACGTACCATGATTTCGTAAAGGTATATCACGAGAAGAAATCACAAGAAACTCGTCAATCCTACTGTACAATATAATCTTAGTATTAGAAAGTACAAATTTTGTTTAATTTACAGCATCTTTAAGGAACAATTAAGTACAATCATCTCAATCACACTGTGTAAGTATATATAGTTAGACTAAAACTAAAAAGAATGTGTGTGGTTAAATAAAAAGCGAAAAAAAAACAACATGTCACTTGCGAGGGACCGCAACGTGAAAGAGCACACCGCAAATGACATTGATTCAGTCCGATGGGTGGGCCGCAAAGCTGACGTCCCGGGGAAGGAACCCTGGACCGCGAGGTCGTTGTCCGCCGCTGACACACAACTGGTCCAACGTTGAACAGCCTAGACTTGACCTCGGGTAACACGCGCGACCAACATATATATCTATATTTCACTATTCTTCTACATATAGCCGAGTAGGGTCGTCGTATCTTTCTTTTAGGTTATTTAATATCGGCGTAATTTTAGTCCGATGTTAAACACGCTAATAAGCCGCATTCTATGTTGTGTGCCATTTTAAAAAGATAACTGTCAAATAGTACGGTTGCTAAGTTTAATACATAATGTTGAATGGATTTTTTTGACATGAGGATTTTTTTATTGACAGCCCAGCATATGACCACACTCCGCCTGATGTTAAGCTAGAGTGCGGTCCATGAGTATAGACAACTGTTACCACAGACAGTGTCCGCGCGCAACAGTCGACACCACTATGCCGGCTTGAGGAGACGAATGTGCTCTGTTCAAATCAAATCAACATCAATACGTGTGAATTAAAATTTTATAATTTCTTATTGAACACTCGACATTGGCAGAATTGGCAGAACATATATCTGAGGCTTAATAAAAGAAGAAGAAGAATACATAATGTCTCCTATGGGCTTACTCTATTTTATAATCCTACCCTACACTACAAGATTCAAATAATATTAAAACAATTTTAATGTCCCATACACACTGATCGCATCTGGTTAATTGTTATACAGATGAAAGAGCGAGACAACAAACATTATCTATGTAAATTAATATTTTCATTTTGACATATTATATTATCCCTACTAATATTATAAATGTGAATGTGAGTTTGTTTGTTACGTTATCACGCAACAACTACTTAACCGATCATTATAAAACTTTGTGCACATATTTTTGGAGGTACTACAAGTAACATACTTTTACTATAGTTTCCAATTGACTATAGTTTCAGCTGTTTGGAATCATATTGATTCATTTCTATTGAAATGATCTCTGATACTTATTTAATGACTTAAATGCGAGCGAAGCCGCGGGTAAAAGGTACTTTAATTGTATTTTAAGGTTTTATCATTGAAAAATGCACATTGACAATTTTTCTGACATGAGGTTTTACATGTGAATTAAAATTTTGTAATCTCTGTTGAGAATATGAATGTATGCTTGGCCACATGGAAGTCTATCTTGAGAGTGAATATGACTTTGACGTTGTCTTGTTCGGTTTGTCGTGAACGACGTATTAATAAATTGTATTTACAAATATAAACTAAATATACTCATTGTCTCATTGCCTGCAATTTCCCCAACAATCTCTTACTCAATACTCGACATTGTCTTCATTAGACATCCGTGGCCATTAATAAGGAAGAAGAAAATTTTATCATTAATTATTATTAATTATGCCAAGAATTTTATACCAAAGAGGTACATATGTATAATTTACTTAATGCTTCTGAGGATGTTACACAATCTGTCATTTATAATAGACACTTCACTTCTTTAACACTAGATTTACCAGACCAGTCAGAATGACCGGTCTTGCAAGATCAAATTAAAATTCCTACTGCGTGTAACATTTTCTTTAATTCTTCTAATCTTCTTTAATTTATAACAGAAGAATTAGTTTTATGAATTTTATATTATTTTATATATGTAACAAATATATACTTTTTTGGTTTTGGTAGAAATAGGTATATTTAAGCTAGTAAATCTAGTTAATAATTTATATTTGTGAAAAGCTAATTTCAGCAATATATACATAGATAGTTGCAATATCTGAACACCTATTCGTGAATTATTAAATTGTAATTGTAACAATAAAAATGTACATACTCGCAGACAACAGAAATAATATCTTATCACTTGATAGACAACCTTGAACATTTCATATAATAAGCCTTTTTTATGTAGTATTGCCATATGTAAATATTTTTATTTGTACGCATTGAGATAATAGCAAATCATAGTAATAATATCAGAGTACATGTATACTCATATATATACATATATATCAGGGGTGGCCAACTTGATTAGACATAAGATCTACTGTTTACTAACGAAACCCTGTGCGATCTACCACTTATATACTTCTTGAAATCTTAAATGAAACAGCATAGTGTTTAGTACACAATCATAAAATATTTTTTATTGCACAGTCTTAGGACTTCCTTTTCGTATCACATATGAGATTGTTTTCTTAAATTTTTATAATTTTTTTTAATTTTAAATTTTAGTCTCGATCGACTGGACTAATGGTCGCGATCGACCGGTTGGCCACCCCTGATATATATACTCATATATGTACATATATATGTAAAAGAGGCTGCTTGTTCATCTATAGTAATATTATAAAGAGGAAAAATTTGTATGTTTGTAACGAATTGGCTCAAAAACTATCAGACCGATGTCAAAAATTCTTTCACCATTTGAATGCTACATTACCACTGATCAATATAGGTTATATAAATTACAGGAAAAAATAAGAAGATTACTAAAACTACAATAACTCCGGAGACTCAGAACAGGCAGTCATGTGAGGCAACACGGCAACCATTAGACAGTAATCAAAATAAAATAGTAATATGTTGCATATACTTATATATCAAACATTCAGTTTAAACTTTTATCTCTTCTGTTATTTATATATTAATAAGTAACAATTGAAACGATTTCTTATAAATGCTTGTAACAGAACGTAATGACAGCTAGGTGACAATAGACAGTTGCAATGGATTATTATTATTGGTCAAAAATCACATCAACAATTTTTCAAACGTGTGATTGGTCTATTTTATTTCATACGACTGAGTGACATTTGGAGTTTTAAACTCTACTCAGTGAATCTATGCTTGATCATAATTTCTGAATATAGGCCTAAGTGTTGTTTTGTGTAGACCTTGTCCTGATGTCCATAGTCCTGAGAATCCTAGTTTGAGATCAGTACATTGTATTTAAAAAAAAATATCAATATTTTAGTTAACATAAATCTGACTGTGTTCATGTATTGTTGATATAAATGCATTAACACTAGAACTACGAGCCGGTCAATATGACCTATTTTTACCAACTGGTCAAAATGACCGGATGACTTGTGCGTGCAAAGTATTAAATATAATTCAATAAATTGATTGTAGAATTGTAAATAATAGAATCGTTTACAAAAAATAATGAGTAGGGTTGTATATAAAAGTCTTGTGAAGAATTTTTGAAACTGGTCATATTGACCGGTTAGTAGTTCTAGTGTTAATATTATTACTATTAAAATTAGATAAAATCATGATAATAGTACATGGTCTGCGGAACTGACTGTGTAAGATAACATGAGGCTTAACTCATATGGGTGCAGAGTAGTTAAAAGTTATATCAAAGTTTAGATCTTTATTTGAACTAAAGTTAAATAATTCAATTTCAAAGAATATCTTGACTCCAACAGAGTAGGTGCACTTTAAATCGGTTAAAGTGGTTATACAGTTATTCTCAAACTTTTAAACCAAACAACTGTTATCTCAAGTATAATTAGTTGTTTTAGGCGTTACTTTGCGGAAATCCATATTAAAGGAAATTTCAAAATTATTTTGCTTATAATTCCCGCTACAACATTCAGTAATTTGTTTCGACGCGTTTCGCCACTTCACGTGGCATCATCAGGATACGTGCGGTCGCTTCGGCTTCTCTTCAACGTTGAATTATTACTGAATGTTGTAACAGGAATTATAAGCAAAATAATTTTGAAATTTCCTTTGTTATCTCAAGTAGTTACTACTCAAATCAAGGGTATTTAAATCCTGATAACTCAACAAACAATTTTAAGTACTTCTTCTTCTTCTTTTATTATTGGCCTCAGATAGATCTATTAAAGACAATCTGCTACTGTCGAGTATTCGGGCAATAACCCTATAATAAGAAATTATGAAATTTTAATTTACACTAAAACCCTCATGTCAAAAGATTTTAAGTACTTTTTAGCAAATATAATATATAAAAATATAATAATATTTTTTAGTAAGTATAAAATTACACAAGATTTAGGAATGGGTTTTTTTTTTCGAGTTGCCTTTTTGATATGAGGGTTTACGTGTGAATTAAAATTTTGTAATCTCTTATTGGGTTTTGCCTAAATATGGCAATATGACAATGGCAGAATTGTCTTCATTAGACATCTTAAGTCATTAATAAAAGAAGAAGAGGAAGAACTTTAGGAATTACCTTCATATTTGCTAAAACGTTGTTTGTTCTTCTCTTCTAACTCCTTTTCCTTTAATACTTTTTCATTTCGCTTCTGCTCCTCCCTTTGAAGTACCAAATCACGTTGACCGACTGGAATTATTTCACTGAAACTTTGCGCACATTCGAACTGCTGAACGCTTTCGAACATTGGCGCATCTTCCACGGGAATTTTGACTTTTGACGAATACAAAGCTTTCAATGGATCAAACTTATAGCCATAAACACTCACATCCGAATCAGAAGTAGACGAATCCGAATTATTATCGTCGGACATGACGATTTACTCGTTTTTTGTTTGTTAAACAATTCAAAACATTACGGCGCGAGAGGTTACTTGGGCTGTCAATGTCAAAAATTACGTTCCGAATATACATATGGGTTGTGTGCTTGGCTTAAATAATTATTTTTAAAAAGTAGTATATCATAACAAAACTAGTTATTACTATACTAGACATTAATATACTTTTTGTACATAAATTTCTACTTTAAATACAAATTAAGAGATAAACAAAATGGTAATAATTTATACACTCTGCCATGACAAAACTTAAAATTACGTTCCGTTTGATTCATACTTTTAGTCAAATAAATTTTTATAAAATTACTTTTATATTTAATATTATTTGTTAAAAAATAAATGTTTAGCGTGTGTAAAAACGTCCAAATCCAGTCGAAAATCTAATAAGATTTATACAAACTTTCATCCCCTATTTTATCCTCTTGGGGGTAGTATTGATCAAAATCCTTTCTTAGCGGATCCCTACGTCATAACATCTACCTGCGCCAAATTTCAGCCCGATAATTATCAATTATATATATAGAAGAAATAAAATAAAAAACTTTATAAAAGTAAACAAAACAATAACATTTCTATAAAAATGTTGACTGGCACAAATTGATCTGCTATTGGCAGAAACATTGTTGAAGGATCTTCCTCGTACTCACTTAATTAATAATTGTATTTTAATTGTGGCTATTATAGGCGGATGACCTCGCCGTTCATATAGAAAAAATATACATTTAAAACTCGGAAGTTGTTAAATGTATTTTTTAGCATACAGCTAAAATCACAACAAAATAATAATATAACAAAACTAAAATGCAGAATTTTGCCACAAGGAAATATGAATTATTATTTTATTTTGAATTGTATTTTTTAAACTGCTACGGTTATATACTATATACGAATGATAATGCAAATAATAAAAATGTCATATCGTATAAATTAGACTTTAAGTTGCATCTCATCGCATAGTCGCAGGCGACAGTACGAGGCCGCAGACGCAATGCAGGAAGTGCCTCGACGAGGTCACTACTTGATTTACAGTACAGGGAAAAATATAGAAAAGTAAAAGTTAACTTAATAAAGTTAATTGTAGTAATTAATAGGAATAAAACTAAAAATTAATTCTGTTCTTTTTCAATCCAAAATAATCCACAGATTAAGAGTAGAAAATGCTATTATTTATTGATTAAATTGTTGTAATAACGTTCCGTTTCACAGTTTATTTATCCGTTGACGCACGACGGAACGCGCGAGTTGTCATGGAAACATTGCCACAGATGACAGATCAACACCTTGAAAGGATTAAATTAATTAAATTAAATAATTATATGACTGAGGTCCAAATAAACTTTTATATCCATTTTAATATGTATTATTAATAAATAGTTTTTTATAAGAACTAGTCGCACAGGGATGGAGTAGCAATCGTTTGACATCTCTTTTGGTTCCTCTGCCTTCCATAATGCGCATGACTAATTTTTACAATTTACACAGAGTAACTTTAATGTAGCGACCCTCGATATAGCTTTTCACTCGATTTAACGAATTTTTTGAAATCCCTTAGAACTGCCCGTAAGAGCTAATGCAAAATATACCTTTACATTACGAATACATTTGTTAAAAACCTTTTTATAACGAATTTTCAATCTTTGCAAAATATAAAAAGAAAATATTATTTACCTCTAACGAAATCGTTCGCTATAAAGGGAAAGCAGAATAGTACCTACGTAAAGCTGAGATTAATATTTTTTTTTAAAACGCAAAAATCTCATTGTATCAAATTACTTGATATAACGAATTATTTTCTGATTCCCTTCAGTATCATTATATCAAGGTTGCATTGTATTAGGTTTTTTCGTATGATTGAGTGGCTACTTAATTACTTCTGCAGGTTCAAAGGTCATTCCTCGTAATCCACTACACAAGTATTTACGTCTCCGTGGGCGACAGGCCTAAGTGAAATGTCGGAAGTAATTTGGAAACAAGTCTCTTTATATTCAATAATAATATACGCTCTCGACGAAGCGTGAATGCATTGTAGTAGTTTTTGTCGCGCACCAAACACATTCTTCCGTACAATTGTTATACGCCTCTACATTAAAAGTCTTTTTGTTATTTTATTGTATAATTGTTCTGATTAAGAATGTTATTTAACCTAAGATCAGCTTTCTTTAATAATTATCATTAATGTAGTTCGTGTTGTTGCTAATTAATAGTTAACGAATACGTTAATTATATTTATCCAGCATTTTAAAAGATTTGTACCAATAGAGGAGTGATTTTCAACTTTTTTTTTGTTGCGGTTTTTTGGTGACACACAAAGAAACCTGCGTAAAATGGTTTATGATAATAATTTTAAATATGCGAAATAAAATAATATGTACTACAAAAATAACTGTATGTTTATTAATTACAAGTTAATAATAAGAATACTTTTAATGCGAAATTTGAGCTTGATGTTTTTTGATATTTGGTCGTAAAAATGACAATGCTACTCTCATATCGTCTTCTACATTTAACAATCTTGATCTTTTTTAGTTTTAATGTTGGTTAATGCTGAAAAACACAAATAAGATGTAATATATCTAAAATTTGACGGCACACTGCCACAGAGGTTTACAAAACATAGACGCGACAGAATTTTGGAAATATTTTATTAGAATAATCCGAAGAAAGGATTACTAATGTTCTCAAATAACTTGTAAGTTGATTAAAAATATATACTGAAATTAATTTTATTTTCAGTGTATCATTCAGTGGGTGCTGTGTGGTGGTGGGACACTGTCTCTATGCTGTGTCGACGGAGGTTCGACATTCATAGGGACGTCGCCAGGTGATCTCGATTACATTTATTTTGATATTACTAAACGCATAATATAAATTATTATTGGGAATTTGTTAGTATTGGGATTATATTTAAGGGGTTTCTGGCAAGTATTCTCTAATCTTCTACGTCATAGTAGATTTATTATATATTATTGTGACATTAGTATATAAGTGGACAATGCCAGTATACAGCAGCTAAATCAAATTGATAATTATTAAATTAATAAATTTATTTCATTTGTATATGTATTGACGAGTAAAAGCGCTCTATTGGAGCCCATTTGCTAAAAGTAAATAAAGAAATTTTAAAAAATATATGTGCGATTGTTGTTAGTCACATTTATGATACTCATAATTGAAGATGTGTCATGTGAAGAGCTTGAAGACTTGTAAGTCTATTTCTTTCCATTTGTCAGGTCGTTGCTGAAGCGGTGCGGGGTGCGGGGCGTCAGATAACCAACATCTGCCAACAGGCCACCGATGTGTTCTTCTAAATAAGTTTATAATCTACAACGAATGATGTGCTACAATCCGTCCATTAGAACATTTGCCAAATATCGAATTTATTGTTGATAAGTTAAGTTGTCGTGTTCGCACGCCGATCGGCGTCGGGGAAACGTGGAGGGGACACATGCGCCGGCGCTGGCGATGCCATTTATTGAAGACGAGTGGTGGGCAGTGGAGAATGAGGGCAGGATGGTCGACTTGTCCAATTGCCTTCAGGTAACTCATCACGACATTGTTCGCTTTGTTATTATGTTACACGAGCGTATGTGATATTTAACCCTTCGTCGGGCGTCTCTCAAAAACTCCTTAGATCGGGCGCGGTGTGCTTGACGGGCTCATTGAGAAAATTGATGATTAAATTTTTTCTAATTAAATCTAAGATGAAAATCAAAATCAATATTTTTTATTGGAAACAGACTAAAAACTAAAAGAGTAAAATTCATAAAAGAGTTCATAGCTGTGCCTGTGAGATCGGCCGCGCCCGACGGAGGGTTAATATACGCACATGTGTTGAGATAATCCAAAAACAATAATTTCAGGATGCGGTAGCGGCGGCTGGCGGTCATTCTGCCGCATTACAACAAATGGCAACATCAGTGGCGACCTCTCTCGGGGAGTTGTCGCAAGCTGAACTCACGAATATAGTCGGCGGACTGACATTACCAAATGACGAAAACGCAGATGCCACAGACCCGGATGAAATATTAAAGCAACTTGGGGACACCGCGTTCGATAATTTTGACACGTTTTTCACTGATCTGACAAACAGCACCGCCTCCGCTGTCCCTGCTGTTGAGATCAAGGTGACTTTTCAATATATTGATATTTCATTTCTCCCACATAAAGTACTTTAGCCCATTCAAGACGTATTCGCTAATAATCTTAGGAAATACTGCCTATTATGGTTCTTAAAATGCAAAAGTACATGCGTATTAATTGTTGTGTTATTTTTTACAGCAAGAGGAGAACAACAACGTGTCATCGCCGCCGTCGAGCAGCCAGCTCCAAAGCTACTACCACCAGAACCAACATGTGGGTCCGCACCAAAACCAACATCGCTTGCAGCAGTTACTGCGCTCAGGAACGAACGCTATCAATCACGTAGTCAATAATAACATAAACAATGGCCGGTATAACATCGCGTCGGCGAATCCGCTATTAGCAGAGAAATTATCAGCGACATCTAGTGGAATAAAGCAGGAGCCAATGAGCACGGACTACAATGGCACCAGTATGAGTTATGGGAACATGTCGCCGATGCAACGGGTGCCTTCGGGAAAGCCGCAAGTGCACGACGCCGGTGGAGGTAAAGGTACGTATGTTATAAATGCATAAACAATTATTTTTATATCTACTGCCGAACACTTATTTATTACTGCCATCTAGCGGTAGTTGATAACATCACTTCCAGTTTACATTTATATTAGTCGTTGTAGTTCTATAAACCGCCAAGAGATGGCACTACAAAATATTTATGTCTAGTTACATAACTTTTCACTAGATGGCGTACGTTAGTCGTGAACAGTTTCAAGTGCAGTGAATGCAGTTTTCTCTATGCAATTACGGTCCACTTTCAATTTCCGCTTGAGGAAGAAACTAGAGTTTTCCATTTCTAAATAACTCGATTCGCACTTTTACTTTACAAACTGCTTAATAAACATAAAATTTATATACAATTATCTTTGCAAGAGCGCTTGCGAATGGGTCGATTGATTCACTACAAAGAGAAACATTTCTAATGCAAATTACATCGACCTGCTAATGTTAGAAATTTTAAAATAATATATTATACTGCAACGGATATTTTAAAAGCAATATTTGTTATAAAACATATCAATTTAGCTGTTATTTATAGATTTTTCTCTAATTTCATGTCATATACATATCATATACAGGCATTCCTCGGTTTTACGTCATGTTAGGTACCAGAGAATAGTGACACAAAACGAAACGACGTAAAACGAGACACATTTCGGCGACGTACAACGAAAAACGAGAATAGTGTCATAATTTTGACTTCCGTAAACGAAACATCGTAGACCAAGGACTGTCTGTACACACATTTCCCTGGGCTCAAACTAGGATGCTTTGTCCTAAGGCCTATGGGAAGAAGTATAATAAACCAGCATCAATATAACATTAATTCCAAGTCTCTCAGGTCATTAATAGAGCTGACTAGGTGTGTAGGGAAAGCTCAGCAGCACTCGGCCATAGTGTTTGTTGCGGCACTTTCGCTTCCGTCAGCAATGCCTACACCGTTTCCAATCTAGACAGCTAGAAATCTAAACTATTATAATACTAATTTGCGTGACAATCATATCATACCGACAAGTGCCCAAAAGACTGCTTACACCAATTATTAAACCCACGAAAATTATACCAACGGCACTAATATTTAGTTAATAAATTATTTCTTTTTACAAAACACCTATTTGCATACTTCAAAGAAAAGTGAAACCTAGGCATCTAACAAAAAGAAATATATATTCCTTTTCGAGGAAAATCTAGAAGGTATTAACCTAAATTATTTCTTTACTAAGTATAAATATAAGTATTTTTTATATATTTTTCTCATTACGTGCCTGGCAGCAGACGGCAGACGGCAGACGTCTCGGGGTGTTACAATCTTCAAAGAGATATTACAGGATTTACTTATTTAGCTATTACGTTCTAATGTACCTCCATACAGACTTTATTTCGCTTTTGCTAATACACAATTGTAGGCCAATAACTTACATTTATAATATTAAAAATAAAATATATATACACATTACATAAGCTATGATTGACGAGTTTCTTGTGGTCTTCTCGTCATACGTCTTTCCAAAGCCATTGTAGAGTTTAACACTAGATTTACCAGCTTAAATATACCTATTTCTACCAAAATCAAAAAAATATATATTTGTTACAAATATATATAAAATATTATAAAGTTCATAAAACTAATTCTTCTGTTATAAATTAAAGAAGATTAGAAGAATTAAAGAAAATGTTAGATGCAGTAGGAATTTTAATTTGATCTTGCAAGACCAGTTATTTTGACTGATCTGGTAAATCTAGTATTAATGATGAGCTCGACACCTCTATGCCAGTGATTCTCAACATTGGCGGCTCACAAAGAAAAATATAAGTTTAAAAATGTTTAAATCATAATATTTACGTTATTATTAGAGATGCGCCGATTATGACTTTGGCCGACTAGCCGACTAGCCGATTAGTCGGTTGTAAATAAGCCGACGGCCAAGCCGACTACGGTTTAGGGGATTCCCGTGACGCTTCGTTTACAGCTGATTCGCTGCAATTTCAGTCACTACTGACATGTGGACAAATATAAATCACAAAAAATGGTTTTTGAGTTTTACAGCTCACTAGTTTGACGATAGTTTCAAATATCATCACGCATTATTGCAATATATGTCATTAAATATTATGTTGATTTGTTTTTTAATTAAGATACTAATTTTGTTTGATAAATGTCATCAATATATTTTCTTTACAAGGAAGTAACACATACATTTTATTGAGAAATAGACACAAAGTAACAAGCCGGATAGTCGGCGCTTTTTACCGATTAGTCGCCGACTAGTCGTCGACTACAATAGTGGCCGGATAGTCGGCTTTACCGACTAGTGGCCGACTAGTCGGAACATCTCTAGTTATTATATATGTAAAATTTAGCGGCACACTTTTATAATTTCGTGGTCTATGCTAATCAACTATTTTCATTTCATTTCATTATTTCTTCTCAATAAGATCAGTACATGTCATTTTCAATAACCATTATACTGCATATTGCATTATTAAGTACTTTTGACAACATCCAAATGTTCCAATTGGAATCTACGGATGTTGTAAGAAAATTTAATTGAACTCCACACACAGTAAAGAAAATTCGATCTAATATTCCAACTAAACACTTCTTCTTCCTCTTTTATTAATGGCCTCAGATATCTATTGAAGACAATTCTGCCAATTTTAAAGTAAAGTATCTTTTTGTTTAAGATCTCTAACTAAATAATAATTTTATTTTTACATACGCTTGTGGCGGTTGCCTCTACAAATTAAAAAGATTTTAGAATTTTGACATTTGATATGTCATGTCTTCTTTTGTTCTTTTTTCGTGTCAATTAGATTCTTTTATACTTAATTAGAATTAGAACATAAGTTTGACTAAATGTTAAAACTCGACAATCTAATAAAAGTATCGATAAAGCAGAAGTCGAATGAATTATCCGTCACTGCCGTTCATGTTTGTGATTATATTTCGTTTATCCGATCCCTTTTTTTATTTTGTATTAACAAAAATTCCACACCTTTTTCTATATGTTTTTTGGGTATAACTTAGTTTTGTGAGATTTGCTAACCGAACCTCGCAAATCTCAACAAAAAAAAAACAATAAATCAACAATCCGAATAGCTCATTAGAGTTGATGTCTGAAACTCTATAGCTCTTTTAATTTAGGTTTTTCAGCCTTTTTTCATTTGTTTTTTGTTGTTGTAGTCATTTAATAAAAATATTTACAATGAAGTCTTTAATTGAAACAATAATACTAAAAACACACGAACAACTTCGCACGGAAATAATAAAATTGTAAAAGACACGTGTCTCCTATTTTTTTTTTATCAAGAAAGAATATCTAACGACGGTTTTTAAAATTGTTTTTGTTTTGCTTATGTGCATGAAAAAACTCAAGTGGAGTGCTTGCTACTCCCTCGGGAAAGTCAAGTGTGGAGTGGCGGTAGTTTTAAACGATTTAAAGTATCACAAAAAGTTACTTTTTTTTCTAATTTCCTTGCTAAGTGCTAAAGCTGAAAAAACCTCTTTAGTTTTATAATAAGTATCTAATGTTAGAGTGATTATTATCGATCTACGAACACAATTCACCTCACTACCCATGAGGACGACACTAGCGTCAAGTGACGTACTTCTATATCAATTTTGAAGTAGCCAGGTGTAGCGAGATATGTCTTTTTCTAACTCAGTTTCCTAAGCCGGCACAGTGGAGGATTCTGTTGTCTATTTACGACAATAAATTATGAATTTTTTTTGTCTTTTTTGTCACTACCGTCATCTCGCATGTGCCGCCGTTTTAGCAATTTACTATGAAAATGTCACTTATATTGATTTAATCTACTTGAAGCCTAAGGTGCTCAAGTCTATTTTGCACTTGTGGTGCTCAAAGTTTGTGAGCAACAGTACAGCATCCGTATTACAGTTACTAAATCGTATTAATTTTTAATTTACAACTTTTCTTCAGGTATATGTTAGACACAACTATTATGTTAGCAAACTTAGCTTAATTTTTCTTTCTATGTACTTGTTATTGTTACTGTTTGTTGTGTATGTTTAAATAAATAAATAAATTTGAATCTGCGGTTTTTTGCATTAAATTCCATTATTAACACCAAACTGCGAATCGTTCTTATAAATAGAAATGGGTCATCGCTCGTTCACGTCTCAATCGTGTCAAGGTTTGTTATGTTGGTGCATCAATCGATAAAGCTCATTTTTGTGAAAAACATTTCCTACAAGTTTATTTTTAGTCTTTCACTTGCAATATCAAAACTGTATCATGATTTCTCCACATGTCCTATATAGTACATGGCATACATACCATTACAAATACCTACCTACCTCTTATTCAATAAACTGAACGTACAAGACACGTATCTCCCCCCCCCCCCTCCCTCACCTCCGCCCTCCCAAATGCCACTATAAAGTATGATTTTCAAAATTAGCGCACGCGCAATTTTCCTCATCACAGAAACTCTAGAATCGCGTTATTGTTCATACGCTAAATTATGTTGCTCCAGTATAAGTCTAAGAATGAACAAAGATGTCTCTGTACCATAGATCAGCCATTCTCAAAGTGTATTTCCGCGGAACCCTAGGGCTAAAATACTGCAAAAATTGCCTACCAAAGGGAGATTATAAGGTTACATCTAAATATTACGTAATATTACATTGCAATATGATTATTCATAAATACATATAAATCAGTTTTTTATAATTATATTAAGGCTTTTTCCTTCGCCAAAAAAGTTTGAGAACCGCTGCCATAGACATTATAAAATGACCAAACACTGACTCATAGAGCAATACGTATCAGTTTGTTTGTTGTGTATGTTCAAATAAATAAATAAATAAATAATCGATTTTAAACAATATCACTGGTGTAGATTTATAACTAACCTAAACTTAATATATTTTTCATTTAAATTACTTTTCAATAAAATCAACATCAAATCAAATATACGTATGAAAATTAACAAAATAATGTTTTAATACTTAGTTATATTATATTTTGTAATGTAAGATAATGTTGTTTCTGTATTTCTGTTTTGTATGTATTTATTATTAGAAATTCCCTTCCACCTATTCTACTTAACCTAGTGTGGGAACCAGCGGTGTATTCTTTATGTATAAATTGTGAATAAAGTATTATTATTACGTGATGGCAGCAAGTGTGATATGAAGGTGCACTGTAATCGTCCGCATGCGCTGCACTCGTGCGTCACAGAGCGTCAGTGCGAGCGCAGCCATGACCCCGTTCTGGTGCGCTCGGCGGATTATGTCACATGTTCACGTTACGGATTATATTGCCGCAACTATCTACTTGCTGTAAACACTTCCCTTTTACAAATAAACTTGTGGACGTCAGTAGATGGAATAAAGAATGGTGGGATGAAAATTTGGAGAAAGTGTAATAAAAATGCGAATTAACCGATTACTTCCCACTGTCCTATTTTTAAGACACTATATTCAATTTTTTTTTAACCTATTAAGAGTTTTATTTTTTATTGTTTCTGATGAAATTCGTATTTTTATACTATTTTTCTGATGAAATATTTTTTTTCCGCTGAGAAAAATATTTACGTAATTTTAATTTAATTTTTTTGAAATCAAGTCAAAATGTAAAACTGGTATTGTGATGTCATTACTTATAATATTTAAAAAGGTTTGACTACTGAGGTGGATTTAATTTCACGTAAACACTGACGTGGGGGCCTCAGAGACCCGTATATATTTTAGGGTTTAGTATTTAATATTTAGTTTCAGTGGATGTATTTAAATAAAATAAAATATTTTTTTTTGGAATTTTTATTTGTATATAATTAAAACAATAATCATAACACCCTGTATTGTACCATTAAAAACACCACAATGCTTTATATATCTTCAATTATTTGCGAATATGATTTAAATATTAATTATTTAAGAAAAACACAAGTTTCACAAACAATGAAATTCTTAAGTTAGCTTCTGTCAATCTCTAAACAATTCTTTAAAAAACCGACAAGGGTAGGTTTGTTGATTTTAATATAACTAGGAAAAATAACACTAATCTGTAAAGCCTTAGAAGTCCCGAATTAAAGATAATCCAAAACTACATACACTAAGACGTATGGAGTGTTATTTCAAATCAGTGGGCTTATCACGAATTTTAGTCTGGCTTTCGAACCGAGTTCGCTTCAAGCGATTTGTATGGAAATTTGAGCAGCGCCACCGCGTGCGGATTTGGAACTACAATATTTTAGATACTTTTTGTTAATTTTCGAACGTCTCGATCTTTCGCTCATTTGATAGATTGCTGGTGCTCGTTAGTCGTTAGTAAAAATTCATAATCCCAATTGCTAACGAATCCGTTTTACTTGTGACAGCTCGATTCGAAAGCCAGACTAAATTCATGATAAGCCCACAGTTATTTCGTTAATGACTCACAATCGATGTTTTTTAAAATGTCCACCAGAAGCACAGAATAGATGGCAGTAGAGGCATACCTAATATAAATGATCGTTGTAGAAGCCTAGGGCCCTAGGTAGGTAGTAATACCTTGATCTAGAAGGCTAACGGAAACTATGTCTCATAAAATTGCGATGTCGTTGTCGTGGATTATTCAATACATATACTTATTACAAAACATATATTTATTACCTAAGATTTTTTTATTAATGAATTTTTAAATCTTTATTTAGGCTATGGGCATAGTCAGATGATTTGATATTGATTGTTTTAAGCCGTCATTTTAAAAGTGTTGCCGTCGCGTGTGTTAGTTGTGTTGTAATACACTTTTGTGGTCGACTGTACTGGTGCCCACACTTGTAGTGACTCCTTGCAGCAGTGCGACAACCTGCACCGTGTCAATGACAATCTAATATGTTACATAAGGTTGTATTTATCTCGTGCGATGGCGGCTTCGTACGCTCAATTACATTAAGGCTTCAATTATTCAAAGCCTTCATGTATTATATTACATATACATTTAGTACTATTCAAAAGGAATATTCTGCGATCGTTTTTTGTTTTGGAATACAAAAAAAGTTTCTGTGTCTGAAGTTATTCGATAACGCCATAACACGTCCTAGACACGTGTGGTCGCAACCCGCAAACATCGACAAATGAGTATGCGACACTACAATATAATAATTATTATCTGTTTTGTCGTAATTTAAACGAGACGTCAAGTTCAAATAACAAGTCGCTATTGAACTGTATATTAAGTAATTGTATAAATGTCTTATTAGTATTGGTTTATATCAAAATATCTAATTATGTCCCTTCTGGTTAATATTTTACTCTATGGAAACAAATTAGTTTTGTGATCTATGCATTATATTAGCTTTTATACTAATTTCGTTCGATATGCTTTTTCTAGTATAATTAACTCAATGACACTAAACAATATAATTGTCAAATAAAATGTTCAATACTATAATTAATTTGACAGTAACATGCAGATAAATAAATAAAAAACACACACATATTTATCCGTAAAAGTGTACGACTGTAACTTAGTTGTGAAATATAGGTAATTAGTCACTAATTGTTCTCATAAACTTAAATTAGTTTAAAAATGTCAGTATTATTAATTGCTAACCAATAATGAACCGCATCTGTTTTGACAGCAATTTGGACGCCACCACCCCATGTGTGACCCCATTTAAGGGATGAACATCTTTTCACACTATTTGCAAACATTTAACACGGGTTTTTGGTTTCACAAGTTTGAAATTTATTATATTAAATACATTCAGTATTCTTATTCCTATCTCAGGTTATGCTTGTTTTAAGTAATGTATATATTAATACGTAAAATTAAGTACCCCCCCCCCCCCTTTCCAGCAACCCCCTGCCCCTCTGATTTACGGTATGAAATGAAATGAAAATAGTTTATTAGCATAGGCACTAAAGGCGTGCGTTTGCTCATCGTCAGAATCTATAATGGCTTCGGAAAGGCGTATGGCGAGAAGAAGACAACAAGAAACTCGTCAATCGTAGCTTGTACATAAAATAATTAACAAAAAACAACTGAATTTTCATTCAGAAAAAAAGTAAATAACAATTCATAAGTCACATAATTCACAAGAATAAAGTAGGTAGGTAGAGAGTACGTTAGTATTTTATATACTAATTTTATTTCGTAAAATATCTTTATTAATTAATTTAAAAGAATGCATAAAGCTAAACACATTTCGAAGTATTTGCAGCCATCGTGGCATAGGCCTTTAAGGCTCTTGCGCATAATCAGAATCTACGGAGATTTTGCTAAGACATATGTCCAATATGTTAGTATTAGTAGGTACAATTCTTGCTTAGCTTTAATCAAGTATCTTAAAAAAAATATTCAATTAACGTAAATAAAGTTAGGTTAGGTTAGTTTTTATTTTATTGTTAAAGAAAGTTTACTGCATACTATACCTTTAAAGACCGCAGCCGTCAATTTTGTTTACTATAAGAATATCGCTGCCGTCACATTGACGTAAAGGAATCTCATATACCACAAATATAATAATGGTTTTTTTACATGGATTTAAGCTGACAATAACAAATTAGGAAAAGCAATAAAATACGAAAAGAAACAAAAACATAGTTTGTAAAATATTTAAGAATGAAATCGCCGTGCCGTCAAATTGACGGCGTTAATTAATTTCGACACATGTTTTTCGATCAAAATTTTATTATTATTAAGCAAAATAGAATTTTTTAATTGGATTTAATATTTACACATATTTCATAGAATAACAAAAAAGAAGTCATATGTCAAAAATGCTTTTTTTTTTCCCAACCCCCGTTAATGCTGAGGTAGCTATTTTTTTCTAATGTTTTTGACAGTTATGCGACGGTCCATTGACCATGATTTATAGGCGGAGGTGTCGATTGCAATACTAAGAAATTTTACGCTAATGAATTATTGGAATTTTAGATGCATTCCTATATTTTACAAAAATAATATTACATCTTTCTATTGCTTTTAATTTGACTTATCTTATTTATTTATTTTATAAAGCCTACCTACAAAATTACATTAGAACTACATATTATATAAACTAAATGAAATTTTAATTATAGGATAGGACGGCATGCTCGAGGTGATAAAGGGATAGATACTACACTTGTAATAAAATTACAAAAATATATAAAAACAAAAAACAAGAACCAAATAGATGTAAGGAAGAGGGAGAGAAAAAAAATTTGTTATATTTTTCAAAAAGTGATTCAAATTAAATTTAGACCGTAACTAAGTGATCGGCGTGTGGGCATTGGTCAAAATATCACAAACAAATGTTAGTATTTTAAAATTAGTGACATGAAGTTTACTTTTTTCGGAATGAAAATTCAGTTTTTTTTTGTTAATTATTTTATGTACAGGCTATGATTGGCGAATTTCTTGTGGTCTACTTCTCGTCATACGCCTTTCCGAAGTCATTGTAGAGTCTAAGGATAATCAAGCGCACGCCTTTAGTGTCTATGCTAATAAACTATTTTCATTTCATCAAGTGATTAATTTCTGTTCTTTGTATTCTTCGTTTATTAAGATTACTTAATGGCGCTGTTGTTTTTAGTTTAAATCTATTATGTTTAACTGAATAAAAAGCAATCAATAATATTACATAAGTTAGTACAGTACAATGTTTCCACGCATGAGAAAGACACACCGGCCGAGCAGTTCACCTTAGTCGCTACTCGCTATCTGGGACAGGATATTCACTACATAAACATATATTTTATTCATACCTATATGCCAATAATATATTTACTTATGTAGTACACATATATACACATGGAAATTAATAATTAACGTATAAAGATACGAATACAGTAATGCCCCGCTTTACGCGAGGGACACGTTCCGGAAAAATCGCGTTAACTGAAATTCCCGCGACCATAGAGAAGTTGATGACTACATTATGTTTATACGCACTCTTTCGCGTAATTTAATAATAAATTTGTATTTCGCGTTATAGTGAAACCGCGCCTAACGGGGTCGCGTAAAGCGGGGTATTACTGTAGAGAGCTAACCTAACACGAATTATTAGGTCGCTTTATAATTAACTAGCTGTTGTCAGCGGCCTCGTCCGTGTAGTAATGAAGATATAAAGTATTATGAAGTTTAATGATGTTTCATATTTAAACGACGCCTGCGCTCACGTGACTGCAGGTCCCGAATCATACCTAATCATTGCCAAATTTCAAGTTTGTAGCAAAAGACTTTCTGACAAACCTCCTTAATCCAGTCCACTCGCAAAATCAGTTCTTAGCGGACATCTACTAACTATAAACTACCTCCCTGCCAAATTTTATCTTTGTACGTCATGCGGTTTTCGATTATTCGTAATGAGTAACCTTTCGCTTTTATATATATAGATTTATTTGAGATAACTTTCTTTTTATAATAATAGTGTCTCAGCGCCACTATGCCGGCCGACGGTTAATACGTGCAGTAAATTGCTATGTGGCGTGCGGATTTCCCTACCAGCGCCTTGACACAGTTAGCACGCGACGCCAAGTCCAATGTTGCACTAAACGCTCCTATGTGTACGTACGGACCGGCTATTAGAGGTAGGCAGAGATGGAATTCACATGTGACACTATACACCCGACTTTTAGTAATTGGGCTCCAATAGAGCGCTTTTACTCGTCAATACAAATCCCTACTAATAAATGTGAATGTGAGTTTGTTTGTTACGTTTTCACGCAACAACTACTTAACCGATCATCATGAAACTTTGTACACATATTTTTGAAGGTACTAGAAGTAACATAGGATGCTTTTTATTAAAAAAAAATAAATTATTTTTTAATATAGTTTCCAATCGACTATAGTTTCAGATGTTTGGAATCATATTGATTCATTTCTATTGAAGTGATCTCTGATACTTATTTAATGACTTAAATACGAGCGAAGCCGCGGGTGAAAGCTAGTATATAATAAATTTACTATGACGTAGAAGAATAGCTGTCTGTACCTATAGGGACATTGTCATCCTATTGGTATACTAAGTGTAAATATAAAATTTTATGGGTTTTCTTGATAACTCACTAAATAACGAACTAAATGGCTAAAAGCGTAACAATAAGTTAGTAATTGCATATTAATAAGTAACCGTAAAATCAGATGTTAAATGTCATTGTTTTTATTGCAACCGAAAATACTGCAAACATGTCGGGTGTATTTCGTAACCAATCTGCAACCTGTCGTACAACCTTGCTTTCTGATCACATTGTTGTTGTGTTTTTTTAGAAATATCTCCAAAAAAAATGTAGTTAATGCGAATACTATAGTTCAGCGGTTCTCAAACTTTTTTGGCGAAGGAAAAAGCCTTAATATAATTATAAAAAAACTGATTTATATGTATTTATGAATAATCATATTGCAATGTAATATTTAGTTGGAATTTTTAGATGTAACCTTATAACCTCCCTTTAGTAGGTATTTTTTGCAGTATTTTAGCCCTAGGGTTCCGCGGAACACACTTTGAGAATGGCTGCACTATAGTTTATTACTTATTTGGATTCAAATCCAAAGTTTCTATTGCCTTGCTTAAGAAAAAATATTTAGCATCACTCCAAGTGATAGTTTAACTTTTTAACTTTTGGATTAGGCATTAACACAGTTTTACAGCTTATCTAGAAACTGTTTGAATTTATTATTTACAATGATGAATGATTTATGAAATATATATATACTAGCTTTTACCCGCGGCTTCGCTCGCATTTAAGTCATTAAATAAGTACCAGAGATCATTTCAATAGAAATATGACTCCAAACAGCTAAAACTATAGTCACTTGGAAACTATAGTACAAATATATTTTTTAAAATAAAAAGTATCCTATGTCAAAAATATGTGTACAAAGCTTCATGATGATAGGTTAAGTAGTTGTTGTGTGAAAACGTAACAAACAAACTCACATTTACATTTATACTATTAGTAGGGATATATACTTGATCCATTAATAAGTGAACGCAGAATTGTCAATACTGAAAATTGAATATCAGGCTGCATAGCTGACAATGCTTTGCCTTTATTTATTTATTTATAAAGCCTACCTACAAAATTACATTAGAACTACTGATATATAAACTAAAGGAAATTTTAATTATAGGATAGGACGGCATGCTCAAGGTGATAAAGGGATAAATACTACACTTCTAATAAAATTACAAAAATACATAAAAATAAGAAAACAAGAACCAATTAGATGTAAGGAAGAGGGGAGAAAGAAAAAAAAAGAACTTTAATGAAGCAACACATAATATTACTTTAAAATATTTTTTCTAAGTAAGGATTTGCTACTGAAATAATTCAAACATGTTTTTGTGGTTTAATAATGAAGTCAAGCAACTTCAAGTAGTAAATGTAATTGAAGTTAAACTGCTTAACCGTGACTTTAGTTATTGGTTTCCGTTTATTTCGTAACATCTGTTTTGGGTCAATGACGCATTAGGATCTATACATATTTCTTTCGTCAGTAACATTCGCATAGTGTGTACCAGTGATACTCTATCTTTTTTTTTTTTGCGGCACACTTTTCAAATTCAAATATCTTTATTGCATGTCACAATTTAATTAAGATGTCATACAATTCAGTGTTAATGTGACACCCGGTCAGGGCACAGCAATATAATAATACAATATAATAACAATAATAATAATAATAACAATTTAAATTAATAACTAAATTTCATTTACTGTTTCGAATCATGGAGGTATTACGTTTATTTATTATCACGTTTAAGAACTCTTAACACAATATTATTTTTTAAAAAATATTGACATGTTATACGGACCCGACTTCACCATATGTAGTTTGCTTGAATCCTCCGCTAAAAAAATATTGGGTCTCAAATTTTAACGATTTCAAAATTATAAATACGGGTCTCTAAGGCCCCCACGTCAGTGTTTACGTGAAATCAAATACAAGTGAGTGTAATAATAATAATAATGATGATGTTTGTAAATGTGTGAAGAGGACGATGTTACCGTTTGATTAGTAGTAAGGACATCTCGAGTGCGAGCTGCCACTTACGTAAGTGTCGGCTGCGGTGCGACGACCGCGCAAGGCCGCGCTATGCTAATGCACGACTCAAGGCGCTCGCCCCAGATTCACTGTTTTGCTATTTACAGGCGCACTTCTGCAAACGAATCAATATTACCCACGTTTTGTTTTGTTCCCTCCATCAACACTTACATTACATTTGCTTGCGACTGTAGCCCATTCTTCTCTCTCGGAGCTGAAGAAATATCCCATATTGGACACTCATTTGAATCTAATTAGAAGCCATTCATGAATTACGTCACACTAATTTCAAAACGCTAAATCCCCCCCCCCCCCCCACACACACACACACCTAGTGTGACGTCACACATTTTGCAATTATACATCTACTTACTAAATTAAAATAACCTGTTCTGAAATTATTTTTTCAATAAAATCAACATCATATCAAAGATAGATATGAAAATTAACTAAATAAATAATTATAGGTAATATTATATTAATGAAAGGTCTCTTGGCGGTCGGCTCGTGGCATTAGTACAGCAAGTGTATATTTGCCAAGAAAACAATTTACACCTTATGTCATGATAGATTTGGTTGATATTTTGATTTGTGACGTCACGACATTTGAGACCCCTCCCCTGCCCTCGTCACACCCCTCAACGTCAGACGTAATTTATGGATGTACCCTTCATATATAATTTTATGTAGAAGATATTGTCTAAACCAGCCATTCTCAAAGTGTGTTCCGCGGAACCCTAGGGCTAAAATACTGCAAAAAATACCTACCAAAGGGAGATTATAAGGTTACATCTAAATATTCCAACTAAATATTACATTGCAATATGATTATTCATAAATGCATATAAATCAGTTTTTTATAATTATATTAAGGCTTTTTCCTTCGCCAAAAAGTTTGAGAACCGCTCGTCTAAACTGTAAAAGTAGTAGTCAAAGGCTTATTATTGTTAAAATATGTATTCTTGTGAAGTTTTTAGAAAAGCTATGACCACATTTGCTTCTATAATTATATTTTTGTTGTAATAAAACGATCCACCCACACTGATGTGAGTCGCTTTGAATACTTTTCCGCTTCAAATGTTTATATCTACTTTCTTCTTCTTCTTCTTCTTCTTCTTCTTCTTTTATTAATATCCTCAAATATCTAATGAAGACAATTATTATTAACTAGCTGTTGCCCGCGGCTTCGCTCCCGTTAAGAAGTATTATTAAAAAAACGTCTTCATCATAGTAGCTCCAATCTTTAATTTCAGTTCAATCAGTCGAAAATCTAATAAGATTTATACAAACTTTCATCCCCTATTTTATCCCCTTAGGGGTGGAATTGATCAAAATCCTTTCTTAGCGGATGCCTACGTCATAACATCTACCTGCATGCCCGATCCGTCGAGTGGTTTGGGCTGTGCGTTGATAGATCACTATGTCAGTCAGTCAGTCACCTTTGAGTTTTATATATATAGATTTAATTTTTTTAATTAATTTATTTTACTAATTGGACTCCAATAGAGCGCTTTTACTCGTCATAATAATTTCTGCCAATGTCGAGTATTCAGGTAAAAGCCATCTTTGCACATGTCGTGCCCAATAATAAAAAAAATTAAGATTTTAGTTTTTTGACATTTGATATGTCATGTCTTCTTTTGTTTTTCTTCCTTGTCAATTAGCTTCGTGATTCGAGAGAGAATTATCGCCTCAGATATCCGACAAATGTGAACAGCGTCATACTTACTCATAGGCGAGCGAGGTCGGACATGATTTTTTTCCGGTCGTAAAGGGCTCGCAATACAACCGACATTTCTTGTCGGCGTCGGACGAGTGTGAATAGCTTCATATAAAATAGTCTGCCACTGGAACACCCGATTAAAATCCGGACCCGACAGGCGACAAATGTGAACGGAGCATTAAACGTTCATATTAATAGTGTTGTTGAATATGATTTAAATATTTTTTGGGGTTAATATAACACTTAGGGTGGGGCACGAGAACCTCCCACATATCCCAAATCGCAGTGTCGTCTGCTGGTGTTAGCGATCGGAAAACAATTTTGTATTGGGTGTGCTTTACCAGCTTTCTGAAATGTGGGAGATTCCCGTGCCCCGCTTGTATTCGTTATATTAATCCCATGTTTCGAATGCTTCATAGCCATAGTTACATTATTATTTGAGATGTGCCGATTATGACTTTGGCCGACTAGCCGACTAGCCGATTAGTCGGTTGTAAATAAGCCGACTAGTCGGCCGACTAATCGGCCAAGCCGACTACGGTTTAGGGGATTCCCGTGACGCTTCGTTTACAGCTGATTCGCTGCAATTTCAGTCACTACTGACATGTGGACAAATATAAATAACAAAAAAAGTTTTTTGAGTTTTACAGCTCACTAGTTTGACGATAGTTTCAAATATCATCACGCAGTGTTGCAATATATGTTATTAAATATTATGTTGATTTGTTCTTTTAATTAAGATACTAATTTTGTTTGATAAATGTCATCAATATATTTTCTTTACAAGGAAGTAACACATACATTTTATTGAGAAATAGACACAAAGTAAGAAGCCGGATAGTCGGCGCTTTTTACCGACTAGTGGCCGACTAGTCGGAACATCTCTAATTATTATATGAATTACAAATGTGAACTTAATAAATAAAAACGTAATATTCCTTAAACAAAAAACAATTGAACAAACTGACAACCCGTTTGAGCGCCAAAATTAGGCTTAGACATCGAATTGTCCGAACCTAGTATCGATATTATTTTGTTGGGTTATGTTAGATCAGTGATTCTCAACCTTTTTTTTTGTTGCGGCACATATTTAACGATTTCAAAATTTGGCGGCACACAAAGAAAAAGATAAAAATTATTTACTTACTACAACACACTGCATAAATAGTTTATGACAAAAATTTTAAATTTACCTAATAAACTAATATATACTACAATAATAACTAAACGTTTATTAAGGGACTAGCAGTTGCCCGCGACTACGTCTGCGTAATAATGAAGATATAAAGTACTGTGAAGTTTAAAGATGTTTCATATTTCAGTCAACAGAAAATGCCTTCCACACCCCTGTTGCAAAATCTACTAACTGCCTCTCCGTCAAATTTCTAGTTTGTAGCAAAAAAATATACAAACCTGCGAGAGCCCTTACAACTTCCTAATCTGGCCCTGTTGCAGAATCCGTACTTTGCAGACGTCAACTAACTATAAACTACCTCCCTGTCAAATTTCATCTTTGTATGTCAAGCGGATTTCGAGAGAACTTTCGCTTTTATTTTCATTGAATTAGATATGAATTACAATGTGAACTTAAAATAAAATGAAATATATCTTAAAAAACAATTGAAAAACTGACAGCACATTTGCCCGCCAAAATTAGGCACAGACTTCGAATTGTGTGAACTTAAAATAAAGTGAAATACAATATATCTGGCTGTATGGGCTCGATCCCTTTGCCTTAAAATGGAACAAAAAAAAAAAAAAGAAATATCATAGACATCGAATTGTGTGAACTTAAAATGTAATATTTCTTTAAAAAAAAACAATTGAAAATAATTTTATAGCCTATGTTCATCAGGGATTTTTTACGATTCTAATGGTAAAAGAATTTTTCAAATCGGTCCAGTAGTTTCGGAGCCTATTCAATACATACAAACAATCAAATGTTTCCTCTTTATATAATAGTATAGATATAATTACAAGCTAATAATAAAAATATTTTTAATGCGAAATTTGAGCTTGATGTTTTTTGATAATTTCATTTATATTTGATCGTAAAAATGCGCCGACTTGAGACATATTCCTAATATTCCTTTAATAATATCAACACAGTGGTTGAGAATCACTGTGTTAGATATACAATATTATTAACTGAAATGTTGAATAAAGAAATCGATTCCACTAAGAACATGTATGATGTACCTACAGGACATTCGATTTGATCAGAAAACAACAAACAAAATATGTAATAATTTGCATTGTTTTTTTTAAAGAAAGTTATTTTAGCCAATTTCTCTGAGCATGAAAAGAAAATTACGCATTAATACTTGTTATACACAACAGCCGTCATATACAGAGCCTTAAGTCGTGGTGCGTGAGGTTGTAAATACAGAGATTCTATATAATATGTGTATGTTTAATGGTGTGTGTTTAATTTTGCAAAGTAACATGAACTGTTTGACTTTGAGCCGTCTCCTTTGACATTCCTGTCTCTTTGCCTGAATATCGATTAATGGAAATATACCGTTCGATTACAACGACTGTATTTAGGTAATACCATATGATAATAAACAATGCACTATTCGCAGCCAATCCTCGGTGCTGTAACATTGTCTTTGCAGCCTGAACTTGGAGTCAAATAATTCTATGTTTTATATCTGCAATATATAAACCAGCAGTTCTCAAACTTTTTTGGCGAAGAAAAAAGCCTTAATATAATTATAAAAAACTGATTTATATGTATTTATGAATAATCATGTTGCGATGTAATATTACGTAATATTTAGTTGGAATATTTAGATGTAACCTTATAATCTCCCTTTGGTAGGTATTTTTTGCAGTATTTTAGCCCTAGGGTTCCGTGGAACACCACTTTGAGAATGGCTGATATAAACTAACTACGTGCAAGGGCTGTTATTGTTAAAAAAAAACCAATCGACTAAATTCTAATTTTAAAACCTTAAAAAAATAGTGAGTTATTTTTACAAATCATTTTTAGGCTTCAAATTGTATTTATTTATCAGTTATTACAATAAAATGTTCACTGTATATTATTTTATTATTTACTAGCTTTTACCCGCGGCTTCGCTCGCATTTAAGTCATTAAATAAGTATCAGAGATCATACTAACTATAGTCAATTGGAAACTATAGTAAAAAATAACATATTTATTTTAATAAAAAGTACCATTTGTTACTTCTAGTACCTCCAAAAATATGTGTACAAAATTTCATGATGATCGGTTAAGTAGTTATTGCATGAAAACATAACAAACAAACTCACATTCACATTTATAATATTAGTAGGGATTTATTATTGTTAATTTTGTTTTCTTAATCATTACACCAATCTCCGTTCTTATATCATCTATGTCATCGTTTCTCAACCATTTTTATGTCGCGACCCACGAAAAAGCCAAAAAGACTTGCGACCCCCCACACATTACATATTAATATTTAGTTTTATAACACTACATTTAGTAACTTCCCTCTTTATCAGTTCAAGAAAATCATAAAAAGCAAACTTATTCAAAAATCACACGTTAGATGAATATCTTACTGATAAAAAAGCTTGGACATAATCTATGTCATTTTATGTTTACCCGTAGGTATATAATAGGATGACAATGCCCCTATACAGCAGCTATTCTTCTACATCATAGTAGATTTATTATATATTATTATGACATTAATATGTAAGTGGACAATGCCAGTATACAGCAGCTAAATCAAATTGATAATTATTTGTATTTATTTTGACGAGTAAAAGCGCTCTATTGGAGCCCAATTATTAAAAGTAAAAAAAAAAAATAACAATGAGACACGCTCATAGTCGCGTACTATGACCGCACGTTAACCCGGACTGTACACTGCTTAAAACTTCTACTGGTATGTAACTACACATCAGCCTGGCAATATGACTATCGCAAGTCTCCATTATGCCGGCTCGTTTATATATTATACTTTCAAGTTAGTCTAAAAGCAAACTGCATTGTTATGATAAATTTAATGGCCCATGTAAACGCCCTCGCTGGTTATAGGAACTGTTATGATCGCGTGTCCACTACGACCTAGTGGCGGTTCGATGCCCGATCCAGCCATTGTTCCCCGCAATCGTTAATTGTTCTATCATTATAATTGTTCTCGAATTGGTTATTATTACCCAATTACTGTAAACCAGCCATTCTCAAAGTGTGTTCCGCGGAACCATAGGGCTAAAATACTGCAAAAAATACCTACCAAAGGGAGATTATAAGGTTACATCTAAATATTCCAACTAAATATTACGTAATATTACATTGCAATATGATTATTCATAAATACATATAAATCAGTTTTTTATAATTATATTAAGGCTTCTTCGTCAAAAAAGTTTGAGAACCGCTGGTGTAAACTTTCAGTGCATACTAATAGCATGTCGCATTCCGTCTAGTGTTGAGGTTTAATTAAAATTTTTATTCTCAATCGCAAGTATTAGAAGCCTTTAACATTTGGCAGGTTAAAGGAAATTATTTATAATTATTCTGCTTATAAGTTCCGCTACATTAGGTTGATGAAGGAAAATAACCTCCACCAACATGCAATAACTTGTCACGCGCGTTTTGTCACTTCACGTGGCATCATCAGGATGTACGTAGTTGTTCCTAGTTACACCGGTTGTCGCCGAGAGGGCGCTGCCATCGCGACGAAATAAGGTGGCGGGCGGAGGGAACAGGAATAAATAATAAATAGGGAAAAAATAATCTATGGATTTGGTACGGAATACGTATCCTAAGCAAAATAATTTTAAATAATTTCCTTTAATATGGATTTCCGGAAAGTAGCGCCTGAAACTGTTAATTATAGGGTAGGCTGATATTATAGGGCAAGTGATAGCTCAACCTACGCCCGGGCAAGGTCCTGAAGGCGTCCTCCAATCGTCATAGGGTCGACGTCCCTCCTTCAGCCAGATTTGATAACCTTATATTCGGTAATGACGAAATAATTTGCACTTTATTGGTTATATATAGAATTAAATAATATTGCAAAGGTTTTGAAACGAAAATTGTTTTGAAAGCTTCTAGTAAGGCGGAGTGTATAATGTATATACGATTTATTGGCATTGTTTTATAATGAATCTTAGTACCTTAAAACTTAATTAAGTCAGTATTTATTTTAAAATAATTCATCAGTTTAAATTTGTATAAAGAAAGTACCTATATCTTGTGTATCCTTCCTTTACCATTAGTAGATATACACATTTTTCATTAGTACATGAAATATTGGTAAATACTTAATGTTTGTGTACAAAAACAAAAGGTAAAGCATATTTTATTAAATTAATATTTGGGTAAAAAATATAACGAATAAAATTGATGTCGAACTCGGGCTGATATTTTGTCGTCTACCGGCGAAGGGCGGGCGAGGCGTCCTTCCTAGGGCGGGCGTCGACACCACCGTCCCGGGCATACCGTCTGTTCACGGTTTTATTTACAGACGCAGCCTTATTCCGAAGCTGAGAATTATATTCTCCTAGAGGAGTAGGCAGACGGCTAGCGTTATTTGTTTTATATTTTTCTCATTACGTGGTAATTATTAAAAATAGAAAGGTGAAAGAAATAATCAAGTGACCAATGACAGCTAGACATAGATATAGATTGCATGCGGATTCTTATTGTATAACAAAACATCAATTTATCATTTTTAACATATATAACAGCATCCAAAGGTCTAGTATTTTGGACTCGCTAACTGAATTAAATGTTGGATCGATTAAATCGACAACACTATGGTATATCAATTGATGCAGTCACACCACTATTCACTAGTGTTAATTTATAAAGTAAACTGTCAAAGTGACATTGCGATATTGGCGGGAATCGAATTTAACAAAAGCGTTATTTTTATACTTTTATAAGAGAAATATAGATAAGATTTAAAATGCCTTACATAGGTTATTATTATTATTATTATTACATTGTTATTAAAAATATGTTTTATATCATTAATAGTTTGAACATATAAACAAGCACACTCTTAGCCAGGTGTATATTTTGGGTTTTGCTAGGGTCATCGCCCGCCCTAGGAAGGACGTGCCGCCCTAACCTTGCAGCAAGAAGGCGGCAGACCTCGGCCATATATTAATTTAAGGCTGTCTGGAAGTTATTGCGTTTCTGTGATACAATCCGTACGAATGGTTTTCTATTTTTGAGAAACGTATGCACATGCATAAATAGCAGACAGTGTAGTTGCATTCATATGTACAGTCAAACAAAATTATATAAAGTTTAAATAAATATTGAAAAAAAATATTAATTTCTGTCTGTCAATGTACATTGTCAGTAAGAATTGTATTTTAAATTTTAGTTAACAATGATAGAAAATTATCCGTTTCTTTTTATTGCATTATGTAATTTGTGTAGCCCACACACGTGCTCATGAAATAGAAGTTTTCAACTTCTGAAATAATACAAGTAGGTACCTGCATAAAAGTAAACATAAACACTTGTGCACTTTGTTTGACGTCTGAAGTCTCGTTTCTCGAACTTTACGTACTAAGATTTCTTCGAGTTTATTTTCGATGGCTGCAAACCTTCTGAAACGGCGAGCTGAATTAACACAAATGACACGACAATCATAATCGCGCCTCTGTCTACCCCTACATACATAACATAAAATATACAAATATAAAATCACTTAAGTATCTGACATAAACAAAATAAGAACATCGTAATACGAAAAGCCAAGCAATTTTTTCATGCGATTAACATCACTCGAGGCCTACAGGGTCCCCTGAATGTCGGCTATTTTCCCCGAGGGTGGCGGTTCGTCCTTGAACTTGTAGCTGTTACCGGGTCACCGAGACCTTCCCCAAGGCTGCCCGGGAGAGGGAGGCTCAACCCTCACGCACTCGATACAATTATACCACTAACTAACGCGTAGAAGTGACAATTTTATACCTGAATGAACAAAATGCTATAACGCTAACCGTTTCGTCACAGAGGTAGACAGCGTAGCTTCTAATAAATAATGTTATTTATGTAATACTAGCTTTTACCCGCGGCTTCGCTCGCATTTAAGTCATTAAATGCGTATCAGAGATCATTTCAATAGAACTATAATATTTTTTAAAATAAAAAGTATCCTATGTTACTTGTAGTACCTCCAAAAATATGTGTACAAAGTTTCATGATGATTGGTTAAGTAGTTGTTGAAAAGGTCTACTGACGGAGTGAAAATAGATGTGCGATAAAAATTTACTAACGCCACCTATCGGCTAGTAGCGGAGTTTTGCAACTTTCGTAAATAATTAAAAATATACCTATATTTATGTGTTGTAATTGAAAATTCTCCATTCTACAGCAACTGGAGTGGTGCCTGCTC
Source organism: Tineola bisselliella (assembly GCA_028551675.1). Lineage (NCBI taxonomy): Eukaryota > Metazoa > Arthropoda > Insecta > Lepidoptera > Tineidae > Tineola > Tineola bisselliella. The sequence goes on along the minus strand of JAPWLS010000717.1, from coordinate 144,621 downwards.
TTGTGACAAACGCAGGTGACCTGAAAATAATTAATCTTCATGAAAAGCAGACACTTATAGGGCACGCCCTTTGAGTGCTCTTTGGCGTGACACCCTCTGTTCAGTATTTATTTCAAGCTTTAATAGCCAATAACGTACACGAGACTGTATGCGTTTACGCGCCGTTTCGAAAGCTTTGCACTCGCCGGACATAGCCACCGCAATTGCTGCAAAACTCCGAAATGGTTTTTTTAAAAGATATATTACCACATCCCTTACTATTGTAAATGTGAATGTGAGTTTGTTTGTTACGTTTTCACGCAACAACTACTTCACCGATCATCATGAAACTTTGTACACATATGATTGGAGGTACTAGAAGTAACATAGAATACTTTTTATTTTAAAAAAAATTATTATTTTTTACTATAGTTTCCAATTGACTATAGTTTCAGCTGTTTCGATTTTTTCTATATTTATTTTTATTACCGTCTGTCATTTTTATATATGCAGTATAAAACTATTTGAATTTTTGAGGTTAGGTGTCATTATTGTGGTTAGATGCCACTTTATTACAGAAGTGTGATAGGCATTGTTTGTTGACTGAAATATGAAACATTTTTAAACTTCATAGTGCTTTATATCTTCATTATTACGCAGACGTAGTCGCGGGCAACAGCTAGTATTATCATAACCGCCTATAGGCGTTTAATTTAACATTATTCACTTTTACATATGTTTTTAAATACACTCGTAATATAAGTAGATAACACCGGATGTAAACTCAGCCCTCTTCAATAAAGAGGATTGTGACCTTCCCCGCCCCCCTGCCCCCTGCCCCCCTGCCCCCCGCTACTCCATTATATTGATCTTTACATAGATACATAGTAAACTGTGTTACAGTAATCCGCATATATCTTTACATACTATATTTCTAAAGTCAGTATTATTGTAACGAATATGAAATTGGTTATTCGATTTTTCTTTTTTAAACCCAATATTTAGTAATGAAAATTTTCTAGATAGAAACGTATTCGATGCATTAACACTTCTAAAAACATAAAAATCAAAAATTAATATGAAATGAAAAATTTAATATTTAAATACAAATCTGCTAAAGAATCTGCTAAACGTCGTCTTACAACAACAAAAACAATGGCGCCAAATTTATCATTTGTTATTTCTTTCTTACTTTCAGCTGTTAGTTCTAAGTAGACCATGAATATGGGAAATCTGATATGAAGTTATTTCCTTCACATTTCTATTGACATCCCTTTTTGTTAAGTAATTAAGTTTATTGTGATTCTGACATTGCGTTTGTATATTTTAGTATATTCATATATCTATCTATATATATAAAACTCAAAGGTGACTGACTGACTGACTTAGTGATCTATCAACGCACAGCCCAAACCATTGGACGGATCGGGCTGAAATTTGGCATGCAGGTAGATGTTATGACGTAGGCATCCGCTAAGAAAGGATTTTGATCAATTCCACCCCTAAGGGGATAAAATAGGGGATGAAGGTTTGTATAAATCTTATTAGATTTATTTCCTTCATTATTACGCAGACGTAGTTGCGGGCAACAGCTAGTATAGGTATATGTACTATATATAAACATGCTCGTAGGTAATAGAAAGAAAATTATAGCACATAAAAGAGTATTACAAGATAAAGATTTGAACTGAAAGTCAGTCCAAATAATTAGGATCAAAGTATCATGAGTACAAAATCACAAAAGTCACCTTCCCAAAAGCATCCTGGCGTAGCAATCGTCTCGTAGCCGTCCTCTACGGCGTAGCACGTAAAAGGTCTACGAACGTACCCTCGACCCCGGGTTGACCCGGGGGTAGGTGACCGCCCTTGTCATGCGACCTGATGCAAGAACTTATGCGATTTCGTTTTAAGGTACGGGGTGGTTACATTTAAATTACTTCATTAGAATGAAACTTGATGAATGTTATTGTTACAAACAATTGAAATGTAAGCAAATCTCAACCAATGACGTGTCAGTGCAAACTGTTTCGGTTCCTTTAAAACTTTTTTGTTAATACAATTTAAAATAATTAGTTATGTATATACGTTACATTTATTATAAAATTTACATACATTAATACAATGTGTGTTTTTCATATACTTATAAAGACTACACTTTGTTTTTCTCTGGAATAAAACAATTCTTCACAAAGACTGATCGTCACTTATGTACCCATTATCATCCACAAGTAAGTCCATGCAATAATGTTCCCCCCAAATACCTGCTCAGGCTCGATCGGGCGGGCGCAAGCCTAGGGCGGGCGGTGCAACGAACGGACGCAGCAAGGGCGGACGTCAAACCCGACACAACCACTACTGCAAACATAACACACCACCAATCATAATAGACAATCATAATATTGTTATTTACTTTTTTCTGAATGAAAATTCAGTTTTTTTTGTTCTTTATTTTATGTACAGGCTATGATTGGCGAGTTTCTTGTGGTCTTCTTCTCGTCATACGCTTTTCCGAAGTCATTGTAGAGTCTGACGATGAGCAAGCGCACACCTTTAGTGCCTATGCTAATAAACGATTTTCATTTCATTATATTATTCAACTTTGGATTCGGCTTTCTTTCTTTTTTCTACATGATAAACCAGATTAAATAAATATTAATATTGGAATTATTACTAAATTATATTTTATTTAAATTATTTTAAAGGGGAGTGATTCCAATTGGAATCAAATACAGCTATAAAGTTTAAGAGTAGATTAATAAAGTTGAACAAAACAAGTGCCATGATTGCTTCTCGAACTCACACAAATACAATTCGGATCACCTCTATGGGACACATCAATAAATCCTCTGTCACATTATACAATGTATGAAAGAATTAGAGCGAGAAGGAAGATCATATTCGTGATACAAATTAAACACATTCATATTAATAAATTATATCGACATCTCACTCGGGTATTTTGAATGACGCACTTATCATCCCCTTGTCTGTCTATTTTCTTCTTAGTCACATAGAAAATAAAGTTTCTAATTCTATTATTGTAAAGTTTGTATAATGAAAAAATGCCCATAGGCAGATTTATAATTATTTATCACTAGAATTTTAAATACAAAAATATATTTTTATAGCGTTCAAGACATCGGTTAATAATTAAATAAGAGATAAAAATACAAACCAGTATATTCGAATAACCAGTTGCTTTAATATTATGCCGTATTGCATAAAAAACATAACATCACGAGAAATCCACACGTCTCTGCATTCGACACAATCCACTTGCAAATAAAAACAATTCACACACACACACACACACACCCATACACATAAACACACACACGCACGCACGCAAAGCACACACACACACACAAAGCAAGGCATGTCTAGACGACTTGTTAAAATGCGTCTTTTCCGGGGATCGTCATTCGCAAGTAGGATAGGTCACGGACGGCTCCCTCTCGCTCGCACCAATACGTCCGTCCTTGTCGCACGGAACAACACAAACACATCCCTGCACATCGATGTAACACAGCCTTTATATCAATTGTATACGGTATCTTTTTATTTGAAGCATCGTCGCCCAGGTACGGGCATAGCTTTTGAAAGCGAAAGCTCGTATTAGCATAAACCGGCTTTATGTCTTAGACTGTAAAGGCTGTTATTGCGTGCATGCTCAGTTAGGTCTTTCTAGGTTTAAGAACAGTTGCCAGGCTCTGTCGTCCTTGGCAGGTCAGGACTAATTGGTCCATCATATTGCTGAGTTTAATTTTCAAATTTCAATGCTGAGGTGAAATCTTTTGTTTAATATGTTTAGTATCATCCCACATAACGGCAGCAGTTGTGGTCAGGGGTGGGCAGCTTTTGTAGATATATGTTAAAAACAACAAAACGTGTTTGTTTATTTATTTGGAAGTTTGTAAATTCAAGTTGTATCGATTACGTAAGCATAATTTTGATCGATGGCGCAAACTCATCCCCCTACGAACCCTCTTGAGATTATGGTCTCGAAGTTTGGTAAATGTTGAAAAGGTTTCCTGGAAACCTGAAACTGAGGAGCCGATATAATAATCGTAATAATTATGCGCAGAACATTTCGTTATATACATACAGTATATTATGTACAAGGGTTAGTTCTGATACTACACGTCTGTTTTCACTTATTACCAATTCGCTGATATTTTCGACAATTAATTGCGAAATAGGACAAGCTATCTAATAGAGGGATTATTTTATTTATACAAGATATATTATAGATTTATCTGACACTTAGCTATATTGTGATATGTCGTCTCTTAGTAGGCTTTACATTTCAGAATTAACTTTTAAACAACCCTGCCAACCAACACGACATAACCTTAAGACGAAACAAATGCAACATATATACAGTGAAATGTTTGGCAACATCTAAAAAGTAAAAGTAGCAAAGTGGCTGGCCACATCGCCCAGACGGGCCCGCCCGCCCATCCGCCCTACCCCGACCGTCTGAAGGTCGTTTTGGGAGGGCGTTCACCCCCTGTATATATACACACCCACCACCCTGTAGGCGCACACACACACCCAGTGCCACAGTCTGTGTGTGTTTTTTATTCTATTTATAGTTTCAGAATTAGGTGCTTGTTTTTGATCTAGGCACAGGGAATTTTCCAAGGTTTATTTTGTTTTTAAATCTGTATTTATGATGAAATATAATATCACCAATTTCATTTTCCTAACGAACAAGAACATATAAAAACAATGCCCTGTCTCCTTCGCACAGTGAACATTAGAACAGGACAGCACTACAAAAGCCGAAACAAATGCATTTTATACAAAAATAATAAATAATACAATAATATTTTTATATTTCGCGCCGTCCACTACACTGAGACTCTCAAAGTTTAAGTCGTACATATCCCTTACTAATATAAATGTGAATGTGAGTTTGTTTGTTACGTTTTCACGCAACAACTACTTAACCGATCATCATGAAACTTTGTACACATATTTTTGGAGGTACTACAAGTAACATAGGATACTTTTTATTTAAAAAATAATTATGTATTATTTTTTCAATTAACTATAGTTTCAGCTTTTTGGAATTTTTCTATATTTATTTTTATTTTCGTCTGTCATTTTTATATATGCAGTATAAAACTATTTGAATTTTTGAGATTAGGTGTCATCATTGTGGTTAGATGCCACTTTATTACAGAAGTGTGATAGGCATTGTTTGTTCACTGAAATATGAAACATCTTTAAACTTCATAGTACTTTATATCTTCATTATTACGCAGACGGAGACGCGGGCAACAGCTAGTTGATAATATTGCTTCTGATATAATAGCTACCTATCTTACAAACAATGTGCTCCGTAATTATATGCTTCCATCATTTTTTCCACTTCTTCTTATCATACATTAGGATATATGCTATTGTTTTCGGTAATAAGAAATAAATTTTAGTAGATAGATAAATTTATTCACAGTAATCATGAATTCGATTTACAAGTTAGTGAAGGTACTGTTTTAAAAAAATCTAAATATTTGATGTATCTATACTAATATAATAAAGAGGAAAAATTTGATTGTTTGTATGTATTGAATAGGCTTAGAAACTACTGGACCGATTTGAATGTTCTTTTAGCAGTAGAATCCTACATTATCCCTGATGAACATAGGCTATAGAATATTTTCAAAAACGTTAGGGATCCGTATGAAAACTTTAATAATGTAACCCAAAGAGTGAAAAAAATTCATTATATAGCGTACGCTGCGGAAATTATTGACAATAGAGCAAAGTGATGTACTACAATTTTATAGAGTACATCAATATCTACAAAAAAGTCAGCGATACTATATGTCTAACTATTACAGTTATGTCACAATAACTGCTTTTTCATGTTAAAATTCATAGTACTTTATATCTTCATTATTACGCGAACGAAGTCGCTGGCAACAGCTAGTATCTTATATTTTTGATAATAGCCTCACAATTCATTAAAATAATGACATTTAATAAACCTAATATTTATTGATAAAAATAGTATGTAATCGCCTTTAAACAAAGAATTCATACAACCTGTCCTTGTCTCACACACGGCACTCTCTATATACTTGTCTCTTTTTAACAAAATATGCAGTTTTCACTAATACATGGAAGAAACACGCAGTCGTTTACAGCTTATTAATAATAATAAATCCTTTATTGCTTTTAGAAAACATGAAGTTAGAACAATTGGCGGTTTTATCACTAAAAGTAATTTATTCCAGACAACCAATTCTTATAAGAGAAAAACAGTATTAGTAAATGCAAATTACAATTAAATAAATATAAGACACTAGGCGCAGTTTTTTTAGCAGACACTGTTTTCTTTGTTGTAAATAAAACCAAAAGTTTCAATAACTGAAATTAAAGAGTATTTTTATTAATATTTAACTATACTAACATTACACGATTGTGTATAACATTAAAAATTACTTACCTGAAATTAAAGAAACGATATTTCAAGTAATTATTTAACAACTTTTAGCTTTTAATAATTTCTATGCATTAACGTGGCGTTGTGTCAAGACGTCCATAGACAATCGCGACACGACCAGAGACTATGGCGCTGCGAAGCATGGCAAATATGAAATGTCGTTTCTTTACATACTTATATATAAAATAAATACAATTTATTTGAATTCAATTGTTAACATTACATCGGTCACATATACGCGCGGAAATGGCCGGTGGAACGATCACATTATTCGTGTTTAAGAATGCTCTACAGTCTTTGATAATATCAAAAGGGTTTTTTGTTACTTTTAATTATAGAACGGATCAAATAACGGCCCTTGAGCATTTTATTAAACGTCCATTAAACAAATTAGATTGATATTAGAACAGTAAAAGTCGAATCTCAATTCTTCTAATTTATTATTACCTATCTATACTAATATTATAAAGAGGAAAGATTTGTATGTTTGTAACGATTTGGCTCAAAAACTACTGGACCGATTTCAAAAATTCTTTCACCATTTGAATGCTACATTATCACTGATCAATATAGGCTATATAAATTACAAGAAAAAAATAAGGATCCTTACTAAAACTACTATAATGTAACCCAAGGTTGCCAAAAATTGTCATAAACTGTCTTTCATCGCTTTTTCTAAAATTCTAATTGTTAACAAAATAAATGTCTACCTTTGCGAAGCCAGGACGGCTGGCTAGTTATTTATATAAAACATTTTTGTTTATTGTATTTTTGTTTTTAATATTTGTCGATAATTATTGCAAAAAACTTAATTGTGTAAAACTTGTTTTAGATTACTTTAAGACATGACTCGAGCGATACTTAAAATTGAACTCGAGCACGAAATATTAATAAATAAATGTAATTTTTTATTTTGTTTTGTTTCAGGTACATTTAATTTCTTAACCCACACGCGTTTACATTGTAAGTAGATTGTGATATGTTTTATTTTGCAACCCTATTCGTTACTACGAGCTGATGCGCAATTGAACCTTCTTCCCCCCTGTCATCCCCATAATTAGGTTTTTACACCTCTTCCTAGAGACAATCATCAAAATTTTCCACGTGAAACCTTTCATCTATTAGTGAAAGCCGGATGAAAAGCCTAGTGCTAGATATTTAAAGTTCCTCGCCACGTTCATACAGACAGACTTTACTTTGATATTACTTTCAATAACAAAAGTATGTAGTTTCGTATAAAAAAAACTAAGCAAGAATGTACCTACTAATTTTTTTAAATTTAATTTTTTTACTTTTAGTAAATGGACTCCAATAGAGCGCTTTTACTCGTCAATACAAATACAAATATAAATGAAATAAATTATTATCAATTTGATTTAGCTGCTGTATACTGGCATTGTCCACTTACATACTAATGTCATAATAATATATAATAAATCTACTATGATGTAGAAGAATAGCTGCTGTATAGGGGCATTGGCATCCTATTTATATACCTATGGGTAAACAAAAATGACATAGATTATGTCCAAGCTTTTTTATCAGTAAGATATTCATCTAACGTGTAGTATGATTTTTATATGATTTTAGTAATACTAACATTATGTTGTACAGGCTATGATTAACGAGTTTTTTTTATTTCTTCTCGTCATATGCCTTTCCGAAATCTCCGTAGATTCTGACTATGCCCAAAAGCTAGAAAGGAAATAAAGATTTTTTAAATTCGAATATAACTTCTTAGTTATATTGTTTTGTGAAATAATAAAATATTTATATTCACTATAACGTTTCTTTTCTTAACTTATTCGCGTTCAAATCATCGGCTTAAAATAATCGAAATAAAACTATTTATTCAATAATTTAATTTGTCAGATGATCCTGGAACCCCTGCCTAACCTTCATTCTCTATAATGAAGTCGTAAAAGCAAAAAGTCTAAACACCGCAAACAGCTAGTCCGTGGGAAAAACAAGAGTAAAAACTACTCACGCGCACACACAAATAACAGGTTTGCGTTTGTGTGTGTGCGTAGATTGCATCCAATGTTTATATGAAGGAAGAAAGTGCATTCTGGGTGCCCGCTCCGCTAGGCAGGGGAAACTTGAATGCGCTCACTGACACACACGCGCTACACTATCCTCAGATGCCATCCGCAGATATCGCTTATACTTCATTGTTTATAACCCATATTCAGAAAATAAACAAATAAAACGTTTATTTTTAAATAAATTTTTACAATATGTTGCCTTGGCGCCAAAAACCAGTGTTGGTTTGTCTTGGCGCTACACATTCGTCTTACAAGCGTAGATTTGAGTAGAGATCACTGAGTTGTACGAAATAAAATAGACCAATCACACGCTTGAAAAATTGTTGACGTGATTTTTGACCAATGATAGTAATCCATTGCAACTGTCTAGCCTAGCTGTCATTACGTTCTGTTACACGCATTTATAAGAAATCGTTACTTATTCGAATATAAATAAAACGAAAATAAAGAAATGCAAATTAATATTTAAACTGGATATTTGATGAGTATATGCAAATTATCACTATTTTATTTTGATTACCGTCTAATGGTTGTCGTGTTTAAAGATTTATTATTTATTAGTAAATAATTTTTACTGCATTTAAATAATAATATATTTTCTTTAGAAATGTACAAGCCTGTATACTTACAATATGTTAAAATTACATTATACAATATCGGCCGATGTATCGTCGTTGCACATAACCTCGTGTGTGAGTGTGCAGCTAGTCGCGTGACGTAGGCACCACTGCACCATTGCACCATTGCACTTGTAACAATTTCGCTCACCTACTGACTTTGTCCTGCCCACACCTCTTGTTAGGAGGAGGGTTAGCACATCCGCACAATGTCGACTTATATAGTATCAGGGATCATCTTCTAAATACTAATATTATAAATGTGAATGTGAGTTTGATTGTTACGTTTTCACTCAACAACTACTTAAACGATCATCATGAAACTTTGTGCACATATTTTTGGAGGTACTACAAGTAACATAGGATACTTTTTATTTAAACTAAATAAATTATTTAGTTTCTAATTGACAATAGTTTCAGCTGTTTGGAATCATATTGATTCATTTCTATTAAAATGATCTCTGATACTTATTTAATGACTTAAATGCGAATAATCTCGCCGTGACAACGTCGGTTGCTAGCGACATTTTTAAATTGATAAAAAAATAACTCCAAAATAGGTAATATTTTAATAAGTATTTTTAAATAGAGTGCCGGTATGAAGGCTTTATTACAAGGTCTAGTGTTCCTAGGTATCCTATGCTCTCATTACATATAAACACTAGCCTCTTGAGTGTACGCGATACTTAGCCTATCTTTATAACACACGAAGAATATAGGGGTAGTCAGTCATCACTGAAGCAGTAAATGATAATTAATTAATTATAACTTTAAATAATATATTATACTAACTGTTGCCCCCGTCTTCGTTCTAAGTACTATGAAGTTTAATGATGTTTCGTATTTCAACGATTTATCCTCCTGTAATTTATATAGCCTATATTGATCAGTGATAATGTAGCATTCAAATGGTGAAATAATTTTTGAAATCGGTCCTGTAGTTTTTGAGTCAATGCGTTACAAACATACAAATCTTTCCTCTTTATAATATTAGTAGGTATAGATTAATTACCCTGTTGTGTCCTGACGGGGAGTCGGATTGGCTTAAAATTGTAATAACATCTTTGAACTAATTGTGACAATGTATGTTAAGCGTAGAAAATGATTACGAAACGCCTCTGTTACAGCCTGATTACAGCCTTAAAAAGAAATATAAATATAATTCAGAATGTAGGACCTATTTTCTTTGTATATGTCAAAAAGGATATATTCTTAAGGCTTAATGTTAGCATTTTCATGTCGTCTGAATCTAACAAGAGGTTCTCGTTGTTACAATAAGACCTTGAAAATGAATACACCTTATCTTACATATTTTGTTAATGTTACTTACTATTATGTATTTTTCTAACAAATTTTCTAAACATCATTTTTTTATATTGATCGTCTTTTATAGATACTACCAGCGAAAATATTAATTAATTTAAACAATAAAGAAAGCATTTGTTCATATATTGTAATAAGTAATTTCCTCCGTTTATGTCTGTTCGTAATAAGTCCGTCTCAGTGCTATATCATTCGTCACGCGGACGGTTTCCCTGCATTTTTCACACGGAGACGTTTTTTCTGTCTGAACAATGTCATAATTGCAGATGTCTTTCCACTTTCCATTTCACTGATGTTTAGATGCGCGTGCGCAGAAAAACTGCATCCCACTGGCTGACGATATGGTTGGTACAGACAGCATTGTACGTTGTCTGTGATTTATTTGTTAATTCTCATATTAAGATTTATTCGCCTTTTGTGAAATGGGTGTTGTTATACAGGCTTTTGTGCTTCAATCAGTGGTTCTCAAAATACCAATGGTTGTAATATATATGTGTTCATAGAATAGTCCTTCATTCATATTGGTATTCTTCACGCTTGTATTTTATTTTTTTCCATTCCAATTAGAACAAACTGCTTTAAGTAGTTCGCCGACAAGCTACTAGGGAATCTCAGCATTACCAATATTTATACCTCCAATTTTTTAAGATTGGAAATATTCTTAGATGCGTCGGATCCAAGTCTACTTTGGGAACCACTAATCTAGATCATATTTCCCTTCTTTTGACTTTGACGAGTTTCTTGTGGTCTTCTTCTCGTCATACGCCTTTCCGAAGTCACGGTAGAGTCTAACGATGAGCAAGTGCATGTCTTTAGTGCCTATGCTGTTAAACGATTTATCACTTCGATTTGTCACTGACTCTGACTGAACTGACATCATTACAACCTTTTGTTATTAATTGAATATTTGCTAATACAAGTGTGTTGTTTTGCCAGCAGTACTACACAGTCATAGTAAACGTTTGTTTACGGTTTTCACTCTCAATAACGTTTCTCGGAGCAGTGAAAATTCCTCGATTCAATCGCGGCTGCGTGTTCCATCATCGCAATTTTTTACTATCTGCATTATTATACACCACATGTCTCCTTACAATTGTTACTTGTATTCCCTTGATATAAAATCTATAATAACATGAAGTTGCAAACGGACGTGTGTAGCTTCATGTGTGGCCTCATTAGCAGACAAATTAGTCAGTTTAGATGTTTTTAAATAGGTTATCATTGTAGTTTTAGAAAGTGTGAGTAAAAATTGCATTTATTTTGCTGACTGTACCGTTTGTAAATGTATTCTTCGCGTTTTGAATGCTAGGTGTATCGTATCGCCTAAATATGACTCACAATTAGCAAAATCACGTTGGAGAATAACAAAATATTTTTATAACAAATAACATTTAAGGAAAAAACGTGTTACATACATCTTTCTAAAAAAAGATTTATCTACTGTTAGTTTTAAAGTGCTAAGTAAATATTATTTCATTATCACAATTATAAAAATGTTTTTATTACTGTATTTTGTGAATATAATAATATTAACAAATAACTAGATCACTGGTTCTCAAAGTGTGCCGCCAAATTTTAGATATATAACAATGTTAATATTATTAAATAATATGTTTTAAAATGTTTTATACTTATCTTTTTCTTTGTGTGCCGCCAAATTTTGAAATCGTTAAAAGTGTGCCACAACAAAAAAAAGTTGAGAATCGCTGAACTAGATGATCACTTAAAGTCCAATGCATTTCATTCAAATTCAAACAATTGAAATTATGAGTTATTATGAAGTTATTATTAAACGTAATACACAGTAACCTCAATATAACGATTTCCTCGCTTTAACGAATTTTTTCAAACCCCCTAGAACTGCCCGTAAGAGCTAATGCAAAATATACCTTTACATTACGAATACATTTGTTAAAAACCATTTCTATAACGAATTTTCAATCTTTGCAAAATATAAAAAGAAAGTATTATTTACCTCTATTTAACGAAATCGCTCGTTATAACAGGGAAAGCAGATTAGTACCTACGAAAAGCTGAGATTAATAATTTTTTAAACCTTGTTAAAACGAATCGTAGACCAACCTAACCTCTGTATAACAAATTACTTGATATAACGAATTATTTTCTGATTTCCTTCAGTATCGTTATATCAAAGTTGCACTGTATTAATGAATAATAGCTAGTTGTTTTAGGGCCTTTTTTAAAATAAAATTTCAATATCAATTACCTCGGGAATTATGATTTTAGTTATACATTAAGAGTTTAAATGTCGCATTAGAATTATATTACCTACTAGCTTTTGCCCGCGGCTTCGCTCCCGTTAAGAAGTATTATTATTAATTAGGTATAGTTTTTGCGGCTTTGTTTTTGTTTAGCGTGTGTAAAAACGTCTTCATCACAGTAACTCCAATCTTTAATTTCAGTTCAATCAGTCGAAAATCTAATAAGATTTACACAAATTTTCATCCCCTATTTTATCCCCTTGGGGGTAGAATTGATCAAAATACTTTCTTAGCGGATGCCTACGTCATAACATCTACCTGCATGCCAAATTTCAGCCCGATCCGTCCAGTGGTTTGGGCTGTGCGTTGATAGATCACTAAGTCAGTCACCTTTGAGTTATATATATTTAGATTTGGATATATGTGTTATAATGGATTGAAAATATAATTATCACAATGCATAGTGGCAATAAAAGGAAGAGACAGACAAGAAAGATGACACACAGAATAAATGTCAAAACCTAAAATCTTCTTAAATAAGTATTTTCGGCTTGAACGTTTTTAATATATCAATTTTAAAAGATGCATTCAACTGACCACTAAGCCAGTAAGTCAACTAAACAGTGTGTTTGCAAAGATATGCAAAAAAACATAAAAACGCACCCAAAACCGGACTACTGCCGCGTCTAGCTGTAGTCCACCATCTTGTTGGCATCACGATGAGCTGACAGGTTCGAATCTTCATTACGGACTCACTACGGTTCTGTAGGTTTTTTTTTACATAATAACAATAAAAATTGAAATAAAATTATTTTACATACAGCTTTCTTGGCTTCTATTATCTGCCTTTCTGCCTTTAGGCATTAAGTTCACCGATTTGAAAATTTACAAATAAAAAATTTTATTATTATTATTCTCTTAGATTATCTTGTCTTGTCAAAATACAATTAACACTAGATTGCCCGAAGAAGTCATTTTGACTGCTTTTTGATTTCAATTAGAAAAACAACTATGTATATGTATAATGACAGAATTTTGTGACTTTCTGTACGACATGTAAATGCGGTTATTGATAATAGTAGTTACCTCCCCCTCCTTCATTTCCGGTATATACATATGTGTTATACCTAGATATAGGTACATATACTAAAGTTCAGTCTTTCTAGTGTTATCCGTCATTTGTTTTTAAATAAAATGTCCTTATTTATTTATTTTAACAATAAAAGTTATTAAAATTATACATATTGAATAGATTTTAGATTTAAATTGATTTAAAATATCCTTTTTAAACCCTAAAGCTGAATTAATAATAATAATATTTATTTTATCAAACACAAAAGCACTATCTACAGAACTAATCCTAGGACTATTTCTGTAGATAGAGCTCTTCCATACATTAATACCAACATTCCTACTAATATTATAAATGTGAATGTGAGTTTGTTTGTTACGTTTTCACGCAACGACTACTCAACCGATCATCATGAAACTTTGTACACATATTTTTGTAGGTACTAGAAGTAACATGGGATACTTTTTATTTAAAAACAATAAATTATTTTTTACTATAGTTTCCAACTGACTATAGTTTCAGCTGTTTGGAATCATATTGAAATGATCTCTGATACTTATTTAATGACTTAAATTCGAGCGAAGCCGCGGGTAAAAGCTAGTGTATTTATTTTTAAAAAAGTAACAAATGTGTCTGTGTGTGTATAATATTATTGACAATAAAAATATATAATTATATAAATAGCCAACGCTTTCATTCAAACCTGATTGCGAAGACGATTGTGCCTCGCCAGTAGTCCTTCCTAGTGCCAATTTTGATAACATAGCTTCGACGATGACAAGGCAATGCTGATAGGCTTATTCCATTGGAGCGCGCATCTCTAAAAATAAACAACACGTCTTAATAGCCCTTCTTCCTTTGCTAATCGGTAGCAATTATTTTATATATAGTCGCATAACAACTTTTAACGCAGCTCACACGTGAATAAAGACACGAAGACACATATACATATAGTATAGTATGCAATACACACAAGATACTTCATAGTATTAGGGACTAGCTGCTGCCCCCGACTTCGTTCGCGTAGTAATGGAGAAATAAAGTACTATGAAGTTTAATGATGTTTCATATTTCAAGTATGACAATTTTAAAAACAACCTTGGGTTATATTATTATAGTTTTAGGAAGGATCCTTATTTTTTTCCTGTAATTTATATAGCCTATATTGATCAGTGATAATGTAGCATTGAAATGGTGAAAGAATTTTTGAAATCGGTCCAGTAGTTTTTGAGCCAATTCGTTACAAACATACAAAAATACAAATCTTTCCTCTTTATTATATTAAGTATGAATTATACAATTTAATTATTATTATTATTATTGTATAACATCTAAACTATGTATTTTTGTAATTTTATTACAAGTGTAGTATCTATCCCTTTATCACATTGAGCATGCCGTCCTATCCTATAATTAAAATTTCATTTAGTTTATATAATAGTAGTCCTTTTTATAATATGTAGTTCTAATGTAATTTTGTAGGTAGGCTTTATCCCTACTAATATTATAAATGTGAATGTGAGTTTGTTTGTTACGTTTTCACGCAACAACTACTTAACCGACCATCATGAAGCTTTGTACACATATTTTTGGAGGTACTAGAACTAACATGGGATACTTCTTATTTAAAAAAAAAAAATTTTTGCTATAGGTTCCAATTGACTATAGTTTCAGCTGTTTGGAATCATATTAATTTATTTCTATTGAAATGATCTCTGATATTTAAATGTGTGCGAAGCCGCGGGTAAAAGCTAGTAAATAAATAGATATAGAACACAGAGGAAAACGTGTTATATTTGAGTAATACCTAAATTAGATCAATGTTAGCAGTAGCAGCAGTGCGCCAGTGTGCGCGGCCGAGGCGAACGCAGCGACATCTCGCAACCTTGAATGCGTACAATGACTGCACTTTTGCATCGACGGGAGCGTTCGGAAACCATGCCTCACTCATCTCGCATCTGTTTATTCAGAACTAGATTACTACATTAAACAATTCATTCTAATATTCACTCAAATATATATATGTACTAGCTTTTACTAGCTTCGCTCGTATTTAAGTCATTAAATAAGTATCAGAGATCATACTAACTATAGTCAATTCGAAACTATAATAAAAAGTAATATTTTTTTAAATAAAAAATATCCTATGTTACTTCTAGTACCTCCAAAAATATGTGTACAAAGTTTCATGATGATCGGTTAAGTAGTTGTTGCGTGAAAACGTAACAAACAAACTCACATTCACATTTATAACATTAGTAGGGATATGTTATTATTAATAATAGAATATTCTGAATAAACGTTTGTTTAAGTCGGGAATCAGTCTTGACAACTCTGCTTAATTGCTTCTGTAATAACCACTTCGCCACGAAGGATTACTTATACTTTTTTATTTTCACTTAATAAATATATATTTTTAATTGTGTTAGCTTTCGGAACACACCTCCATTCTGCAGAAGCATCTTGTCTCACTCCCCGCGATTATAGCTTTCTTTGTCTCTCCAAGTCGAGTTTGTATATCTGCACGTGTCTACGTGGCATTGTCATGCGCAGGCGCAGGAAGTGTGGAGAGATTGATGCTCTAAGCTGGATCGATCTGGCTACCTTTGTGGATCTTTAGAGAGAATGTAATTATATGGATTATTTTTTCTTAGTACTTTTTTATATAATGGCATGTGACCACATTTGTTCACTAAGACTTGTTGGTTGGTTGGCTTTCCCATAATGCCCGGAATCCACTTGGTAGACATTTTGCTTGTATATTCTAATATGATTAATTCCAATTAGTCGCAAACAATAAATTTATTTTCTTCTCTTAGGATGTTCCAAATAAGATTTTTTTACGAATGTTAAAGTTTATCCACGATATTCTTACATCTGTTAAAAGAAGATTCTACGAAGCGCCTAGGTAGCTCGGCTTAGCATTGTAGAGCCTCCAGACATCACGAAACACCTAAGACATACACTATTGACTTGATTACGCAGTTTAGACCTCAGTCTTGCATAGCCTTGACCACGACGGCTGCAAAACTTTCGAAACGTCACAGCCAAAGCTAATATTTGTACCATTACATTGGCCCTGGTCGATTTTTTCCAGCTCGCGTCTTTTCCAACTCGAGCACGACTCGTGTTTATGAGCAAGTAAGACCTTCATTTGTTTTCTTAATATTAATATTTTTAATTCACAAACGAATAAAATAGTAATCGATACATTATAAATATGATATTATTTTTAAAATTATTTATTTATTTTGTTTGTAAACGAGTTTCTTATGGTCTTCTTCTCGTCATATGCCTTTCCCAATAGTGTCTATGCTAATAAACTATTTTCATTCATTCATTCATTCGTGTAATCATTCATTCATTCGTTCGTTAAAATAAGTATTTGTGCTATTCTTGTCCTGATACACATAGAACTTGAAATGGGCAATGCATTTTCCTTTCTTATTTATGCGAATTATTTCTTACAAGTTATATTAACCAACATCAGTGAAAATGCAGTCATAAGCAACATGGTCACCCTCATGCAAGCGCCGTCGTTAGCTCCAAGGGCGTCCAGGTTTTGTGCAGACACTGTGATCAATTAGAACTCGGTTATTTTGTAACAATATCTTCACTGAAAGCTACTTTATACGGATTACTCTGACGTTCTTTTGGTTTTGCAGCTATTTTCCTTTTTCCGACTTAAACTTCCACTAATTAATATAGATTTTAAAAATCAATATTGTCTTATAGTCCGCTCCATGAATAGAAATATTTTAACTAACTTTTACCCGCGGTTTCGCTCGCATTTCAGTTATTAAACCAGTATGAGTAAGATCTAAAATAATAAAGTGGCATCTAACCACAAAAATGACACCTAACCTCAAAAATTAAAATAGTTTTATACTGCATATATAAAAATGACAGGCGGAAATAAAAATAAATATAGAAAAATTCCAAACAGCTGAAACTATAGTCGATTGGAAACTATAGTAAAAAATAATTTATTTTTTTAATAAAAAGTTACGTATGTTACTTGTAGTGCCTCCAAAAATATGTGTACAAAGTTTCATGATGATCGGTTAAGTAGTTGTTGCGTGAAAACATAACAAACAAACTCACATTCACATTTATAATGTAGTAGAGAAGAGATAGGGATTGGGGAATTATATTTTCTAACGTATGTCCGTTGACCATTAGGTTTACAAAATTCCTAATCATGATGTGATATACGCAACACAGAGATCATCACCTTGCTTATCGAACTACGGACCTAGGGTCAGCCTATCACAGATCGGTCGGTCATCGAACCTTCCGTATCAATACTTATTTTATATAACAATCACGTATTAGATGTTTTAGGGTACCGCGAGAATCGCAATCCTAATTAGAATTGAATAGAATCAAATTTTCTTGAAGCTAAGAATACTGGAGCGTTATCAAAATATGTTAACCAATGAGAGACGGATTCTTTTATTTTAAAACAAGCTGTGGGCATCTAACTGTTTTCAGCTTCAAATAAAATCCTTATTAATCCCTGAAAATATATTATTATCCCTACTAATATTATAAATGCGAATGTGAGTTTGTTTGTTACGTTTACACGCAAACAACTACTTAACCGATCATAATGAAACTTTGTACACGTATTTTTGGAGGTACTAGAAGTAACATAGGATACTTTTTATTCAAAAAAAAATTATTTTTTTACTACAGTGGGCTTATCACGAATTTTAGTCTGGCTTTCGAACCGAGTTCGCTTCAAGCGATTTGTATGGAACTACAATATTTTAGATACTTTTTGTTAATTTTCGAACGTCTCGATCTTTCGTTCACTTGATAGATTGCTGGTGCTCGTTAGTCGTTAGTAAAAATTCATGATCCCGATTGCTAACGAATCCGTTTTACTTGTGACAGCTCGATTCGAAAGCCAGACTAAATTCGTGATAAGCCCACAGTTTCCAACTGACTATAGTTTCAACTGTTTGGAATCGTATTGATTCATTCTTTGATACTTATTTAATTACTTAAATGCGAACGAAGCCGCGGGTAAAAGCTAGTTAAATATAAATTCGTGATTATTGCTTCATAAATACCAATAAATATTTATATTTAAATATATGCTATCTGCTATCTGTTAAAATGATTAACTCATATTAAACCTTAAATTTAGTATGTCTACTTTTAAAAAAATTCACAAGCACCATGTTCTCAATAAAATTAATATATCTATGTTTATATTATTATAAAAAAACAATACATAGAAATGTTTTTTGTCTAATGTCAAGGAAAATTACAATTATCATTAATTAATATTGCGTCGTTTGGCGGCGATGAGAGATAAACTTGGCTCCTTGGTAGAACTTACTATGGCTTATGTCCGATTGGAATATTCAAATTCAAATAAAAATATTAGTCAATACAATTACTTATTTAAAAGAACTGGCATAGATGCTTTTTCCTACAACAAACCAAAATACAGGAAACATCTTGATACTAACCAGTATTTTAATTTTGTTTATGATTTTTTTTTCTCTCCCCTCTTCCGTACATCTATTTGGTTCTTGTTTTTTTTTATGTATTTTTATTAGAAGTGCAGTATCTATCCCTTTACCACCTTGAGTATACCATCCTATCCCATAAAATTTCATTTAGTTTATATAATATTTATAATATGTAGTTCTAATGTAATTTTGTAGGTAGGCTTTATAAATAAATAAATATACTCGCTTATCCAAATTCGACCGTTTTAGGTTTAGATATTGTACGAATGTATATTTTTTATCTAAGAAAGAACATGCATATACCTTTACCCAGTAACCTTATTATGACACCGCATTGGTTTATTATAATATAACAAATTGATAACAATTTCACCCACCGACATTCGAACGCTTTCTTCACTAAACACGCTGAATATAACGCTGATATACGTTAGTTTGTCTATACTAATATAATAAAGAGAAAACATTTGATTGTTTTTTGTATCTATTGAACAGGCTCCGAAACTACTGGACCGATTTGAAAAATTCTTTTACCATACGTTATCCCTGATGAACATAGGCTATAGAATATTTTCAAAAACAGTAGGAATCCGTATGAAAACTTCAATAATGTAACCCAAAGTGTGAAAAATATTCATTATATTCCGTACGCTGCGGAAATTATTGACAATAGAGCAGTGTGCAAAGTGATGTACTACAGTTTTATAGAGGACATCAATATCTATAAAAAAAAGTGTGCGATACCATATGTCTAACTATTACAGTTATGTCTCAATAACTACTTTTTCATGTTAAAATTCATAGTACTTTATATCTTCATTATTACGTGAACGAAGTCGCTGGTAACAGCTAGTTTATAATATTCAGCAGCTTTTACAGTAGGTGCTAAGCAACAAGTAACTTATTGTTTTAATTGTGATTTTATTAGGAAAAGTAATGTCTTTCAGACAATCAATTGTTAAAGGCAGCGGTTCTCAAACTTTTTTGGCGAAGGAAAAAGCCTAAATATAATTATAAAAAACTGATTTATATTACGTAATATTTAGTTGGAATATTTAGATGTAACCTTATAATCTCCCTTTGGTAGGTATTTTTTGCAGTATTTTAGCCCTAGGGTTCCGCGGAACACACTTTGAGAATGGCTGGTTAAAGGAAAAACGCCGTCAGTGGCGGGTAATGTAATAATGAATATTTGATGCAACAAACAACGTGTAAGAAATGTCGCCAATGTCACGTGGAAGTGTAAAGAGTATTTGTAAAGTCGGTCAATGCCCCGTGCGCGGGCGCTGCTGATAATATTAAAACTCGGCAAATACACGTGCGCACACAATTACGAGAAACGATCGCGCTTTATTATTTCACTCATATCGTCATTGAGGTAGGTTGGGACAGTGAATCTTTTCACTTTAATTATTCTATTGGTAAATCAGTTTCACGTTTATTATGATTTTTTTATATGTAAATTATTTTTTTTACATTTCGTTTCATTAAAAATATTTTTTCAATGAATAGCTGTTTGTTCTGTAATTTGCCGCGCGTGTGTCTTTGTTACGCAAATAATTCGTATACAAGTTGCGATAGGAAAAACATGGCGTCTTCGAATTCTATCTAATTTTATATTGTTGTGATAAAATTTGATTTTTATTTTAGTAATCGTAGGAATTTTTACTCCGTCCTACTGATAATAATCGTTGTGTTTATTTCACTTAATGGTATAATATTGTAGATATTGTTACATTTATGACGCTGATGGCTACATACACGGAGACGCATACACAGTCAGACAGACACCAATGCAATATTAGTATGAATACTAAACCAATTAGATCGTGTACTGTGTGGAAGGCGAGACGTAGCCAAAGCAGAGAAAACTCGTTAGGTAACCGCCGGAAAATGAGAAAAGCTTATCGAAAGTGGAAGCCCACACACACATGCACAGCACACACCCCGCGGGTGTCTGTGTGCGTGCGCCCATGCCAGTGTGTGTCTCGGCAGGCACACATGCGCGACGCTCTTGAAAACGAAAGTGGCCGAGAGGAGCCGAGTTGGTCCGAGCCGGCACCGAGTCAGTAGAACTCGCGGCTCAAAAGTGGGACATCAGTACGCGGCAAACAGCGCTCGCGGACGGACGTGTCGCTCCTCGACGCTGTCTAACCCACTTTGTCTACGCGCATTACTTCAAATTACGTGCGGTCGAATAACTGACTGTGTATTTCTCGAGGGTGATATTCGACTGTGATAATTAGTGTTAATGATATGGGCGTGTAAATCCGACAATATGATGGCGGTTTCCGAGGTCCGGCCGGCGAGCGCGGAGCCGGCTAGAAGACGCTCGCCCGCGCCAGACCGGCGGGCGGTCAGCGCCGAGCCCAGGACATTAGCGGCGAGGAAGGCCTATCCGGAGGAGAGTGACTCGCCCGACGATCTGGACGTGCCGCTGGACCTCAGCGTCAAGAGAGAGATCACAGTGAGAGAGTTCGCCAGACATCCATTCGCGGACCCGGACGATTATGTGAGAGCCCAGGTGATTTTGCACCAGTCGCGGGATTTCCTGGCTGCAGGTCGCGATTCCGGCACCGAGTCTGATGACTCCGCCGGTAGACTCAGCCCTGGGGATGAAGCAGTGCCGGGCAAGGCGTACAAGAAGTCGCTCATGAAACGCTACAGTAAGTCCTTTCCAATGATGTATTAATATTCAGGATTGTATGTCTGTCTACGTGAAAGCTCATCCCTTGTCGGCGCCTGAAGCCAAAGCACACTGCATTGAGCTACGTCGCCCTCTGTAGGTCGTAGTCGGCGCTGTCGCTGCTACGAGACCACTTTGCTGTCATTGTAGTTTTGTTTTTATAAATATTGTTTCTGAGCAATGCCGTCTGCAATCGGGCAAGGCGTGTAATACATTCATAGTAGGCGGCTGACCGGCTGACCTACCCCAACAGCCTGCGTCATGTCATCGTGGAACGACTTGATAGATTATTTATCGAACATTATCGATGATATAACACCGGCTCAAAATATGTTACACTTTCCTCTATTATTTACATTCGACACATGGCCCTTTGAGCAGCAACATTTGATTATTTTAAAAAGAAACACCACAATTGCGACGATAATAACAACATAGTAACAATAAACTCACGGCGGAATCAAATTGCACACTTTATTATAAGCGACGGACGAATTCATTAGAAATTAGTCATAATATTATTATAATTATTGCTAAGAACACAATCTCAGGGCCGTTATGTCAACGGTTGTGTAATCTGCGAACATGTTTTATTTGCAATGGGAATACGGACTTGTACAGGACAAATAAACTCGGACTGAAAAGAAGGCACTAATTAACGCCCACAATTATTATTAAACTAGCTGTTGCCAGCGACTTCGTTCGCGTAATAATGAAGATATAAAGTACTATGAATTTTAACATGAAAAAGTAGTTATTGAGACATAACTGTAATAGTTAAACATATGGTATCGCAGACTTTTTTATAGATATTGATGTCCTCTATAAAACTGTAGTACATCACTTTGCTCTATTGTCAATAATTTCCGCAATGTAAGCAGTATAATATTTTTTTTTTAAATTTTTTAGCACACTTTGGGTTACATTATTGAAGTTTTCATACGGACCCCTATAGCCTATGTTCATCAGAAATAATGTAGGATTCTAATGGTAAAAGAATTTTTCAAATCGGTCCAGTAGTTTCTAAGCCTATTCATTACACAAATCAACAACAAATGTTTCCTCTTTATTATATTAGTGTAGATAAGTGTAAGCAGAGCGTATAATGATGTATTGTGGTTTGTCATAAATCTTATCACCTGATTAGTTTCGCTCGGTGAGTTATGGTTATCTAGAATTTGAAATAGCAGCCCTTGTTAAATCCGATAGCGATGTGCGATGGCCTCGGTGGGCTGTTGACCTGCCGCAGCATTGCACTAACATGGAAGCTACTGACACATCCGATGCACACGTTTTGCATTCCATCAATACAATAAACCTTATCTTTGCATTTTTCTATATTGCACTTCAATAGAAATTATCCTACGTAAGGTAACTACTCTTACTTAATTCAATTCAGCCAATATCAAGTATTCAGACAACAGTCCGATAAGCTTCTCAGGCAATCATAGACGCATCCACCTTAGGCAATTTTTCAGGCAACAACTGGAGCACTGAGATCCAAAAAGACGCGACGATAAAAATAGCTAAAATTACATTAGAACTACATATTATAAAAACTAAATGAAATTGTAATTATAGGATAGGACGGCATGCTCGAGGTGATAAAGGGATAGATAATACAATTACAAAAATACATAAAAATAAAAAACAAGAACCAATTAGATGTAAGGAAGAGGGGAGAGAAAACAATCAAAAGGTAGTTATTGAGTAGTATGCCTGACTTTCCAGCATCGCCTACTCACAGCATCCCGACCATGTGGGAAGAATAATGCTGGTACTGCGATCAGGATCTTGCTGATGATTGATTCATACATACGATAGTTTTTGTTGAGTTGAGCAAAATCGACCCGTAGACAGGGTATGCTTAGTTTTTATTCTATTTTAAAATTAATAAAAGAATTCAATATTGAGGTCGTTCTTTAAAAAGTAATTGGGTTATAATTTCTTTCTTTTTTAATTCATTTCGTTAGTCTGTTGGCCTGAATACGTCAGTGGACGCCATTTTCCTTCCTGTTACAAAACTGACAGGCGCGAGGTTTTATAAGAAATCAGCTGGTGTGCTTTTAATTACGTCATAATATATATATGACCACACTGCACCTGGTGTTAAGCGAGAGTGCGGTCCATGAGCATAGACAACTGTTACCACTATGCCGGCTTGAGGAGACGAATGTGCTCTGTCCAAATTAACAGGGCACACTCCTCTCGTTATGTTCTGTTATCTCCGAGCACCGAGTTCCATACCTCTGATTCCTTAATTCAGACATTTATTTAAGCACAATTTATTTTTATTGTATTTGGTTATTTATATTTTATTTTCATATGAATTTGTCATTCATTATTACGTGCAAGTTAAAAATAAAAATTATCTTTGCAATCTTTTCCAAACAATAACTATTTAAATTGGGATTTAATTACATAAGTTATAATATATATCGTAAATTTCAGAAAACACTAATATTATAGAAACATAAATTCTTTTAAATGTGTTCGATCATATTCAGTGTCTGTTTACCCCATTCCATAAGGCTTTAAAATATATTTAAATATAATCGCCAACCCATAACTAATAGGTATCAACCCTCCAAATAACCCGATCACGTCTCAATAATAAAATATTGAGAGACTCCTGCGCATCCGGGATAACAAACATCAAATGAGGATTTTTTGTCAAGTCACCTTTCACTTCCGTGATGCTTTCAGGTAACCATTTCACCGGAATTTTGTGCATAGGCAGATGCCAGCCAATTCTCATGAGAAATATAGATTTATACACCTGTGTTCTAACCCATAATGACCCAGGCCTTTCTTCCTGACCTCCTTTTAGTTGTGGACTACTCACATGAAGTGTTCTTGTCTCCTTGGAGCTACTCAGGCATATCCGAAGTTTCGTGATACGGCCGTCACTTCTGTGGCTTACGACAATTTTGACACATAAGCCCGTAAAATAAGCATTCCGTAATTTCGTGAATGATTACGTAAGTGTTCCTGAGTAGGAAACGTCCGTATTTTCGTCCGAAGTGCGCCTGAGTAGCCCCCCTGTGCCGTCAGATGAAATGCATCATGATTAAATTAGGTGATTGCCTGTATGCGAAGGTCTCTGAGGACAATATGTTCAGATCACGTGTAGGGACATAAAATGCCTGTGTTTATGTATTTATGTAACCGGGGTTTAAATTACCAAATATAGAAAACAATGTGTGCTCATGAAAAAGCAAAACAATCTTTATTACTAAACACAGTTGTATTAAAACCGTATGACAATTGGAATTGTTTTTATGCCCTTTTACGACCATGTAAACAATAGAATGCTAAAGGGTGAGGAAGGTTGGCCGGTTTTTTCTGCAGTTTCCTGACACGTCCCTTCTCTTTCGCTCCTGCTTCGTGAACGACCCGCCAGAACGGGACGGCCTCTTTCAAATATAATAATCTCTTTTTAAAAAATGCACTTTTGTATTCAAATGACGCAAACGCATCCGTTTTTAGAAATACAAAAATAAAGCGCGGTTAGTTTTCAATCAGAGATGCGTTCCTTTATTGTTTATGGACATTTTATTTCTTCCTCGCGATCAAAATAACACACTTTTATTATCTATGAAGTAAACATTACATTTGGCTGCGACGTAAACACTTCGGCGAATCAGTCGGTCACGGGCTGTCTTGCGCGAAGCACGTTTTGGCACAACGCATGCGATTGGCATAGGCACTAAAGGCTTAGGAAAGACGTATGACGAGAAGAAGACCACAAGAAACTCGCCAGTCATAGCCTGTATATAAAATTATTAAGAAAAAAAAAACTGAATTTTCATTCAGAAAAAATAAATAATAATAATTAATAAATACTAGCAATTAATATCCAATTGAGATGACCCGGTTTAATGACAATATATATATATTACAAAAAATATGATATCATATAATATAACATATAATGCATACCATACGTGTGTAGATGGTTCGAGCAGCCGAACGTTTGTCCGGCCTTCAACCGCCTAGCAAGGCTGTACGATTTCACAAGGCGGACAAACAGAAAACTTTACTATTTATCGTTTACTATGACCTAATTAATGTTCTAAAACGTTATCTGAATCTTTGAGCAGTTTTAGGTACTTTCAAATCACGTGTTCGGTCCAATTATTCATAGAAAAAATTAAGTTTTAAGAAACAGGGTCATGTTGTGTTTAAATGTGCCAAAAAAGCCGCGGGTTCCCGTAACCAGATACGGTACACCTTGCCCGGTTCATCTGTCATCTAAAAAATACTTAACCCAATTTTCTAAAAGTGTTATAGAAAAAAATACCTACCTGCTTCTATGGTAGCGGGAGTGCCCTAAAAAAAGAACCTAACAGTAAAGTTCCTTTTTTGAAATTTTGACTCAAAAAATGGCGGAACTTTTTCGCACTCTTTTTGCGCAATACCAATAAACGGTAGTTCCGTTCGATTCTATTGTCTATTATTGAATGCGTTTTTTTGTCTAATTTTTGCACAGACGTTTAGTTGCCGCATTCTTTACTTGGTAGCTTTAGTTTTGCAGAAATGAAACATTTATGGCTTTGAAGATATACTATTGCTTTTCCAGGCATGTTCCACAGATGAACATAGGTATACAATTATTATTATTATTACCTATGATTACGACCATTCATAAAAAAAGTAGTTGACATTTTGTTTCTTAAATTACTAACGTAACTCCAGTTATTGTTTTCAACCAAAAATATGTTATTTATTGATTTATTCACCTTCTATTCCAAACAACGTTGGGTCCAAAAGCAGGTGCTTGCAAAATGCCCGTATCATCATATCCGGGTTGTTTGAGGTGTTATTAGTGTAATAGTGTTTGCGATATGTGTGACCCAGTTAGGATGCAAGTGGCGGGCGTACTCCGCAAGGCTACTGGCTCAATTGTTTACACCGAACTCCTGCGCATGCTTATCTCTGCGCAATATAGGTGTAGGCATTTTAGGCAATGCTCGCACTTATACTCGATTCGCATGAGCTGTATAAAGACAGGGGCGGCGGCATCCAGAGTTTCCTTGAAATTGTAGTATTCTACTCTAAAAATTCGAAAATATCGATTTCAAAATCTAGACCTTCAAGAGGATTTACAGAAATTCATATTATTTTCGGAGTTATAGTTAATTTTTTAATTAGTTTAATTTTAGTTTAGTTCAGTATGTTTCTAGAATTATGATAAATAATAGAATTTCAATATAAAGCAAGAAAAAATATAAAAAGAGTTGAAAATGATTTTAGTGACTATAGTTTCAGCTGTTTGGATTTTTTCTATATTTATTTTTGTCTGTCATTTTTATATATGCAGTATGAAACTATTATAATTTTGAGGTCAGGTGTCATTTGCATTGCAGGCATTGTTCTTTGACTGAAATATGAAACATCTTTAAACTTCATAATTACGCAGCCGTAGTCGCGGGCAACAGCTAGTAATCTTATAAAGACGTTAAGTGGATAGCGGACTTATCACTGTTTATTAAGGTTAATTCATTGATAAAGTTATAACAAAACAAGAAAAACATGGGGAAACACACACACACACACACACACACACACACACACACACACACACACACGAACATGTGAATGTGTCAAGTAGGCGCGCTTCAAGGCCCGACCCCAGCCCCGGCCGGCTACGAGCGCGTTGTGTAACCGCGGATCTTTCACAACTGCCCTATGTTGTAAACACGCGAAAAATGCACAACGATTTACGCGCTCACGTGTTCATGCGTTATGGTAAAAAATGGACTTATTGAAAGGTCTAGGTCAGCCATTCTCAAAGTGTGTTCCGCGGAACCCTAGGGCTGAAATACTGCAAAAAATACCTACCAGAGGGAGATTATAAGGTTACATCTAAATATTCCAACTTTTTGCTTCGCCAAAAAGTTTGAGGACCGCTGGTCTAGGTAGTACGTTTGTGTCGAGGTTATATGTGTAAAAGTCACATGACTATGCTTTGAGCAAATATTATTAACATAGTAATAAAGGTATAGTTAAGTGTAATCAAAATGAAAAATATTTCTTTTAGGCTCTTACGCATAGCCTTTTCGGAAAAACATCAAAATCTACGAGAAAATATTTTAGTAGGTAAAAAATCATATAACGAATTAAAATTCAGGATCTACAAGAATTGACGAAAATATAATGTTAGATGAGCAAGTGCACGCCTTTAGTGCCTATGCTAATAAACGATTTTCATTTCATTTCATACTGTTAGCGATCGCAATCTCTTTTTAATATTTTAAATTTTATAAAAATACAATTGTCACCGTCAATTAGTCCAAATAAAATTATGAAGGTTTTTTTCTGACATGGGGTCTTACGTGTGAATTAAAATTTTATAATTTCTTATTGAATACTCGACATTGGCAGAATTGTCTTTAATAGATATCTGAAGCCATTAATAAAAGAAGAAGAAGAAGAAAAAAGTGGGCTTTTCTTTATATCAAAAAGAGGTTGCGATTGCCAACAGGTGGTACTTACATTCTTTCATAGTTTTAAATTAAGTATCTCTAAAAATAACTACAATTAATGTAAATAAAGCACACCAACATATAATACACAAAATCATCTCAGTCACATTAGATTGTTATCAAATTGATACCACACCTTTGAATTACGTTTAAGTTTTGAAAAAGCGCCAATCCCTTAGTAGTACTGTCGCAACTAATAAAAAAAGTTCTATAGCGTAATGCTTTTCCGTAAACCTGTCGCGTATTAGGCAAGCGCGTCTCAAATGCACATTCATTTTGTTAGATCGATCTTTCGAAATTTTGTTGTAGGACTCACGCGGATGTTGTCAAGGCTAATTAATAATTGGTAGCAACTGTACAAGGGGGTTGGGAAATAATGGTTCCTAAATATCAGTGGGCTTATCACGAATTTAGTCTGGCTTTCGAATCGAGCTGTCACAAGTAAAACGGATCCGTTAGCAATCGGGATCATGAATTTTTACTAACGACTAATGAGCAGTAGCAATCTATCAAATGAACGAGAGATCGAGACGTTCGAAAATTAACAAGAAGTATCTAAAATATTGTAGTTCCAAATCCGCATGCGGTGGCGCTGCTCAAATTTCCATACAAATCGCTTGAAGCGAACTCGGTTCGAAAACCAGACTAAAATTCGTGATAAGCCCACTGTTATGTTAGTATAAAAGCATACCGAACTTGACCAATGCAGCTGCAGTAGTTTCGCATATAAACTGCTATGAGAGCCGCTCCAATAGACCAAGGTTGATGAGAACACCAGTTTTACATTCCATCATACAATACCATGGAGTAAAATGAGGAAATCTGCTGATGATGAAACGGCATGAAGCAATGACGTCCGCGGACAGGCGTTTGGGATGTTTGCAGTAATGCATCCGTGAATTTTGATTGTTTGCGTGTTCCCCGGCACGATTGCAATGCGCTAACAAAATAAACAATCTTCTTACACGTTTAACACACACATATTTACTGATATACATACAGTAATGCCCCGCTTTACGCGAGGGATACGTTCCGGAAAAAACTGAAATTCCCGCGACTTTAGAGAAGTTGATGACTACATTATGTTTATACACACTCTTTCCCGTAATTTAATAATAAATTTGAATTTCGCGTTATAGTAAAACCGCGCATAACGGGGTCGCGTAAAGCGGGGTATTACTGTATAAGGTTACTTAGATAATAGTAACACATTCACAAAACAAACTAAAAAATCTTCATTTCACATGCCTGCATGAATGTACGACATTTCGGAAAGGCATATGGCGAGAAGAAATCACAAGATACTCGCCAATCATAACTTGGGCAATATAATAATAAATTTAATGCAATGAATATAAATAAAAATAAAATAATATTCACTAATAAACATACAAAATACATATATAAATATAGTTCTAAATATTTAATGTCTGTGCCTAATTTTAGCTGTCAAATCGTTCTGTCATTGTCAATTGTTTTTTTAAAGATATTTTGACGTTTTATTTTAATGTCCGATCTATGTTTCTCGCTAAAATATAACTAATAAAAAGTGATAATCTAATTATTATACCAAATAGTATAAAAAAAGAATTACGGAATTGTTATAAATGACATTTATGAGGGTAGAATTAAAAAATAATGTTATAATTATGATACAATTCAGCAGATCACAGATCAAACTGAGTTACTTTTTAAAACCACACACATTGCAATAACAATAAGTGCGAAGGATATAGGTTAGCCGGTTATTGCGTTGCGATGTTGCGCCGAATCAAGAAGAATAGGCCTCCATTTCACAACATTCGAGCACTACGTCGGACTTGTTATGACGCGCCGGTGTATTCTTGATTTCATTGCAAATAACACTAAACTTTTCTTTCTCTCGTTGAGTAGGTTTAATTCTCGGCCAAAACAAATATATATTGATTTATATTAATAAAGATCACTATATATGTTATTACAAATTATCTCCACTTAAAACTAGTTAAAACGAAAAAACAATCGCAGTAAACAAATAAGTTATTTTGTTTTCGTTTTTTTCGTGTTGTACTCGCGTAATTACATGCAGTGGTTGTTAAATGAACCGGTTTATAGTGGTTTTGGGCATCGCTACTCATTGTATTACAAAATAAATATATTCTTATGTCATATTTAATAGGAAACGGGATTCCAATTATAAAGTAAACAGAATCAATAGGAAGTGTTGGTATTTTGAAAAGTAAAAGGAAATGTAGTGTGTATGTTTGTGTGTGTGTGCGGGGGACTCGGAACCAGGTCAAGGGAATTGCGATGCACCGCGCCACTACTCACGTGAAATCACACTTTCGCGCGCAAATGCACCGGGAATTCTATTTTTGAAATTGTTGTCAATCCATTCTTTCTTTTGTTTTTTTATTACTCATATAATTTGTATCTGTATATAACATATCTATTTATTGTAATATGTAATACAGGCCATTGTCACATAGACATACTATTTCGAAACAGTACGGATAAAAATACACACGTGTAAATAATATTTTTACACAAACATGTTGAATCTGTGCGTTCATGGCTGTACACGTCGTCGGCGCTGTGTCCTTGTGCCTATTTCGTTTCCTACACCGACTCGAATATCGCGGAGACGCTATCGTTATCTATGTAGTAACCGTTATCATTACGAAATGCATTACATTCTTCACGTATTCGCTTTCTATAACTAAGCACAAGGCATCGGAACCACACTCGCCCAAACATATCACTTGCAGCGAACGACATTGACTCCCAAAGTTATCTCCGCTCATAGTTAATTTATTGTAGTAGCGATTGTGATTTAACACTAAAAATGTTTATCAATCGTATATACTACACTGGCTCTCAAAGTGTGCTCTGAAAAATACTTAAAAGAATTTAAAAAATTAAGGTTAGACTTAGGTTAGAATACAGAGTAACCTTAATGTAACGACCCTCAATATAACGATTTCCTCTATTTAACGAAATCGTTCGCTATAATGGAGAAAGCAGAATTATAGCTGAGATTAATAATTTTCTTAAACCTTGTTAAAATGAATCCTAAACCAACCTAACCTCTGTATAACAAATTACTTCATATAACGAATTCAGTATCGTTATATCAATGTTGCACTGCATATATAAATAACTATATGTATAAATATTACATTGCAATATGATACATATAAAACAGTGCTTTTATTATTTACAAAAAAGTTTGAGAACCGCTGTGCTGTACTATTGAAGTGTGCTTATATTAAATGAATGCTCAAACAAATTAAGAGCGTACTCAATCGTATATTTCGTAAGCCATTGTCTATTATTTAGTCATGTCCTAAAACTGGTAACCGCGACGCTTCTGGGTCACTTTCTGTGCGCGACCTTGCTCAATGGAGGACCAGAGGCACATGCGTCCATTCATCAAACGAATACGCTATGAAATATCTATACCAGCCATTCTCAAAGTGTGTTCTGCGGAACCCTAGGGCAAAAAATACCTACCAAAGGGAGATTATAAAGTTACATCTAAATATTCCAACTAAATATTACATTGCAATATGATTATTCATAAATACATATAAATCAGTTTTTTACAATTATATTAAGGCATTTTCCTTCGCCAAACAAGTTTGAGAACCGCTGATCTGTACTAATATAATAAAGAGGAAACATCTGATTGTTTGTATGTATTGAATAAGCTCCGAAACTACTGGACCGATATGAAAAATTCTTTTACCATTAGAATCCTACATTATTACGTAGTCGCGGGCAACTGCTAGTATATAATAAATCTACTATGATGTAGAAGAATAGCTGCTGTATAGGGGCATTGTCATCTTATTGTATACTTAAGGGTAAACATATGTGCAATAACATTTTGGTTTAAGTTTATTTCCCTAAACATAGTAGAGTTAGCATTACGTGCAGACCATCAACTCACTAAAAACATTTCACGGCCATAGTGTTCGGTAAACAAAATAAAAAACATTGTATTAAGGTAACGCTAGTTGTCGTCTTACGTGTGCGCTTTTAACGAACCGATTTAATAAATATTTTTAAATTTAAGTATTTTAAACCCAAGGTTCGGCGATCATACTCAGATGTTAGTAAACTGGGTTTGTTAGACAACTGCACCATCCGGGTCGACACTAACTCGTGTTATACTGAAGCAATAATATTAAAGAGTTCTTTCTTCGAGCTCTTAACATCGGTTTCCATGGTTACACCTGCATGCAAAGTTTTAAGGTCGTAAACATACAAAAGATACATAAATGTGTATGTTAGTCTGCTCATATATTTAGGTACTAACTTTATTTACATTAATTGTAATAATTTTTAGAGATGCTTAATTTTAAACTATGAAAGAATGTATCTAATATGAATGTAATACTAACATTATATTGGGATTTGTTCTCGTGATATGCCTTTCCGGAATCTCGTAGATTCTGACTATGCGAAAGAGCCTAAAGGGAAATAACGATTTTTGAATTTGATGTAGGCATATATGAATGAAGGTTTGTTTTTATTTATTCAAAGGCTTTTCCTTCAACATAATTTTATTTATTTACTATATACTATACTTATATATCTAACACATATAGGCCGTTCGTTTTCATGCAAAACTATATAAAATATATGTGATACGTCATACTAATAAACGTTCGAAATATAAACTAGCAAAATTGCAACGAACAAGATATATATAAAGTGGATTTTATTCGGAAGAGCGTAGGAAGCGGTTGCACATCTCGCCCTTCGCGACTGACCTACTTTGCCGAGAGATCGGCGCACGCGCATCTATCTACACCGCACATTCTAACTAACGCTGCCTATTATATTTATTCGGATTGTATCCGCTTTTTGTAGCGTGAGAAAACACTTTTTGGACATGCTGTTTTTTAAGTGCGACTATGATTCTGAATATAGACTAATGTATTATATATATCTTCATTAATTATATGAAATATATATACATATATATGCCTTACTTACAAAAATAATCTATTTGATAAAGCTATTATCGTAATTGTGGACGCATAGTGGCTGGTTTCAGTTTCACTGCGCGCGCGCACACCACTGCACCGGACCGACGACTTTCTTCCACTTTACTACGTTTCCCGCCAAAGGGAAAGTGCTACGCTTTTCCGACGCCATCTTGCATTCAGAGGGGGGCGGCATCCCATTCTAATTGAAAAGCAAGCGACTTAACAACTTTGAGAACGACGATTGTGTAGCAGACATCGCAACAAAAGACGATTGTAATAATAAATAAATAATATTATTTAATTAATTATACATGTGTGTGCGTAAATAAATGCACATATGAATTGTAGAATGCGCCCGACGCGTGGCTGCATGCATTCGCTCGGACAAGGTCGCTCCCGACAAAAGTGTCACATTTTGCCGTAATATTATTCGCTGGTAGTTTTATTATTATTATTATACCACTATGCCACAATCTACTCGTTTTAGAAATAAATAAATTCTTTATTGCAAAAAAACAGTAATTTTTTTTATTACATAGGCGAGCTTAATGCCGTCGGCATTATCTACCAGCTAACCTTTGTCGGCGTGAGCAGTGATATTTGGTGCAATGAAAAGAAAAAATAATAACTAAATATACACAATACATACATTACATAAAATAATAAATAATAATATATACATACATATTTATGAAGAAAGTAAATTAAATAAACAATAGAATTAAGAGATATTTTGTTTTATAATAAAATGTTTGTTCAGAAGATTTTATAGTACCTAGTTATGTGTTGAAAATAAGTGCTTAAAAATAATTAAAACGCAAACACTGAGCACTAAGCATTTGACGTTCCATTTCCGCATGACAAAAATAAACGAACGCAATGACAAACTACTTAGGTATATTGAAAACAATACATTCCTGAAATTAGTGATTATTTCAAAGGCGATTATGTAATTCGTGTGTTTTTGTAATTATTTACATTACGTTTGTGTTAGCGATAATGACAGCGGCTGCAACCGCTTTGACATTGCCTCGCTGTTCTCCTTTTTATTATTAACAACTAATTGGGCGTTATGTTTACGTAACTATTTATAAAACTGATTACATTAAGCTTTATTTATTCAGAAAACTTGCAGCTAAATACGAAAAAAATAAAGTTTTCGCCAATGATAATGAAATAACAGTGTTATAGATTGGTCTGCTAGTCGGGGAACCAGTTAGGGGAATGTATCTAATAGTATTGTGAGTAAATTCTTTCTTATTTGCTTAATACAATGCAACCTTCATATAACAATTTGTTACGATGAGGTTCGTTATACAGAGGTTAGGTTGGTCTACGATTCGTTTTAACAAGGTTTAAAAAAATTATTAATCTCAGCTTTACGTAGGTACTAATCTGCTTTCCCTGTTATAGCGAACGATTTCGTTAAATAGAGGTAAATAATACTTTCTTTTTATATTTTGCAAAGATTAAAAATTCGTTCGTAATGTAAATGTATATTTTTCATTAGCTCTTACGGACAGTTCTAGGAAATCGTTACATTAAGGTTACTCTGCATTACTACAAAAAAACATCAATAGAATATATATTTAATTGGTAATCGTTGTTAACAAACCGCGAAACAATTGATGATGCGAGACACGTTTTGGGACATCGAGGTATTCCCAACTCCGTACACGCCTCTGTCTGAGAACGTAATTATGCAAAAACTATATTATACAGTAATAAACAAACGGATATTAAAACCTTTTAAAGTGTCACTTCACAGAAAGATGATTTAGTGTGATATTTATTTTTCTATCCAGTTTTATTCCTCGGCTATTTCCGTTCTGTGTACCATTTTCTCGGAAGGAAAAACTTGCAGTTCTTTATTTAAATCTTTCAATTTGATGTCAAATTAATCGGCCGTTGAGCCGCGTTAGCTAACACTTTATTCTATGCAGTATTAAACTTAATGCTACACAATCTATACTAATATAATAAAGAGGCATTTGATTGTTTGTTTGTATGTATTGAATAAGCTCCGAAACTACTGGACCGATTTGAAAAATTCCTTCACCATTAGAATCAAACATAGGCTATAGAATATTTTCAAAAACCCGGATGAAAATTTCAATAATGTAACCCAAAGTGTGAAAAAAAACATTATATAAGCTGCGGAAATTATTGACAATAGAGCAAAGTGATGTACTACAGTTTTATAGAGGACATCAATATCTACAAAAAAGTTTGCGACACCATATGTCTAACTATTACAGTTATGTCACAATAACTGCTTTTTCATGTTAAAATTTGAACTTCATGGTACTTTATATCTTCATTACTACGCGAACGAAGTCGGGGGCAACAGCTAGTCGATTTATAAATTAATTCTTTCGTATGCGTATAGACCGTTTGATCAGTAATCCGTGATCAAATCAGATAAATAGTTTATTATGTTTCGCGCCATGTTGCCGTCCACTTCCCGGATGCGAGAAGAGCGATCTATGCATCACTTGCGCGGCATATCTGTGACGTGGCTTCATTTTTTACAAACGACAATAAATACGCAAATGTCCAACGAAATCAATGTGACATTACTACTTTTACTCATAGAGTAAGCAAGTCGTGCCGAAACCAGATGAGACACTATTCTGACAGAATTTTAACCTAACCTAATCTCATCTCTAGTATATAT
Source organism: Tineola bisselliella (assembly GCA_028551675.1). NCBI lineage: Eukaryota > Metazoa > Arthropoda > Insecta > Lepidoptera > Tineidae > Tineola > Tineola bisselliella. The sequence goes on along the minus strand of JAPWLS010000717.1, from coordinate 108,596 downwards.
AGTTCATTTATATTTATTTATGAAGCCTCCCTACAAAATTATAAACCAAATTAAATTCTAATTATAGTATACTCAAGATAATTTTGAAATGAAAATAGTTTATTAGCATAGGCACTAAAGGCGTGCGCTTGCTCATCGTTGGACTCTGCAATGGCTTCGGAAAGGCGTATGGCGAGAAAAAGATCACAGGAAACTCGCCAATCGTACCGTTGATAGCCTCGAATTGAAGACGGTGTTAGTTTTAATCATTAATGAAAATATTATATGAATACTTTTTAATTGTTATATATGATAAGTGAAGTTCTCAGTGACCGCAATGGACCACTTAATAATCGTCTTCTTCTTCTTTTATTAATGGCTTCAGATGTCTATTGAAGACAATTCTGCCAATGTCGAGTGTTCAATAAGAAATTATACAATTTTAGTTCACACGTAGGCCTTCATGTCAAAAAAAATTGAATAATAAAAGCAGATATCATCTGTATGCGTACAATGGGGGCAAATAAATCTTTAGCCGAGTCTAAAAACAAATTGGCGCGAATTTGTGTTCGGTCTTTTTATAATTAGCAACAAAAATGCAATTAAAACGTATCTCTTTGTTTTAAGATTAGTTCTTTGACCAAAATTAGTCGACATTTCCGAAATATATCGCTTGTATAATATATGTATATTATATTTATTCATTTATATAATATATAGTATACTACTAGCTTTTACCCCCGGCTTCGCTCGCATTTAAGTCATTAAATAAGTATCAGAGATCATACTAACTATAGTCAAAATAATAATTTTTTTAAATAAAAAGTATCCTATGTTACTGCTAGTACCTCCAAAAATATGTGTACAAAATTTCATGATGATCGGTTAAGTAGTTGTTGCGTGAAAACGTAACAAACAAACTCACATTCACATTTATAATATTAGTAGCGATTTAGTAACAATGCAGAAGCTCAGTTGCGTCAATGTGATACAATTTTCAAGGAAAACTATTTCAGTTCCCGAGCGACCACAATATTAATGTTTTAAATAATGTTATAAATAAAATGAACCTATATTCGTAGGATACAGGCAACAATCGCTCTCACAATGCCGGCTTCATTGATTGATATATGCTAGCTACAATTACATGTTTCACAAAGTCCAGTGAGATATGACTTTAAGGCGTTTTCAGCTACATTCAACGAGTTTCTTGTGATATTCTTCTCGCCATACGCCTTTCCGAAGCCATTGTAGAGTCTAACGATGAGCAAGCGCATGCCTTTAGTGCCTATGCTATTTTAATTTCATTTCACATACTATAAAATAATAAATATTAGTAGCAAATAAGACATCAATGTCAAAAAAAGTGTTAGTAAAAAATTATTTAAGTTATTTTCTGATTAAGTTTTCCAATTTACAATATATACCGATAGGTACTCACAATGTATGTAAGTATATAGCATATGGTAGATGCAGTAATAAAATGCTTATTTAGTATGGTAGCGTTTGTGGGTATAACAAAGTTTTCCATTTTCGTCTGGCGAATGGAAACGACTGGCTCGTGCATTCACCTGCTTACGTGGCATATTCTGCTGTGCTCTGTTATGAATACGATACGGATTTAATGCATCACGTAAATATTAAACCTTTTAATCTTAACCGTATAGTTAAAATTCATAATAATTCTATAATTTAATTTTGACATTTAAATAACTATCATTTGATTGTTATTTTGATTTAATTAATGAACGACCATATTTTATTTTTTTGATTTAATTGTAAATAGTTTTTCATATTATTGTGGGCTGTTACCTGTGTGGTTGCACTGTGGATGTGATCTAATTTTAATTCTTGTGAATTATGTGACTTATGAATTGTTATTTACTTTTTTTCTGAACAAAAATTCAGTTTATTTTTTGTTAATTATTTTATGTACAGGCTATGATTGGCGAGTTTCTTGTGGTATTCTTAAGAAAATAATATATTTCGTATTAACGGTTTTTGTCGATTGTAAAATTACCAAGAATATGCAGTCGTATGTTAGTTTGGGCGGTAGAGGGTGTTGGGCGGCGCTCCCCGCCCGCTTGCATAACTGATGCAAGCTACTTAAAGTTTTACTACGAAAGTGAAAGTGGAAAATGGTATACAATATATACATACATACATATATCCTTTGTATAATTTTCTTTGTTGTTTTCCAGCAATGCAGCAATTATTATTATTTGGTACTTGTTTTAGTAATTCTGTGAGACTGAAATTAATTAATATCAAATGTGTTAATACTAATAACAAACCTTTACTTGTAGGTAGTTTTGAAATTATTTAAATGACAATTGAATAACGTATTTTTTGTTTGTTGTAATAGAGAGTGTTGTTTATAACAAAGGAACATTATCCCATCACCAAACACCCTGTACAATAACTAGTTCCTCTACTTAGAAATGAAATGAAATGAAATGAAAATCGTTTATTAGCATAGACGCTAAAGGCGTGCACTTGCTCATCGTTAGACTCTACCGTGACTTCGGGAAGGCGTATGACGAGAAAAAGACCACAAGAAACTCGTCAATCATAGCCTTTACATAAAGTAATGATAATAAAAAAAACTGAATTTTAATTCAGAAAAAAAGGGAATAACAATTTATAAATTTATAAATCAGATTATAATTATTTAATCAACTTTGTCTGCACAATTATTATGCTACTGTGTTCATTTAATTTAGTGGTCAAGTGTAGACAGTGGTTGTTTGTCAGAGCATGTCAAATTCAAATTCAAATATCTTTATAGCATGTCACAATAATTAAGATGTCATACAATTCAGTGTCAATATGACATCCGGTCAGGACACAGCAATATAATAATACAATAATAATAATAAACAATTTTAATTGATAAGCTAAATTTCATTTACTGCTTCGAATCATTGAGGTATTCGTCAATTGAAAATCAAATATGTTTTTAATTTATTTTTAAATTGTATTAGGCTTTCATCACGTTTAATCACTCTTGGTACTATATTATTAAAATATGTATATGTACTACAATAACCTATGAGCATTACAAACACCCGTATCACTTATTCCTATAGAATAGCCATTCTCAAAGTGTGTTCCGCGGAACCCTAGGGCTAAAATACTGCAAAAAATACCTACCAAAGGGATATTATAAAGTTACATCTAAATATCCCAACTAAATATTACATTGCAATATGATTATTCATAAATACATATAAATCAGTTTTTTATAATTATATTAAGGCTTTTTCCTTCGCCAAAAAAATTTGAGAACCGCTGCTATAGAAGTATTAACCTGTAGGGATTTTAAAATAAATATATAAATGCATTTGTTGTCTCCAGATGTTAAACTTCGAGCGTGACAACTTCTTTTATATAATATACCCATCATATGCAAATTAGTAGAAATAGTGAATGTGCTCTTTACGGGTTATCTTAAACAATATCATGGTGGGTAATGACGACACATCGCGTGTTCGTATGTGAGGGAGTCACGAGCTACAGTCGGAGTGAGCATTTGCATCACATGCCAACTCTGCGTCCGGCACATGCTGGAAGCGGCAGTTAAGAGTTCAAACCCCGTCTAGACACTTCGACCTCCAGAACGAAAGGGAGAGTCGTCGTCTCTCTCGCTCATACTGCGACAAACATGCGCACAAATACCTGACGCTGGGAGTGAACGAAGACAACAGGTGGTTACTCCTTTCAGCTCGGTTTGAATAATTTTGTTTCGAGGGTAGGAGGGAGGATAGGGGGTGGATTCAGGGTTGCCACACAACTAATAATTTTATTATAATATCATATAAAGTATACTCTGTCTACGTTATAATATTACCTATTTAAAAAAAACTTTCGTATTAAATGTAATTTATTTATTATATTCCACTTTCGTTTTCTAAGTCTGGCATCCCTGCCTCAAGGTCGCCGCACGGAAACGTCTTCGTGTACCAAGCCATAGCTGGATTATGATATGTTCTCCCCCCGCCCCGGTGCCCTCCCCACACTCCACCGCTCCGCCCCCGCGCCCTATGTTTTTATAATTCCCTGTAATAACGTACAGAGTTAATGAAAAGATCTCTCTACATATTTCAACGTGTCTGCTTTTAAACCATTACAATTTACTCTACATACATACATAAGTATATATATATAAGTATACGGTTGCTTGAATCATCAATCTAATAGCATGTGTATTGTTTCAGTGGACGGCAAACCGGCGGGGCTTCCGCTGAGTTCGCGGGGCTCATTGGAGCGGGCTATGCTACATAGCTTGCTGGCACCAGCTCCCACAGCACGCCATTAATATCAAATACTTTTACAAAAACATAATTGGTTGTTTCTTCAAATAGCCCCGCTACAACATTTTTTTAAGTTTGGTCGCTTTTAAATAATTATACAGGTTGAGTTTTACAAATTCAAATATTTTGGTTATTTCACCATCTTAAACTTAATATGTATTTTAAAAATAATCCACATATAAACATATTTTGAGATACATTGTTGCTTACTATATATTTAATTAATAAACTATAAAGGAGATAACATCTTGATCTAGTAATATCCATTTCGAGATATACCAAAGAGCAATTGAAACATATGCGAGGATGTATTTTTGAGAATAGGAGATAATAGGTTTAAATATAATAATATTAAGAAATGAAATGAAAATCGTTTATTAGCATAGGCACTAAAAGCGTGCACTTGCTCATCGTTAGACTCTACCGTGACTTCGGAAAGGCGTATGACGAGAAGAATACCACAAGAAACTCGTCAATCATAGTCTGTACATAAAATAATTTAAAAAAAAACTGAATTACAGTTAGTAAAAATAACACTCTATTACACAAAATAAAATAATAGAAGTAGGTACAGAAGAAAAGAAAGAACAAAAGACGGTCTTTTAACTTAAATAGTGATCTCTACCAGGCAATCAACTTTAGGATATTATTAATATTATTAAGTATAAGTAAGTTGCGATGTATTTATTATTAATAAAAATCCAAAAGAACAAATAAAATATCACATGTTATTTGTAATTCGATCGCAAAAAGCCAGTTCCGCTAATAAGGCAACAACTAAATAATTCTATTTGGACTCAACTTTATGAAAAATTCATAAAGCACGGAAAAAGGAAGTGGTTCGCTGAAATCGATCGCCTCGTCAGCTGATCCGCCCGCCCAATGTCACGACCACACCACCCCGCTCGACCCGGCCGCCCTACGCACACGCACACACACACACACACACACACACACACACACTCACACACTGACAATTAGGTTCTAACGTTCTCTGCTCTATATAACTCAGTATTATACCGCAGTTATACTAGGACGTATGTTATTTATCAAATAAGCAAATGTATTATGTTAATGATACCTGGAGCTTAGTAAATACAATGCCCGGGCCCTAATTTACTACAGCAGCTCGTAACAAACATGGACTGTTGCACCAACCGTATAATAAAACTAACCCAATAGCAAGTTGTAGAGTTTAATTGCAAAGGGAATTAATAATAACAGATATATAACAAAGTAATGAACCCTTTTCATTACTTAGTCTATTACCTAACGTGTGAGGCTCACTCCCACAAGGAGGCACCCACTCTCACTCGCACAGGCAAAGGTTTTTTTGTTATGCTGTAAAAGTCTATATTATTTCCGGTAACGCCCACCCGCTTTATGTTCAAATGAGACCGATCGCAAACCTAAATGTGGACTATTCACTAATTCGTTTTATCAATATATTACAGGTTAGACATCAGCCAATGCGGCTGTCGGCTTTTCTGTTTTCGTAACATGTAATTACGTTGATGTCGAGGTAGAGGAATGAGCTGTTGAGAGCTGATTTATTATTGGCCCAGTTTTTGGTCACGGGGGTAGTGCCTCCCGTCTGGTGGCCTAGTGGCGGCGTTAACTTAGAAGTAGCTGGTGCAAATTGGACTAATGTAAAAACTATAGTGAACAAGAGTATGCATCTATTTAAATAAAAAAAATGACCACCACGGTACAATTGTACATAAGGATTTTTAATGCACAAAATCAAGTGTGGTTCTATGTTTTCGGGACTTGTACAATGCTTATCGTATTATTTGTACTGTTTTGGGTTTTTTATTATTATAAATCATTTATAAATCGCGATAACACAGTTATTATTTTATTGCTTTGCTGATTATTCGTTTCAATTCCAATGATTGCATTTTTGTCCGCTGATCCTACAATCTTTTCTATTTTCTATGCTACCCATTCTCAAAGTGTGTTCCGCGGAACCCTAGGGCTAAAATACTGCAACAAATACCTACCAAAGGAAGATTATAAGGTTACATCTAAACATTCCAACTAAATATTACATTGCAATATGATTATTCATAAATACATATAAATCAGTTTTTTATAATTCTTCAGGCTTCTTCCTTCGCCAAAAAGTTTGAGGACCGCTGTTCTATGCTATTCTATATTTTAATATCGCTGCAATTCTATTACACAAAAGTGTGCAGATGTTTCTGCGAGGGCTACTTTCCACTTTTGTGCAAAACACATCTGTTTGGAGAAATTGTTCAATATTCTACTAAAAGGGTTACTTATTATCCCCAAGCATTCAATTCTATTATACGCTGGACTCTACTGAAAATGTTAACGTCACGCGAGTATATTTATTTATTTATAATATTAATATTATAAATGTGAATGTGAGTTTGTTTGTTACGTTTTCACGCAACAACTACTTGACCGATCATCATGAAACTTTGTACACATATTATGGATACCTTTTTATTTATAAAAAAAATTAAGATTTGAAACATCCCTGTCCGTAGTAATTTTAAAAAATTGATAATCCCAGCCAAGCAAAGAAAATATAGTTATCATATTGATTCATATCTATTGAAATGATCTCTGATACTTATTTAATGTCTTAAATGCGAGCAAAGCCGCGGGTAAAAGCTTGTTTATTATAAAAAGGACTACTATTATATAAACTAAATGAAATTTTAATTATAGGATAGGAATGCATGCTCAAGGTGATAAAGGGATAGATACTACACTTCTAATAAAATTACAAAAATATTATACATAGTTTAGATGTTACACAATAATGAAAATAAAAAAACAAAAACTAAATAGATATAAGGTAGCGGGAAAAAATATTAAAATTTAAAACACTAGTTAGTTAGTTAAAGATAGTTAGTATCGAGATATAGTTTATAGGGAATTTTGGGAGCGAATTTGATTTGTGTTAGATTTTGGATGTGTTTTGATAATTGTATATATTCTGATAGTTCTTTGTATTCTAATAGTTGTTTATATATTGTTCAATTTCATACATCTAGTTCAGTGACTGGGGTACCCAGTAGCACATGTTTTCGAACCTAGTACAGGGGCTCTTGCTATTTTATGTACATACTAAAATTCTTTACAAAATAAACTATTTACATATTTATGTCTTTTAGGTTAATTGACGTAGTTTCATTGCGATTATTATAAAATGAAGTGGAAAGAGGAAGAGTGGCAACTGCGGGTCGAATTCATGAGTTTCCTAACTGATGGTTAATTTAATTAAAGAGTCAAACGCAAACTTTCACTTTTGGAAATTAAATAAACGCTTTGTTTTAACACAAATAATTACACGGAGTTAATTGAAGCGAACATTTTAATATTAGGTGTCTGGTGGCTCAGGGGGGCTACTCAGGCATATCCGAAGTTTCGTGATACGGCCGTCACTTCTATAGTTTATGTGAATTTTGACACATAAGCCCGTAAAAAGTCCTGTCAAATGTCCATAAAATAAGCATTGTGTGGCCTATCCGTCGTGACGTCGCTGTCAAATCCGTAATTTCGTGAATGATTACGTAAGTGTTCCTGAGAAGGAAACGTCCGTATTTTCGTCCGAAGTGCGCCTAAGTAGCCCCCCTGTAGGCGCCCATTTTGACGCATTGGCTGACATATAAGCCCCTAAAAAGTCCTGTCAAATAATCCGTAATTTCGTGAATGATTGTCTCTATGTCTTCACTAAGAACTATTGCTGTTACGTCTATCTTTATTACGGTTAGTCTCTCTGTCTGTGCAATTGACATCAAAATTACGTTGCATAATAAGAACTATTCATGTGCTACACATTGCGCTAATGTTATTGGGATTTTTTGCAACCAAAAAGGGTTTCGCCAATGTTGACAATGGTCAATGTGAAATTTGCAGAGTGTGACTAATGGCATACAATTGGACCTGTTTGTAAGCTATTTTTTGACCCATGACTAAAATAAAAGAATTCGTAAGTTTAGTGTAGTGTTTTATCAACCTTTGATATTTTGATATATGTTAATTGAAATTAGTATTAAACAAATTAATTGTTATTTTTAGCTTATATTTTATTATACCAAAGCACTGTTTAAGTTTAGTATAATAATTTATTAACATTCTTGAAATAATTCAATGAATAAAATAAATATTCACAATATTATAATTTATATAACATGGGGTCACGGGTCAAAACATGAAGGTCAAACTCGCCTCTCGCCCCACCAAATATTCACCCGTAATCCTAAACAAATACATCATCCCAGATGCGACGGAGCACATTGCGTATTGCACATTTACACAAAAATGCATAAATGGGTTATAGCAGACACCTTGCTCTCTGTCATCGATCACCGAATGTGTTTCCGTCTCTTTCGCGCATGGGCACGTACGCATATAGCTGTCTCGTTGGTGTTTGTTTTTTCCTGTGGTATTAAGAGTGTGTCACGCGTGGGTGAGTCGTGCGACCGCCATTGTTATGGAACTTTGGTAACATCGTTTTGCAATCGAAAAATTGCCTACTCGATTACGTCACTGTCCATTTTATAATTAACTAGCTTCAAGTATCAGTAAGATCTAAAATAATAAAGTGGCATCTAACCACAAAAATGACACCTAACCACAAAAATTCCAATAGTTTTATACTGCATATATAAAAATGACAGACGGAAATAAAAATAAATATAGAAAAATTCCAAACAGCTGAAACTATAGTCAGTTGGAAACTATAGTAAAAAATATATATATTTTTAAAATAAAAAATATCTTATGTTACTTCTAGTACCTCCAAAAATATGTGTACAAAGTTTCATGATGATCGGTTAAGTAGTTGTTGCGTGAAAATGTAACAAACAAACTCACATTCATATTTATAATATTAGTAGAGATGTTGTTTGTTTGGTGTTTGTAGGGATATTGGATTGAATTCGAAATTATGTGTTGCTTTGTTTACATGCATAATAGTAATAATGTAATTAATCTTTACAAATTTAATGATCAAATCAAAATCTGTATTGCATATAGTCAGGATGTACGGAGCATATGACGAGAAGAAATCATAAGAAACTCGTCAATCATAGCTTGTACAATATAACATTAGGTTAGGTACATTCTTGCCTAGATTTAATTCATGCACTCGAAATAAATTTTATAAAATATTTTACTAACGAAAGTATTTTTTAACTCATACAACTTACTTTTGAATTTCTATATCTTTGCAGCTTTATTAAGCTGTAATGAGCACGAAAATAAGTCGTATAAGATCTTTTAAATTAATGAAACTAGAAATAACCTCAAACTTGAGAGGTCTAAGTTGAATACCAACGAAATAGTAGCAAATAATATTATTTCCATTCAATAAAATTCATTGTTTGTTTTTTTTAATAATACCTATGGGAATATAGTCTCACACACACAGAAGCACAAAGCAATGGTCGCAGGAGCAGTGACCAACGGCTGCCGGTCAATGCGGAACCGCTGCATTGTCCAAACCCTTTCAGTATCTAAATAAATTATAGTTAAATAATAAACAAGGGTGGACACGCGGGGATGTGTGCTGGTCGACGCGGAACAGGATTGGCCTACGATCGAGTTAAATGGATTAAGAGAACACCCGATAATTCCTCGCGTGTGATAGTTTTACTCAATTTAATAATAATAATAAGTCTTTATTGCACAAATTAAAATCGGAAGAAAAAAAAATAAAAAACAAAAGACGGCCTTATCACTGAGCAGTGATCTCTACCAGGCAACTCACCTCAATTTAGCCTGGTGTTAAGCTAGAGTGCGGTCCATGAGCATAGACAACTGTTACCACAGACAGATGTCCGCGCGCAACAGGGCATACTCCTCTCGTTATCCTAGCTACTTCCAAGCTGATCCCGAATCGCGACTATGTCACTTCACGGATGTTCCGCTTGAAAGTGGTGGTACTTCCCCAGGACGACATACTAGGCTAATGCCATCATCAGTCTGCCTACCACTCTTTCTGTGCCTATATTATTATGCTATAGGCATTGAGCGACCAATGTACATATAACAAAGTTACATTGGTATCGGCTTAATTTTAGCTAATAAAGTAGAGTAGATGTGCCAACCCTGTATAATAAAAAGGCAGTCCTCTATCGCAAGATCTTTATGTAGTGTCCGCATTGATCTGAGACCATAATTCAGTTACAAAGAATACCACTGTTGGCGACATTTAATCATCCTGTTACTAACAAGTGACAGAAACCGGACGAGAAGTGACATCCTTGAAGTAGCCCCTTGGTTTTGTTTATCAATAACTGGCCCAAAAATATTCAACGAGTTTCAATGTGGTGAAACAATCGAAGCTCTCATTATGCTGTCCCGACAGTATCACTTCCGCGTAAATACAATACAATAAGAATAATCGATAGTTGTAGGCCATATTTTAAGAGCTTAAACTTTTTAACACTGCCATGTTTATATATATTAGCGAGGTTGCATTTTTTGCAAAAAGCCATATTAATTAGAGATGTGCCGATTATGACTTTGGCCGACTAGCCGACTAGCCGATTAGTCGGTTGTAAATAAGCCGACTACGGTTTAGGGAATTCCCGTGACGCTTCGTTTACAGCTGATTCGCTGCAATTTCAGTCACTACTGACATGTGGACAAATATAAATAACAAAAAAAGTTTTTTGAGTTTTACAGCTCACTAGTTTGACGATAGTTTCAAATATTATCACGCAGTATTGCAATATATGTCATTAAATATTATGTTGATTTGTTTTTTAATTAAGATACTAATTTTGTTTGATAAATGTCATCAATTTGTTTTCTTTGCAAGGAAGTAACACATACATTTTATTGAGAAATAGACACAAAGTAAGAAGCCGGATAGTCGGCGCTTATTACCGATTAGTCGCCAACTACGATAGTGGCCGGATAGTCGGCTTTACCGACTAGTGCCCGACTAGTCGGAACATCTCTAATATTAATTTATATAACAGTGACAGAAATGGTATCAAAATTAACCCTCACGCAGTATATATTCAACCATTAACCTAGAGTTATAAGAGATATTGACAGTTTTAATATATTTAAAAAGAATCTCGACGAATTTTTAATGAACAAGTCCTACTAAAAAAATATTTTAATATGTATATATGTATGTATGTATAATGTAATGTTAGTGATTAAAAACTGGTAATAGTAAGTGATGAGTCCCACGTGACAGGCATTGCCTAGTGCGGGACCATCGAAAACATATTGTTATATTCCTGAATAATAAATCAATAAATACTATTCAATTGGTGAATTTATGAGTGACATTTTGTTGGTTTAAATTTAATTTGACATTAATTAGCGTAAATAAAAGAAAAAGTTCTTTCGCAGAACGCCCGAATGAAGAATATATCACGATTATTTGAACACTTAAATAATTAAACACAAATATGTTTCTTTGTGTATTTTATAATGCAATGAATTAAACAAGTTACTGTGATTTCGTTAATAAGTTCCCAGTAGACATGCTTAAAGCAAAGTTCCAAATTCCTATAATAGACTCCATCCATCGATCATAGGGCGTAATGTCCGGCAACTTTCTCACAAACACGAAGGAACAAAAAAGCTTTGACGAGTAACGGTTATAATTTAAATAATGTAATCACGCTCAAATAATAAGGACGCATGCGCTTATATTTCCTCATGTCCAGCTTTGACCATTTGGCCATTTGGCCGGGAACAAACCTGATCCCTGGCTATAAACTGTCCACACCTTTTGTGGGCATTGTGTGCTATTCAAAGGGTGCTATGGGAAACGGGAAGCGCCATTCTGTTTAAGAAAGTTCCGCCATTCATAGGGTTAAGATCATATCGAACCGACGAATTACACAATAGTCGCTCACCAATGTCACGCTGACCGGTTTATGCCTGTGTATTACTTCAATGTTAGCGTTTTGTTGATATGAACATTGCGGTGGGTGTATGACATAGTTAGGGATTAACTCTAGTCCAGGTCTAGGTAGAATAGGTACTCGACATTGGCAGAATTATCTTTAACACTAGATTTACCAGCTGAAATATACCTATTTCTACCAAAACCAAAAAAAGTATATATTTGTTACAAATATATTATATATAAAATAATATAAAGTTCATAAAACTAATTCTTCTGTTATAGATTAAAGAAGATTAGAAGAATTAAAGAAAATGTTAGATGCAGTAGGAATTTTAATTTATTCTAGCGAGACCAGTGGGCTTATCACGAATTTAGTCTGGCTTTCGAGTCGAGCTGTCACAAGTGAAACGGATCCGTTAGCAATCGGGATCATAATTTTTTACTAACGACTAACGAGCACCAGCAATCTATCAAGTGAACGAAAGATCGAGACGTTCGAAAATTAACAAAAAGTATCTAAAATATTGTAGTTCCAAATTCGCTCGCGGTGGCGCTGCTCAAATTTCCATACAAATCGCTTGAAGCGAACTCGGTTCGAAAGCCAGACTAAAATTCGTGATAAGCCCACTGTCATTTTGAGTGGTCTGGCAAATCTAGTGTTAATAGATATCTGAAGCCATCAATAAAAGAAGAAGTTCTCGTGAATTGATATTGATTCCAAACTCACTCAATGGGACCCATATTTGTGGGAAAATATCTTGAATGTAATACAGAAATGGTCAACGAGAAATCCAATTATTATTTTAAAAAGATACATTGTCATGAATTTAGTTTTAAAATGTAGGGTAGTTTTATACGAGTTGCATAATATATTCAGAGGCGATGCACCTTCACCATGCGCACTGTGCGTCATCTTAATTGGACCCCAAATGCATTTTGCATCACAAATGCACCTTAAACCTGTTACCTGATTAAAGTGAATTTTTATACGTATTTTTGTTATTTAATTTATAATATATGCATTCAAACGCAGGTTCAATGCAAATTGTCCGTTTTCTAACGGATTCGGCCTTTTCTTCGCGAGATTAATCACTCATCATTTGCATATTGTGCATATTGCAACTGCTGGGATGCTGTGGGATTTTTAAACGGATAATTTTTTCTTTGCATGTTTAGAATTATTTTATGTGAAACTTATATTCTATTATTGTTATTAGAACGTACGTTTCTTATAAGAATTTTTTGGATTATTTTTTATATTAGTATCTTGTAATTATTATACTAAGTACTTGATATTTAGGCCCAGTAATTGGAATCTGACTCAAGAGTTCGTATTCTAAGATCGTTTTACTAACAACAATTACAGATGAATTTAATAACCAGTTTAATTCTAACGTGTATTATTTGTTCGCAGGCTCATTGCCGCCTTCTCCCGCCGACAGTGGTGTGTCAGACGTGGAGTCCTCGTCATCGGGCCCTGGCAGCGCGGAGGAGCTGAAGGCGCGCCTGCAGCCTCCCCCCGCGCCCGCGCCGCCCCAATTCCATCCCCCATTCCTGCCCTTCTACCCGCACCACCAATTGGCGACGCAGCTGCAGCACGCGCACCACGCCGCCGCACATCAAAGACCCCCGCGTAAGTGCAACACCATTCTAACCAGAGGCGGCTCGTCCTAAAGAGCGCTGGTGCAGTGCACTCCCACGAAAATTACAGAACTTATATTACAGCGGCGTAGATATAGGTAATATAATATACTATTGTATAGGCATAGTAGAATAGAATGAATGTAATGTAAGGATAGTATGTATTATGAAGAAATATAGATTACTTCTGTAATTTTCGTGGGAGTGCACTGCACCAGCGCTCTTTAGGACGAGCCGCCTCTGATTCTAACTACAATGTTGATCGTTGCATTCCCTTATAACCAATTGTAATTCGTAAATATTTTCTAATAGGAATTATTCCAACTATCTCTATCTATCTGTTTGTTATTGTATAATATTTAGCCATTCAATATTCATTACTGCTCTATATGCTATAAGTGACGGACATTTACATATTATTAAAACAAAGAATGTCTACCTATAATTGCATATATCTCTGTTAGTTATTGAGATATATGGTGATAAAAAATCGTTAATTTGTGTCGTTCTCTCTCATACATCGGAATCTCCTAAAATACTTTTTAATTCTAAAATCTAGTTTTTTTATTATAAACAACAGCTAGTTGCCCCCGACTTCGTTTGCGTAGTAATGAAGATATAAAGTACTGTGAAGTTTAAATTTTAACAAGAAAAAGCAGTTATTGTGACATAACTGTAATATAATTAGTTGTCTCAGGCGTTACTTTGCGGAAATCCATATTAAAGGAAATTTCAAAAATTATAAGCAAAATAATTTTTGAAATTTCCTTTAATAACTGTAATAGTTAGACATATGGTGTCGCTGACTTTTTTGTAGATATTGATGTCTTCTATAAAACTGTAGTACATCACTTTGCTCTATTGTCAATAATTTCCGCAGCGTACGCCTTTTTTTCACACTTTGGGTTACATTATTGAAGTTTTCATACGGATTCCTAACGTTATTGAAAAAATTCTATAGCCTATGTTCATCAGGGATAATGTAGGATTCTAATGGTGAAAGAATTTTTCAATTCGGTCCAGTAGTTTCGGAACCTATTCAGTACATATAAACAAACAATCAAATGTTTCCTCTTTATTATATTAGTATAGATATAAATAGATATTATGATATATGTAGATGTGTGTGGGTAGGCACAAGTTAATTCCCGATATTCCTTAAGGTGACCTAGGTCATTCACCGTCGCGTCTAGGTCACCTTACAGACGTTTAACAATTGGTTCAACACACTTCGAACACTGTTTCCTTTATTATGTAAAGTATGTATTACTGCTCCGAGGTTAGTCGCGATTGGTATTCAACTAATTTACTCATTACTAGCTTTTACCCGCGGCTTCGCTCGCATTTAAGTCATTAAATAAGTATCGGTAAGATCTAAAATAATAAAGTGGCATCTAACCACAAAAATTCAAATAGTTTTATACTGCATATATAAAAATGACAGACAGAAATAAAAATAAATATAGAAAAATTCCAAACAGCTGAAACTATAGTCGAATATTTTTTTCAATAAAAAGTATCCTATGTTACTTGTAGTACCTCCAAAAGTATGTGTACAAAGTTTCATGATGATCAGTTAAGTAGTTGTTGCGTGAAAACGTAACAAACAAACTCACATTCACATTTATAATATTAGTAGGGATTGTGAGTACTAGAGACTTAAGACATTGTATTGCATACAAGAGTAGATGAGACAATCGGTATTATAGCCTTCACGATGCCGGCTTGAGGGGTCAGCATCATCAGAGGTTCTATTCCATTGACCACATTACAATACATTTTTGAGCAGTTTGTCCGTTTCTGTGTTATCAAGACACACTTCCGGGGAAATGTTTACGTCTGGCAACATTCCAGTTGGCCTTATTTCTTTCAGCAATTCGAAATGCACAGATCACTTGCGAGCTCATGCGAAACATTTAAACAGGTTACAGCATACTTTTTATATTTCATATTTTTTTATTTATAAAGCCTGCCTACAACATTACATTAATTTGGACAGAGCACATTCGTCTCCTCAAGCCGGCATAGTGGAGTCGACTGTTGCGCGCGGACATCTGTCTGTGGTAACAGTTGTCTATGCTCATGGACCGCACTCTAGCTTAACATCAGGCGGAGTGTGGTCACATGCTGGGCTATCAATAAAAAAAATGTCTAATATTATACAAACTAAATGAAATTTTAATTATATTATAGGATAGTACAAACTCGAGATGATAAAGGGATAGATACTACACTTGTAATAAAATTACAAAAATACATAGTTTAAATGTTACATAATAATAATAATAAACACAAAAACCAAATAGATTTATGAGAGATGATGCAATCGATGCATATTAAAACGTGCACATTGCAATGGTTACATCCGCTTTATATTTAATCCAATAGTAAACGTTACGATTTTTAAATCACAAATATGCATAGATATTTTTCATCTAGACCAGCGATTCTCAAACTTTTTTCAAAATTTGGAAGCACACAAAGAAAAAGATAAGTTTAAAAAAAAATCATATTTATTAATAATATTAACATTATTATATATCTAAAATTTGGCGGCACACTTTTAGAATTTGGCGGCACACGGAAGTGCCACGGGACAATGATTAAGAATCACTTTAAATGCTTATTTTTAATATTTATAACATTTGAATTAATGGAACACTCTCACTAGCTACATTGTATGAATCTAATTAGTATCTGTCTGGTTTCATAGTAATATGTTCCTTTATACCTTAACATATATAGTGCACCGAGCATTGAGCAAGGTCAGTGCACTTCGTAATATAAATAATGCAGAAAGCTGCATCTCCGCGTCGACGAACAGGGACTGTCTCGCTTGTGCTTGTGCTTGTACGACGCAATGATCTAATTGCTCAGTTCAGTATGTCGTCGCCACTTCATGCTACTAGCTATCATCCAGGTCCGGTGATTCTCAACTTTTGTGTGCCACGAAAAAAAAGTTGAGAGTCACTGCTCTAGTCAAATAATATTTATATTTAATAAAGAAAGTATTTCTCCAGGTCCGGATGTAACAATATAATTTAGCGTTATTATTGGTCGGGTATCCATTATTCAAATCAAAATTACAAATCGTTATTTCGCGTAGTCGCTATAGTGTGAATTTACAGGGATTTCGGAAAGGCATATGACGATAGAAATCACAGGAAACACGCCAATCATAGCCTGTACAATATAATGTTAGTATTAGCAGGTACATTATTGCTTGGCTTTAATTAAGCATCTTTACTCAATACAATGAATGTAAATAAAGCTAGTACCTAACTATATAAGCACACCAACATTAATTGGCATTATTGTTAAAAGAATGATAACCGACGTATTACATGTGATATTTATCAATGAAATGAAAATAGTTTATTAGCATAGGCACTAAAGGCGTGCGCTTGCTCATCGTTAGACTCTACCATGGCTTCGGAAAGGCGTATGACGAGAAGAATATCACAAGAAACTCGTCAATCATAGCCTGTATATGAAATAATTTTAAAAAAAACGATTTTTAACTCAGAAAAAAAGTAAATAACAATTCATGTCACATAATTCTCAATAATACATAATTCACAAGAATTAAAATTAGATCAGATCCACGGTGCAACCACACAGGTATCAGCCCACAATAATATGAATAATAACAGTTCTTTGAAAACCCATTTATTGTAAAAATATTAACCTAACTCGATCATACAAAATAACAAATATAATTTAGCATTACTCAATTTTCCAATTTATATTCTTAAATAATAGATTGGTTCTCCCGGAGTTACTTTAAATATTATAAAACAGTATCTATCGTAATAATCAAGCGACATTGCGTCTCTCACCTCGGAACAGTACCTCAAAACTCGAAAGCTCAACAAAGAGTCGCACAGCCTTGACTAAAAGTTGCCAAATTTCAAGCGTACCTACCGACTACCACCTACCACGTAGCACGGAAACCTAATTCGTGCGTGTGGGTGTGTGCGTGTGTGTGCGTGTGTGTATGGGTTTTTGCAATAGCTCGACTCGTCCGCACAAAAGCGATACAACAAACACGGCTACGGACCTATTCTTATGGTTCAATGCAATGTCCGTGAAGTTTGGATATCAGCTCGCAGTCTGTACTCGCAGGTGTCTCCGTTCATGGACTACTTTAAGCGGCATATAGTATGTCAGACTATAGTACGATAAATTATTAAATAGAATTGATTTTATTATTATTAATTTGTGATGGAATTGAATTCAGTTCGATACACGATTGAATCGAATAGTAGAATAGTGCACCCAGTTGAAGTAGTCGTGATTTCGGTTGCGTCAGATGACGATAATGTTAGCATTGCGGTTTTGGGCATGTTGGTGGCGCAACGCAGGGGATTGATTGGTGCTCGCAGCCCAATGTGTCTTATGGATGCGCGAACGTGGACGCGAACTGCGAAGAGAAACAGCCGAGCGAATGAAACAGAATTGAAAATTATCATAACGCGTGTATAACTACGGCGCGCGTGCGCATTCTAATGTCGCGCATGTGTGTGTGTGTGTGTGTGTGTGTGTGTGTGTGTGTGTGTGCGCGAGGTAATTGTCCTATTTCAAGGGCGCTGCAGCCTAGGCTTATATTAATAGTTGGGTATTTTCGCCAACGACATCTTGGGGGGAGGACGCGGAGGGCCGGGGGGACCGGAAAGTTTATTTTTGACATTCGCTAATTATTTTTTTTTTCACTCGTCGCATGCGCTTACATAATTGTGAACCCTTTTGTACTATTTACATACATTCGACCTTTACATGACCTATGTCGTCATCAACTGACTCGACGTCAAAGGACACAAGCAACCTAGCCATGGTAGAGTCCAAATTCCCGCGTATGTGGTTGCGAGAAGTTTCGCGCCGCATAAGGAAGAGCGTCGACGGCCGCGCCATCTGCCGCGCCGAGCAGTGTGTCGCAAGTGAGCGACCTAGTTACGGGTCGGCCGCTGCCAAACGTGCCTGAACAACACTACAATTATACATCGAGTGTCGCAACACGGCGGTCGCATCCGAGTTGAATGGCCGGCGACCTTGGGCACTGCGCTGACGCCACACGAACGAAAGCGAAAGGATTCTCCATTCAGCATGGCATAGCAGTACGGCGTTCATATAACTGTCTCTAACGCATGCGCTCAAGAAAGGATCAGGGAAGGACCAACACATTGATTATTTTGGGTGAATCCGTGTGCACTCATTGATTAAAAAGCCCATTGAGTTGCATTACGTCACGGGCGCGATGTGTACGTGACATTAGCTTCGTGCACATCAAAACCACAATAAATATGATTCAATAATATTATTTTGCGCAAGTGTCTGTGTTTGTTTAAATGCATACCAACAATTACTTATTATTAAAACTCCACACCAACAGCGAGATGTTATTCACAAAATAGCAAGTTACAAGCGTAATCATGTTGTTTGCAGTGACCGTGCTTTGTTATTCGACTCATTCGATGTTCTTGCATTGCAAAAAATATTCTTACGTAGAAAAATACATTCTAAGAAATGTAGCGTTTTATATATGCATTTTTTAATTTTAAGTTATGTAGATATATTGTATTATTATTGTGGAGCTTGGCTTCACCTTCAAAGAGCGTTCCACACGACGCGTTTCCTGCCCTCTCACGCTTACGACGTTGATGTCGCAACATCGCCGCTTCCGAAACACACACTATTATGACTTCTGGGAGTAGTAGTATGCACTCGGAGGCCTCGGATTCGAGTCCCGATCCCGCCAACTGAGTGCCAAATGCATTGCCAATTGTAATGAGGTCTGGCTAGTAGGAAACCGTTCGCTTTTAGAGATAGTGATGACCTATTTTCCTCAGCTCAATTTTATATTTACACCGCGCTCCACTTAAGCGTAAACCTCACACGGATGAAGTCGGCTCGTGTTTATGATCGCCGGTTATATAGTCCCATGGCTATATGGCTGTGTGCGCATCGCTGGCTTCCTGTCCGTGGTAAAATTAGCCACTCTCCCTCGTCCTTCACGCTGCTGGTTGCAATGCCTCCTGTGTTGTAAACTGAACAATGTTATTCACTCCGTATTTACTTATGCAATGTTCATGACAATATATTTGTTATTATTGTTAGATAAAATTGGCAGCACTGTGTGTGTGTGTGTGTGTGCGTGTAACGGGGTCAGTGTTAGGCCGAGCTGCATTGCGATGCATTTATAAATAGCATGGTTTCTTCCCTCTCGCACGCATGAACACTGAACTTCGCAGTGCTTCCCCAAATAGACGCAGGTGACACTAACATCTATTATGTTTATTGCAATCTCTTATTTATGAATACATAGTCTACCCTTACATCGAGTGTCTGTCTGTTTCCCAACCTGTTTACGTGATTGCTCCTCGCTGCCAAACGCATTCCAGAGAATATTGCAAAACTACGACTCACACATAATCATTGCTTTTAAGGCACATTCACATGTCAGTTACCGCGTGCGGACTGCGGGAGCTCTCAAAAACTTATTTGAGAAATATTTAAGATTCAAAGAGTTGAAACGCCGTTTTATATGTCACCATCGTTTTAGTAATAATTAATCACTTGTGTATGTGAAAGTTTAATAATTGAATTTATTTCGAAACTTCAAAGTATATTTATTTATTGCATACGGAAATGTCTGTATGAATGTATGTCCGATATACACGTGGCAACAACAGAGCAGAGTTGTTGCTTTAATAGTTATTTGAAGAGAGAAATAGGTTTGTTATTTGGACATCCAAAGCAGTGCATGGTGTGTTTGTGAATAAGTTTAATAAAAACTGCCGTCATGTTCCACCCTGATTGCGTGACAGCGGACGGCGGCTGCGAGGGTCATATTATACGTTCTGTCGTATCACCTTGACCACTTTGTTGCGACAGTGCTTGCTGCCCAAGAGAACAACCGACCATCAACTCTAACTTTTTACAATACTCCTCTGTCGGATTGTGGCGCATTGTGCAATCGGTCAAGACTCCACACCATGTCAAATGTTATATAATTAATGAAGTGTTGCTCTAAGACGAAAGAACGCAACACCGCTCCCGTCTTTCCCGCTTTTTTATTACTGAGAAAATTTATAGGTATTTATTAGGTGCAATCTGTGTTAGGTCTCGTAAAGAGGAATAAAATACATAACCTACATAAATTAGTATTTATCAAATATTACGTTTTTCCTATTAGTAATACAATTGACATAATTACAATGTTGTTTTATAATTTTCGTATTGCTGATAATAATAATTGTTGCAAAACTAAAGAATTAATAAATAACTGGCAATTTTAAAAAGAAAAAAATAGCATTCGATCGAGACAAAGAGGCGATTGATGCAAAACAGTCGCTCCCCGCTCCAGACTCGAGGAAGTATCGGAATCCGCGTCAGAGGGACGGGCGGGGGCGCGGCGGGGGGAGGGCGAGGGTGACCTTCGCGAGTGGATGCAATGTCGTCGTGTCATTGACCAACGCGCGCATCCGAGCGACCGCCATTTTAGCCGTGTTCTAGAATTGGCGCTTAATATTAAATAACAACTGCTGTCGGGGGTTGTGCGCGGGAAGGTGCATGACCGCAGTGCTGCTCGTCTCCTTCATCGCGTCCCAAACTGCAGGTCGAGGCCGTGGCTGATAATGTGACAAACAAGATGCCTTTCGTCGCGCGGACATCGTTGGAAAGTCAAAAGTACACTGCACTATCTGTATTGAACCGTGCCTGACCTTTCCCAACTAAAAACAGGCGAGTTTTCGACCATTTTGCATCCGGCGCTGTGTTATCCGCCTAAATAAATAGCAGCTCACCTACGCTGCACGACGTACGGCAACACTGATAATGCCGTCCGGTCGTGTTATACACTATTTGCATACGAGAGTTAAAACAAACATATTTTGGCCGCCGATAACTCCTAGATAACACTATCTGCTGTATTCTCGACCAAAACATTGCTCGTAGGTATATGTACATATTTGCTGCCAAAAAGATCACTGCACAATTGGCAGAACACAGCGCCATGGCGACGGAAGACTGAGACAGTCACGTGCCCGTTGCTCAGTCGAAGGTCATTTCGCAAGTGTCATAGAATGCTTAACCTCAAAAACGACTGATAGCCATCAAGTGCTAGTGCTAGTGTATCCACTTCACTTGTGGATGTAATTAATACATTTCATACTGTTATTGTCAATATTGATTTTTACACCTTGTGTTGCGAAAGTGGGAATTGTGAACGAGATGGGATGCTAACATTAATTGAGTTGCGTAATCTGGCCGAATAAATGGTCGCGGCGCACTGACCTTACTTAACACTTGTCACTCCGACGTTTAAATGGAACGCGGCCGGGTTTCACTATCAGAGCCTACGACATGCACTCCTGGTACAGCCGCTGCCAACGAAGCCATGCGAGGAGAACATCAGCCGATGCGGATATTTGATGCATATTATCACAATTTCAATGTAAATATTTACATATTTATAGCGGGAATGTCACCTTCATAAAGTGACAAAAAAAGCTTATCTCGAATTTAAATATAAACTCATATTTGTAATTATACATTCACACTTGCATATTGCATAAGAACTGTAAGATACATTCAAAATGAGAAGCCGGTTTCACGAATGTTGTTGCAAAAATACAGTAATGTCATAAACAGAAACTGCGATTGCATTATTGTAGGAACAAACGCGTTTTAATATTATCTCAGTCAATGATAAGTGGACTGTTATTACTAAAGAAATTACGTTCTTCATTATATATATTCGTACTACCAACATAAATATATTACTTTCGCTTTCACGGGACAAATAGCCCTTATATTGCTAGTAGAACAATTTGGACATGTAAAACACATACATACAAACAAACGTTGTAAAATTAGCAATGGTCCGCGTAGAGTTGCGTGTGCGTCGGGAGTGTCCGGGATTGGTCGGGTGTGCTCGTGTGCGTCCGTGAAGGTCAGCCGGCGGCGTCATTTCCTGGTCATTGCCGCTGCCGACGCGCATCCGAGGCACGGGCGGCCCATCTTCAACGCGACGCAGGACTCGGATATTAAGCCTTTCGCGTTCCTCATATTCGCGCATGCTTAGTTTAATATCATTTTATCTTCTTCTTGTCTTAATAATGGCCTCAGATGTCTAATGAAGACAATTCTGCCAATGTCGAGTATTTGGGCAAAAACCTACCATATAATTTTTAAATATAATTTTATAATTATTTACACTAAAATACACAATCATCACAATTGCGGGCAAAGATTACATGACTTGGAAAGTCCTTGTTTCTTCCTCCATTTAATGGTAACCCGAGGAACGTTTTATTGCAATAAGTTTAGCATTAGGCTCTATTCCGTATATCATAAAGGCGTGTTTTCTACTTTATTATTGGTATGCAATAACGCCCGTTAATGGTGATTAGTATGTATGTGTGTATGTATGTATATACCGGTTGTCTTCAACAGGATAATTAAATTGTACTTCATCCCTCGCGTTTGAACAACTTGACTTTATTAACAATTTATTTTTATCAGTTTTAGCCATAAGTCTAATACAGCCATTCTCAAAGTATGTTCCGCGGAACCCTAGGGCTAAAATACTGCAAAAAATACCTACCAAAGGGAGATTATAAGGTTACATCTAAATATTACGTAATATTACATTGCAATATATCATTATTCATAAATACATATAAATCAGTTTTTTATAGTTATATTAAGGCTTTTTCCTTCGCCAAAAAAGTTTGAGAACCGCTGGTCTAGAGCCTACGTAGCTTGTGTCATATTTCTCTTCATCGTTTAGAATTCGTTATTTTATTATGCTAAATGTATATAATTATGTACTATTTCCGCTGGCAAATTGTTATCATTACGCGTAAAGATAAAACATTGTTTACGTAACAATTTGTGCGAATGTCGAAGTCGCGATTTTTGAATCCCGTCTAAATTAGACATTCCATAGACATTAAACTCTATAAGTGCATAACGTATTGTTATTTATTGAGTGTATATATGGCGGCGTCATTGCTTTTTGATGAAATTGTAAGAAAGTTTGCAAGCATTGCAGTTATTGTCAGGTTGACAGAGTCATAAAAATGTAGGCGAATGCTGAGCAGGAAATTACAGTGTTTGGAGGTCATTGCCCCGATGTTTTAGTCACTAATGCAAGCTATAAACATCCGATATGTGTCATTGAGGGCAGAATGCACACACACACACACACACACATCAACTGCAATCATAATGAAATAATAAGATTCAACAGTTATATTATACAGAATTATAACTTTTAAAGTAGAACTACATACTATAAAAAGGAGTACTATTATATAAACTAAATGAAATTTTAATTATAGGATAGGACGGCATGCTCAAGGTGATAAAGGGATAGATACTACACTTCTAATAAAATCACAAAAATACATAAAAATAAAAAACAAGAACCAAATAGATGTTAGGAAGAGGGGAGAGAAAAAAAGGAAATCACAAACATAAAAAACAAAATTAAAATACTGGTTAGTTGTTGAAGATAGTTAGTATCAAGATGTTTCCTGTATTTTGGCTTGTTGTAGGAAAAAGCATCTATGTCAGTTCTTTTAAATAAGTAATTGTATTGAACAAATAGTTTGATCATTGAATTGAGCGTTTCATTAAACACCACGTTGATTGAAATAAAAGAAACCAATAAGATTTGGAGTCGTGCTGTGATTGTTAGAATGGAATATAATTAGTAATCTCCGCAAATGCGTTCGGACTAATGGCAAGTGTTTGTGTGTCTCGATCACACGTGTCGGGGTCAATGACCGCGATAACTGCCGCGAATATAACGCGTTAGATAATATTAGCAACACTTATAAGGTTAAGTTTACATTGGAAGCGGTTTCATGCAGAGATGGCACGAACGGCAGTGTGGCCGCTGCCTAATGGGTGCCTCGACATCAATCACTATCTTCTCACAAAAACATCGCGCAAACGAAACAATATTTTTGTTCTAATTTTAATCACATTATGAAAAACTTTGCCGCGCAGTTTTTCACCGTTTCCTTGTTTATCTATGTTGCCAGCAGGAAATTTCCACGCATACGAATATATCCAATGTTTTGCAACGCGTCGCTCGTTCTTGACCTAGCTTCCATTTTTTTCGGTGTTGCAACACTGTTGTTTTCGAATCTGCACTTCGCGCCGATAGTTGAAATTTTGCACGTTTATTTTTAAACATTCAATACTTTTTACGTATTAGAAAATATCGTACGGTCGTCATGTGCCGTCATCGCGGTCAAGGCGCTGCAAGGCGCTGCTAACGGCCCACTTGACGCAATCCCTCTTAGCAATGTAAAAGTAGGAGAGCAACGATCAACATGCATTGTAGCACTAAGGAGTCTGACGTTATTTATATTCACTCGCTATTTGGTGTTTTCCAGTGGGCGTGCCGGAGCGGGCCAGCTACGGGGGCTACGGCGGCGGCACCCACCACTTCGCGGCGCCCGCACCGCCTCCGCAGCCGCACGAGCACGAGCTCAGCTACGGCGTGTTCGACTTCGACTACCAGCGACACCATCACCACGCCAAGCTTAAGCTGAAGAAGCGGCCGAAAGCGCCCGACACGCCCGGCGTCAAGCGCAAGAGCCGCGAGGGCTCCACCACCTACCTGTGGGAGTTCCTGCTGAAGTTGTTGCAGGACCGCGAGTACTGTCCGCGCTACATCAAGTGGACGAACCGCGAGAAGGGCGTGTTCAAGCTGGTCGACTCGAAGGCCGTGTCGCGGCTGTGGGGCCTGCACAAGAACAAGCCGGACATGAACTACGAGACCATGGGCCGCGCCCTGCGCTACTACTACCAGCGCGGCATCCTGGCCAAGGTGGACGGCCAGCGCCTCGTGTACCAGTTCGTGGACGTGCCCAAGGACATCGTCGAGATCGACTGCTCGCTCGCATAACGCCACCCGCATCGATTGCTCAAATGTTTCTATATTTTTAGGGAATTATTCTAAATCTGCTACAATTTGTTACGAGGACGTGCGCCTGACCTGGTGCCTGGTGCCTGGTGCCTATGGTGCGACTGACCACACCACCACACCACCACACACGAATACTGCCAACATTGAGTTTAGTTTAGTGACTTTTGTTACCTGATATAACAACATTAAGTGAACTCGGACTCTTCCTAGCAAGCACATTTATATATTTATAGATAATTGTTGATGCGTCCCGAGGTTTGTGAAAGCTCGCGGCTCGCTCTAGTGTAGAGGCCTCCCAGCATGCTGCGGTGCTACTCGGGGAGGCCGTGCGATCTCAGTGGCGAGCATTGGACGCACGTTGTACATACGGATAGCTCTAACTTATTTATTTCTCTGTTTGGCGACGAGGCCGCCGACGCCGCCGACGTCATTACTCTATACGTCGTTTTGTTCGTTAGGTTTAAAATTTTATTGTAATATATATATGTATATGTATATCGTACGAGTGGACCACGTGGCAGGTTATTGCTCTCAGAATTAAATGGTGTTATAGTGAAATTGGTAGAAGAAATATAAAACGAATGAGTTACCGTAAGGAGAATGTTTGAGCAGGACATTTAAAAAAGTGCTCCGAATATTAAACTATTGATAGTCAAATTGATGTTGTTAAACAATTTTCTAATTCAATCGCGTGTACTTACAATCGCGCGTAGCCCGCTTCCGCCAAATGACGCGCGACATCGGCGTGAGCGACGACTAGTCTTAATTTTATAGATTGGTATTTTGAAATTTTTGAATTTTATTACGAAAATGCACACGTTTTTGCACTTTCCTCGGAAACTGGACACTGGACACCGTGCAATGTGCTCTTCATAGATAGGACAAATGTTTGAAAGGTTAGTGATTGGTTGTGTTTGGATGGCGTGTGCGTGCGTGCGTGCGTGCGGGCGTGGCGTTCCTATATGCACTTGCGTTGTGGCTCTGCCTTTTTGTACTGATCTTGTTAGACGTAGTACAGAGTTGATGCACGCAATTACGTATAATCGCCGCCGTGTCGCCGCCGCGTCGCCAAGGGATGTTTTTTAATATGTAATTTTTCTAAAATATTTTATTGAATGTTGATGTTTGTATTTCGCTTATACGTCTTATATGTCTCATCCGTGCTTTACACGATCATCATCATCTTCATCATCTTATTATTATTGACAGCTAATTTTAAGAACATCCAATTGAGTTAGTTTCTTGGTTTAATGAATACATTTTTTGTCGAAATTATGATTCTGAGAGTTGTGTGTGATAAATGTTTTGAGTTGTTTGCTTTTATTTAAATGAAAAAAAAAGTAAAAGTCGGATATTTTATGTTTAATTTTAAGTTGCTAATTTACAAAATATTGTATTTTGCCCTTTTGTAAGGTTAAGTTCATTTTTTTATGTATAGTTAGTTATAAGTGTAAATGAGTTAGCACATAATTTTATGATTAATGTTAATAAAATATCCACTATTAAATGGGACTTTTGTTTTACTCCTCGACCCTAATTCACCTCTCACTGCATTGATGCTGCAGCTCCAAGCGGCATCACCATGGGAGATTATAATGGGAGACCAAAATGATTGTAATAATCTTAAAACTTTAACTTTCCCGTAAATATCATTTCAATATTAAAACTATATAATCATGAAGGAATTTGAGATAGATTTTCTATTTTATTATAATAAAACACCGTAATTCATGTGACAATTTTTTGGGTTCCATTTAAACAAATTTACAAACTTAAAAATATTCAACTGGTAGAAAATGCCTAACACCTTTCGTTCGTAAGTAAGTTCGCCTTTTGTTATGCAATAAAGAATTTATTATTATTATGATATGTTTAATTGAAAAATACACTAAAAATCAAATATGCCATGTTCTTTTATAATGTAATAGTAGCAAAACGCCTGATTTTTAACACAACTGAAAGCCAAAGCTAGCCATAGACAATGAGCAACGATGACGCCTCTGACGTGTGTCGTCTTGACGTGTAGCAATTCACAGCTGTCAATGTTTCCACTATTTGACAACGGAGCTCACAATTATGAGAAATAAAAGTGATATTTTGTGTAATAATAGTTGAATTTAAGCTGTAGTATACCACAAGTGTTGAACTAATAGTAGGCAGTAAATATGGTGTTAATGACAATGATAGCGCGAGTGGTGGACGGGTTGCCTCTGGCTGCCAGCATGCAGGAAGATGAGCAGGTATTTAGGACAATTACGTGCACCCAATTGAACCATCACGAATGACGTTTTTGAGAATGCATGCAATCGCTGGATGGACCCTCATTTTGTTTTATTATTTATAATTTGCTGTGGTGGTTTGCAGAGTGGCTGCAATATTTTGGAGTATCAGAATCAAGCAAAAATGCTGTTCAGAAAACTCGGTCCTCAATCACCGAGCAGGTGCTCCATTGAGACAGGCCCATTTTTGTTCCAGTGAGTCGCTTGTTACTGTCTTTCATCCAATCATTCGAACTCTAACGTTAGTTACATTGTTGCTTACTATGGTTATGTTTATTTCAGCTATTTGATAGAGAATGACATATGCTACTTGGTGTTGTGTGATAGAAACTACAGTAAGAGGCTGGCGTTTAGTTATCTTGAAGAAATTGCACAAGAATTCTACTCACAATACGGCAAGAGGGTGGGTACATACACATATGCTGTTATGCATATATATATATATATATATATTGATCAGTACATGTGATGTGACTTCTTCAGGTGAACACGGTGACTCGTCCGTACACATTCATAGAGTTTGACACGTGGATGCAGCATACGAAGAGACAGTACGGGGAGGGAGGCAACCGTGCCCGCCGCACTCCAGGTGCCGCTCTCCCTGGACAGTTGGGGGATGTGCAGCGGATCATGATGCAGAACATTGACGATGTGCTGCAGAGAGGGGCAGTACTTGCAGGTCTGCAGTCTTATGACATGTTGTAATTGTGTATGTGAATTGAGATGAATTGAAGTTACGTTGTTGCAGAGTTGGATACGAAAACGCAGAACCTGTCAATGATGTCGCAGAAGTACAAGAAGGATGCCACGTATTTGAACACGAAGTCAATGCTGGTGAAGGTAACGGCTGGAGTGGTTATCGTATTAGTGTTCATATTATATTTTTGGGTTCTCTGAGTTCTGTTGAAAGCACACATGTTAACATTCCCATAGTAATAAATTTTCTACCCTTAACAGACTATAACATGTAAATAAATATGAATAGAAATTTTAACAGTTCTATTTTCTAAATTGAGTTTGTATTTGTACAAAATATGTGCGACAATATCATTTGTGGAATTCATTATTTTAGCATCAGAATTGTATTCATTTTATAGTAATATATTTGCTTTGATCTGGAAGTATGAGGAACTGCTGGTGATGGAATGTTATTCGAGTTTATTGTTCTATTTATTAAGATTAAATACATGTTTTTAAAACAAGTGTTTCATTATTTCACTTCAAACAATGTGTACGTCTAAATGCAGACAGCTGCGTGCCGTCTCTTTATCCTGTTCATGGAGTCGTGCAGTTTTGCAGCTGTGGTGGGGTGTATGTGCTGGAGTATGTGGGCTATTATCACTGGCCTCCCTCTCCACAGCACCTCGCCATACAGTCTCACTGTGTAGGGAGGAATGGTCGATAGCGGCGGTGTCGGCAGGTATGTCACCGAGACCACCACGCCTTCACACTCAGCCACAGATTTGCCTGGCAACTAAAGATATTCACACATAGAAAACGATTCACTAATAAATACAATAGTTATCACTTACATCCTTCACGTAAAATGTTCCACATTCACTGTAAATCACACCAATGCAGTGAACTTTGACAGTGTCTTCTCTGAATGGACCGCACAGATCTTTTACTTCAGATACATTCGCGAATTTATAACCTCCACACTGAAAAATCTGGATATCACTGTCTGCTAAGTATGGCAAAGTAAACACAGGCTTCGTACTTACAGGCGTTTCTTCTGAAAATGGGATAACGCGATAATCCGTTACTCGAACAAGAGGCATTGTTCACCTGTTAAATGGACCCACATGCTTTATAACAGCAATTCTATCAACGTCGAGTATTCGAGCAACCAAAAGATGTATTAAAAGTTATATTATCCTTTTTTATTTAACAACAACGACAATTTTTAACCTCTAATATGTTAGTCTGTAACTGGTTTTAAAATGTTGCAAATTAAAAAAATGTTGTTTATTTTTCATTACTTTCCTATCTGTGGACGGAAAAGGGCGGTCTATGTTATTGCGATTATTATTGTAATCAAAGATTATATATTTATATGTGAAGTTTAAAATGTAATTTAGTGCTTGTATAGTACCAAAGTTTCAGTATCGTAGAAGCTGAAATAATGCCACCTATTTTAGTAGAACTTCGGCCGAACCGGCGACTTCTGGATCACGATTTCGATGGCTACAAACTCAACTTAAGTGCTTTACCTCACTGGTCGCTCGAATTGCAGTCACCGGTGGATAAAGTTAATCCAGATGACACTCAATACTCATTCCTGCACGCGAAACTATTTGCTCTGCATAACCATTTGATAGCAGACCAATGGAGTCATCGTTATACTTTCTACTATATTGATAATCAACGAAAAGTTCGACGCATTCATTTCGACAGCGAAAACCACACATTTCAAGTGAGTAATGTTTACACTGTGCCCGTTTGCGAAGAAAGAAGATGTGGGCACTTCAATCTGTCATTGAAATTTCCATCTAGTGACATAGGTTTGATAAGCGACGGCACTGGTTACCTCCATATTGTGACGACGGACTCTAGAGGTACTTCAGACACACCATGGAAGACTGTGCATTCGTCACAAATATTGGGTGAAGATAAATATTTTATTATAATAGACTGCAGATGTGAAGAGCTGAATGACTCTCTGCTTGTGCACTGTTTGGTGCAGTCGGTTGAGCAATGTGATAGTAACTTCAACTCCGTGCTAACATGGGTGACTTTTAGCACAACTAAGAGCTACACTGAATGGAAGCAAAAGAGCATCAAGCAAGTGCAAGGCAAAGGTGTAATACACTATGCAGCCATAGAGAGCACATTCACAGCATTGTACATTGCAGCTGATCATCAGTTCACATTCATTAATGATGATGAGAAGACAACGTCAGAGGCACCTGAAGAAGAGCACAAGATTATGTACACGTGGCTGCAGACTATGGAGGATATTAATATATGTTTGCAATTACCACACAGGTATGACAAGGGGCTGTTACACGTGCAGGTGACACCTCTCACTATCAAAGTAACGTATGCAGGTATGACATTTGTCAATGGCACTTTGATGAATAAAGTGGACAGTGAGCTGACAACATGGAATGTCCAGGAAGATGGCAAAGTCGACATATTGCTAACAAAGTCAGAAAGCCAACTGTGGTCTGACTTTATGCAAGTGAAGGACCCCAGTGGGGAGCAAATTATGGATGCCAGTCTCGTGGAGGAAGCACACAGGAGGCTCTCACACTTGTGCTCCGAGCGGGAACTCGAGCCAGATAAGATAGTGCCAGGCCTCTCCACTCAACAACTGGAGGAGTGTGATGCTGTCTCAGATGAAGACACTACATTAGGTGAGTTAATGAAATACACCAGGTCCTATTGTATGGTAGGATAACAAAACAATTTAAAGTTGTTATTATGCATAGTTTGTGTTGATTATTCATTGTATAGAGCATCAGATGGGGAATTATCTCGAAGCTATTTAAAAAATAATAATTAATTTGTTCCAGTGCATATAATGCCTTCCCCAATCCATTGTAGGCTCTAACAATGACCAAGTGCACGCCTATAGTCCCTGTGCTAATATTTTTTTTAATGATTTCAGTGAGAATAGATGCAGTGTCGCACGCAGTGACTCACAGAATCCCACTCTCTGTGCATCACTACTTGTTCAACATACCAACAGAGGCAAATGAAGTCCCAGCCATTGCACTGAGACATGACGTGGACACATGTTTGTGGCAGCCATACGCCAAGCTGCCACACGGAGACCAGTGGCTGCTGCAACACCAGGGCACTCTGAGCGCATTTGGCTACATACAGTCATCAAAACAAAACAGAAAATTCGTAACTTGTCCACCTAATTTCAGTTACAGTGTGGTCTGTGAGGCTTCAAGACATATTTTTATATACAAAAACATTGATAGCACTAACAGTTGTCAGTTGAGGAAGCGGGATTCTGTCGGCAGCACCAGGAAGGTGAATGTTGGTCATCAGCACGTGTTCAATGTGGAGAGGTATGGGCAGGTGTTGGGTGTACATGCCACCAACAGTCATCTGCTTGTGCTGACAGAGTCTATGATGGTGGCTATTCAAATCAATTAAATATATTGTTGTTTTGTATTGGGTTTTAATTATTACATTGAATCTGTGTGTCACACTCCATCACTGTCTCCCAAACTCTCCTCAGATGAGTATCCACTAGTAAACAGCAAGTTCTTTGGTTTCTTCCTGTTCTGTTCCTTGATCTCTTTCTTAATCTCCATTCTCTTCTCCTTTGCTATTTTCTCTGTTAGCAGTTCTCTATGCCTTCTGGTTGGCTGTTTCGCATCATCTGCATTGCTCGACTCTTTATTGTTTGAATTCACTTCATCGGAGTCATCATCTGTTGTAATAAAAAATAAATAAACAAATGCCAGCACAGCATTATATTTCACTCGCTTTTAAGTCATTAAATAAGTATCAGAGATCATTTCAGTAGAACTATATTCGATATTTTATTACTATAGTCAGTTGGAAACTATAGTAAAAAATAATATTATTATTTTAAATAAAAAGTATTATATGTTACTTCTTGTACATCCAAAAATATGTGTACAAAGTTTCATGATGACCGGTTAAGTAGTTGTTGCGTAAAAACGTAGCAAACAAACTCACATTCACATTTATAATATTAGTCGGGATTACACTGAAATATTACCTGATACAATAATGTCAAAGTTGTATGCATGGTCTTTGAGCACGACTAATATGATTGGAAACTCTATTATGCATCTCCCAGACAGATTCTCAGCAAGTGTTTCCCTCGGATCTAGTTCAAAGTACTTGTGTGATGAGCCAGGGACCTTTTCCGCTAAAATTAATATAACACCAGTTAATATAGCATCGGTGTCACTTTACTGCAAGATGGATGTGGCCACACCTTTTAGTAACACAGTCACTCCATTCAATCCCGCAGATCTATAGTAAGAGAGTGTGTTTGATCCGTCAAATGGCTCTGTCCCCTCATTTAAATATTTATTCAATAAGTGTGCTACTTTCGTTTGCTCAGAACACTTGTCATCGGCAAACTTCCTCGGGTGCGACTCTGCATTTGGAAAGATCCATTCGACTCTCCAGTGAATGATATTGTCTTTGAAGTTGTAACGAGTTGTGTTGGCGTTGTGGCGGGTGAAGTTTTTTGTTAGAAACTGTAATACTGTGCCCCGATTCCGAGCAGCCATTTTAAGTTTAAATAAATGCTGGAATTGAATAAATATATTAAGTAATCATATTTGGCGCAGCTTTTCATACTAACCGCGAAGATTTGGGACTAAACCCACTTTTAAAATACATAATTTTGTACTAAATGAACATATTATTAAACCCCAAACAACGCCGGTTGTTAAAAAATTAAATATTCATGTTTGAAAATTTTATAAATATATAAAAAATGAAGCGTGTTTATTATATTATACACACCACTGGTAATTCTCTATCTATTCTCGTTAACCATTTCTGTTTATTTCTTTTGACTCCATATGTGAATCTGGCGCACTCTTCCAGCAGTCTGTAGTCGCTCAGAAGGTCCATGTCACTGAAGTCCTTTAATCTTATAAACTTGGTCCTGTCCCTCACGCCATCGCAATCTAATTCCTTTTTATGTATCCTGACACAAGCCAGACAACACGTCTTCACTTCGCATTTGGGACAAGTGTATACGGCGTCCTGGTCTCCACACACCTCGCAGTCACCGAGCCTGAAACAGTCGCAAATTAACACGAATACGATTTAATAAAATATATAACGCTTATATATACCGAGATACGACGGATCTTTGTTCGGATGCAGCATCAGGCGACTGCATGTCTTCTATTTGCTGCTTCAGAGTAATTCGACCGTTTTCACTATTATGGTGCTCTGGTGCGGAGAACCTGACATAGCATTCCACGCACTACAGAAACCACATTTCAAAGAATATCTAGTGGAAAATGACTACTTAACCGCGAGCCGCCTCAGCACTCGACCACATGGGTTTTGTTTTCTATTGATAAGCTTAGCTGACATTATAATAATTTGCCAATGTCAAGTAATTCAATCTAAATATTTGTATCAAGTAAAATTACAGTAAACAAAATGCCTTTGCATTTAATAACGTAATACATCTATTGACGTAACAATAATGAAAGAAGTCGAGGGGCTGTATTGGTAAGACCCCTTTGCCTCAAAATACACAATGTCAGTTATGGAATGTTGATATCGGCAAATCTTTTTTTACATGTGAATTAAGATTTTATAATTCCTTGTTGGGCTGTTGCCCGAATAGTCGACATTACTAAAAGAATAAGTTTAATATATTGTCAGTTTTTGATAGAATTGTTTTTATAAGACGTCTGGGTCTATTAACAAATGAAGCGACTTTGTAAAATTCTTTAAAAACTTGAATACTCTGACAAAATAATACAGTCATGGGAACAGAACTGCACAATGAAGACTGGGAGTTGTCCTGCTCAGACGACGAGCTGTGTAAAAGTGGTATTACACAAGGGAACGCTTGGATGCCAGATCCCGTAGAACTGGAGGAACTTTACAACAACATAGACAAACAAGGAACGCTCACATTGGAATGGAAATGCCCCGGACGTAGAGCGCCATCGCCAGTCGGCGTGAGTAAAGAAAACCAACCCAATGTACCTGAATCGCCAATCAGAGAAGAGAAATCAGATTTTGATTTCATGGACGAAGTTAATTCGTTAAATTTAAGAGTTCGGAGGGAAGGCGAGGACACTTTGCGCGGCTCAGCCAAGAAGAAGACCACGTCGTTTGATGGGATATTGTCAAACATGATCAGGCACAAAAGAATAGAGCAGATGGAGAAGCAAGCATCCTCACCCATGACACCTCCCACCAGCAACACGTAGCAAATAACAGAAAATTGCTTCTATGTAGACATTTTATTTATTAATGTAAATAAGCAGACTTTTGTTGTAATAAATCCTCACTCTCTTTCAATATTTCATTGCATTTATCAATATTGTATAAGATGTTGTGAAGTTGCCAATGTTTCCGCAATAGGGCCAAATGGACATCAAACTTCCCCTGCCTGATGCATTGTACTCCCGTGCAGTGGGCAGCAGTCTTCAGCTGCACGCCCAGGTCATGGATCAGTGTCCACAAATAGAGGTCATATTCATTCACACTTTGGATTTCTGAAACATGTGTTGCATTATATCTTATATGATATTACTATTAACACGTTGAAGATCGCATTTTTCACATATGGACTGGCATTTTTTTTTATTGTATGTGTTTAAATCATGTCCACTGGTGTACAAGCGGTCCTCAAGTAAAACACGTCGAGTACTCACCATGAGCACACAGGCTGGTAATGTTGTTGAAATGAAATGAAAATTGTTTATTAGCATAGGCACTAAAGACTATAGTGGCTTCGGAAAGGCATATGACGAGAAGAAGACCACAAGAAACTCGCCAATCTGAGCCTGTACATAAAATAATTAACAAAAAAACTGTTATAGAGTGACCCACCGGTGGACATGCAGTCTTTAACATGTTAGTAAAAATATTTTAGAAAACTTACCTAGAGTAAAGTCTGGTGGTTTGAAATGTACACATTTGATGCCATACAAAACAGGTGCTTTACCGTCGGCCGGCCTGATCATGCCCTTAGATGCTAATTCGTACAAACTCTCAGATTGAATGTCCAGACCTGACAATCTGCAACGGAAGATATCAATTATGTGCCCGCTAATATCACATATACTACATACAGAGCACATACTTGTACATGGTTTGTTGATGTGCGGCCTGCATGTGTGCAATCACAGTGTCCATCCTCTCTCGTGTGACATGGGCAAATGTGGCTCTCTCAACTGATTTGCCATTCCAGAAGTATGTGTCTGTGGCCTTGCCCAGTCTGCCATGGACCTTGTAAGCCCTCGTCGGACGACCCAAATGCAGCTGCTGTTTTAGGCGGTTGCCGGCATTTATTCCTAGAACTAGAAATTCAATTACAGCATGTAACGGCACGTATCTGGACCATGCACAGAACGTGCAGAGACACCACATTCTTCCACGTCACTCAAGGTATATATAAACACACTCCTCGAGTGACACGCCAGTTCACGCCAGTCAACATAGCATAATGTAACCGATAAATAATATTTAAACCTCAACACTCTTTGGCTCTGATTCCTGTGCACCCAATAAAAGGACCTTAACACAGTAGTAACATAGGACAGAAATTGTTAATGAAATATTCAGTTCAATGTTACCTAGGACGCCGCTACTGAACAGGCCTAAATGTGTGGAATAGCTACATTTGAAATCCTCATGTTGGTATCTCGGACCGATCACTAATGGATCATCTGCATAGTTAGGAAGGACTTTCACTTTCATGGGCGAATTCGTGGCACCAACTATTTCAACCCTTTTCTCTTGCCCTCTTATCGGTAATGCGTTTAAATCTAGAAGTGTAATGTAATGTAAAATATAATTGGTATACGGGATTCTATTATAACAATAAACTAACCTCTACACAAATTTGTAACGATCGTGTGGATCACTTGGCGAACGGGTGTACCTGGTGGTTTGTACACACATATCACACCATCCAGGGCTCTGTAAGCGGCTCGTGCGTCTTTTATATTCACCATTTTACTGTTTTCAACATTCAATTGTAATATGTCTATTTTCCACAGTGTTTACTTTCTGACCTAATATTTATCTAAGATAAATCTGAACTACAATATCGCTTTTAATTTGTATAATATATGTAATTTGAATCAATACGTTTATTGTTTATTTTGTCACGCACAATTCCCGCGGAAACTACAAATTGGAAACCTTATTTAAACCATGCTAACAATGGCATAACAATTTGCCAGTGTCAAAGATAGTATATATAAATAGATTTTCATTTTTCATCTAAATTACTGAAAGTTGTAAAATCCAATAGCTTTGAATCAGCCTTTTATTATTATTAATGAATTAAAAATAACAAAAGACCCATATGATATAATTTTGCATTATTATTAAATAAAACAAATTAAATATATTCTATTTCGTCATATTTTTCACACAATTACATAGACATATTACTTTGTCTGTGGTAGAGAATTGGCAATGTGAGACTTTTCTTGTCTGTGATGGCAGCAATGGCCGACTGGCGAGGAAGTGTTGGTGTATTCGTCGTTTCTTAATGTTTTTATCAGTGTTCCGTTATTAAATATTTAGTGATTTATTGAAAGATTAGATTATGCACAAACTGTGATATTATGATATTTTGTATTTGTAGCGTGTAAAGTGCATAAAGGTCGTAATCATTTATATTTGTGATCAATTTATATTTTAACTGGTAAGTAAAATTTTAATATTAGTTTTAAAATAGGACTACTATTAAAATAGCATGCATAAGTGTTCACGCTAATTCGTTGACGCTTTATGATGTAAGATCGTGTTGCTCTCGTAAACAATAAGACGAAATATTTAGACGATAGTGCTCTGAATAACTTTGTATTCTATCTGTGGTTAAGTCTGAGATATTAGGTTATTTTGTTTCGTCTGATAAGAGTTCTTACGTGTTGGTTAATTGATAGTGTATAAACGCAACGCATTATACCTGTTTATCAGCTCTTGTGTTAACGAAAACAAAAATAAATGCAATGCCCTGGCGTGTAATGAGAGTGGAATATCAACAAACATGTACATGTACATATTTGTGTATGCACATTTGCTTCTAGTGAGAATGCAGCTTGAGCTCTGCATGTCATGGGTTGTCAAGGAGATCACTAAAAATGGTTAAGGGTTAGTATCATGAGGCAGGAATTTTGGGCTGCGTTAATTTCTAATACAAGTGGTTT
This sequence comes from Tineola bisselliella, assembly GCA_028551675.1. Taxonomy (NCBI): domain Eukaryota; kingdom Metazoa; phylum Arthropoda; class Insecta; order Lepidoptera; family Tineidae; genus Tineola; species Tineola bisselliella. The sequence continues at coordinate 70,716 of JAPWLS010000717.1, read as the reverse complement.
TATACTAAATAAACATCATTACTACTCTTAAAACTTTGTAAAGGGTTGGAGTTAATCTGAAGACAGCAGAATTTATACAGCGAAGCTTAATATTGGTTCAATTTAGACACTTTAGAAACTGGCTGTGGGTAAATTTATAGTATAAATTCTGCAGCCTTCACACTAACTCCAATCCTTTACGAAGGATTAGAAGTGGTAATTCTGTTTATCTCTAAATATATATAACTCAAAAGTGACTGACTGACATAGTGATCTATCAACGCACAGCCCAAACCACTGGACGGATCGGGCTGATATTTGGCATGCAGGTAGATGTTATGACGTAGGCATCCGTTAAGAAAGGATTTTGATCAATTCCACCCCTAAGGGGATAAAATAGGGGATGAAAGTTTGTATAAATCTTATTAGATTTTCGACTGATTGAACTGAAACTAAAGATTGGAGTTACTATGATGAAGACGTCCGCTTAAATAGGATGTATTAGTTTAAACCTATCAGTACCTAATGGAACGAACCTAATTAATAATAATACTTCTTAACGCGAGCGAAGCCGCTGGCAAAAGCTAGTTTAGTATAAAACCACTTGTATTAGAAATTAACGTAGCTCGAAACTCCTGCCTCTTGATACTAGAGTCATAATAATGTCCACATATTACATATTTACATCATTCATCCAATTGTTTGGTTAGGGTTTAGTATTGTGTCACGTGAATTTTGGACTGCATTAATTTCTAATACGAATGATTTTATACCAAATAAACATCGTTACCACTTCTAAAACTTGAAAATTTATTTCTAAACTTTTAAAATTCTGAATAAACACGATTTTATAGTACTGTGCATTTTGCTCTATGCATATACATATCTAGCTTTATACCACTATTTAGATACTAAACACTAATAAACTTACCACTTAATAAATTGTATTCAATATTTAATGATTAAACGAACTTACCTGTACATGAAGTTCTATCATAATTATATGATAGTTTTCGTCCTAAGAGATTGGCATAAGACAATGTAGTAACACACTAGTATTCACCACTGCAGCATACAGTAATGCCCCGCTTTACACGAAGGATACGTTCCGGAAAAAACTAAAATTCCCGCGACTTTAGAGAAGTTGATGACTAAATTATGTTTATACACACTCTTTCGCGTAATGCGAGGTAATTCAGCGCGAAATTTGAATTTCGCGTTATAGTGAAACCGCGCATAACGCGTAAAGCGGGGTATTACTGTACTATGCAATGCAATATGTTCTTGAATGTTTCAATTGTCAATCTATATACACACATTAGTGTCTGTAAAGTTAATATAGTGCAGGCAATATATGAAATACTATGTTTATGATGGTACTGAAAGATCATGCTCTGTTAGTGTTTGGATGTATTCATGTAAAAGTAGTAAATTTGACTATTTTTTTTTGCCTAATAAAAACGAAAATAATGTAAAAGTTTTGTTTGTATCGACTTTGAGCTTTTATTCTTTAACTACTAGATACAAGTTGTCAGGAAAAGTGGCTGCCTATATCATCTTTTTTGAAATAATTTTTAATTATTATTTTCTTACAAAGTGACCCAAAAGACATCTGAGGTCATTGAATAAAGGAGAGTATGTGAAATTAGCAAAAGTCGTTACTAGATACATTTTAAATGAAAACAAAATTAAAAAATATATTTTATTTATTTATTGGGTCAACAAACAGGGCTCTACAACTAGACTAGGAATTAATATCACACTAATAAATTATAAGAATCCAATTGCAGACGCTATGCACAGTTTACGAGACATAGATGGCGCTGCAGTCGACCACAGTACTGATTGCAGTTGTCCAAATGTTGTGTTGCATAAAGGAGCATCTCTGTCTGCCCCTGTGTTCCTCGTAGACAGCGCGTGTGCGAATGATGTTTGACCTTGACAGTTATCCAGATAATGTGTATTATGTTATCTGATAATACGCATTATCAAGCAGCTCCACCCCTCCACCCCTCCGCCCCTCCACATGTTGACATTGTCATTCAGTTTCGTGCACTTGCTTATATATAAATAGAATTGTTAGTGGTTACGCTTGGAATTAGTTTTGCTTGAAGTGACGTTTATGTGTCTGTGATGGCAGCTTTACATTTGTGGGAATGAATTGAAATGAATATTGTTTGGTGGTTTCACTCGCCACTCCTGAAGGCCGTTCGTTTCTCTCTCCATTTGCATCATCCTATTGCAAATCGATGTCGTCCGATGGCGGAAAAAACAGTCACGATCGTCAGCATCAAGGCTTACTGTATCGCATTTCAGATAGAGAATAGATGAAACACGCAAATTCTAAATAGATTTGAATGTTAAATATGAATCTTATAAGTGCAACTGCAATTTCTAATATAAATAATTAGAATTGCAATATGTTACAGTTATTGAAATGAAAATAGTTTATTAGCATAGAGCACTAAAGGCGTGCGCTCGTTCATCGTCAGACTCTACAATGGCTTCAGAAAGGCGTATGACGAGAAGAATACTACAAAAAACTCGTTAATCATAGCCTATACATAAAATAATTAACAAAAAACTGAATTTTAATTCAGAAAAAAGTAAAAGTATCAATATATATCATATTTTATTTATTATAGACGGCTATATTTGTTACAACAAAAGCCATGGTGTCCTGAGTTCGTCGCATAAGGATATTTTGATGTCACGTCGGCATTTCAATTGGCCAATTCATCAAACATTCATCTCGCGTACGACCTTGTCACTATTAGCCGTGGTGTATGAGGAGTGTCCCATAGCTCTGTATGCCTCTTTGGTTGTGGAAGTCGTATTAGAGGCATGGAGAACAGATTGTTCACGTTGTATTATTAATAATGCGAGTATATTGTGTTTGATGCTCCCTCTGCATACTGATTTCCTGGTAGCATTATGTAACTGTATGCAAATACGTTTATATTAGAAGACGAGCATGGGCGTAGCCAGGTTGAGGCCCTGTACGGTACCTAATCAAACCTAACAAACTTAATTATCTAGGTACTAACTATAATACTTAATATCCGTAAGAAAGTTCACACTTGACAGTAGGCAGTCAACACAATAAAATTTAACCAGGGTAAATAGTTTGCTAGTTTCATATTATTTTATACTGCTGCCCCACCCTGAGCCCATAGGTGGTAGGTGGTGGCAAATAATTAGAATTACGAACATACACTGAAATAAGTATACGATATGAGTTATTGTAGTGTCTCGTGTTGGAAGTCCGGCCGCCATTGGCTCGTCGCTGTGACGTCATGCGCTCCAAACAAAAGCATCACTCGCTAACAGTGTTTGCAATTAAACACTATTCAATGAAAGGAAAGCAAACAAACGTGAATGTCACTGTTCACTTGTTTGTTTGCAATCAAGAGAGCTGGTGCGATGATACAGAGGACTGCATCGACGGTGCAATCGCGGAAACAGAATGGGCATGACCTCGGCCACGCGGAGACGCATCGGTCAATGTCAGTGACGTTGGCAACATGCGTCATGTTCACGGAGCGTCTATTACAAGTTACGTAGCTCATCGGTATATTGGTATATCAGAATATTATCAGAAACAAATCCAATGTTAAGTGGTATCAACATTATAGGCGAAAAAATTATGTATTATTGAAAATTATGTGACTAATGAATTGTTAATCTTAACGAAAATTCAGTTGTTTTTTTTTGTTAATTATTTTATGTACAGGCTACGATTGGCGAGTTTCTTGTGGTCTTCTTCTCGTCGTAGCCTTTCCGAAGCCTTTGTAGATTCTAACGATGAGCAAATGCACGCCTTTAGTGCCTATGCTAGTAAACGATTTTCATTTCATTTCAAAAAAGGACACAAGTAGATTAGTGTTGTACCAAATTATGTTCAGGTTAATTTTCAAGCATAGCAATTAGAATTGATTTTTACATGAAAGAATATTGAATTATCACAATAGAGAAAGCTTTCGAAGAATTAAGGATGTAACAATTTTACGTTACAAGATTTGCTTATTACGGTTACATGAGTCGCGAGTGCTCGTGCACCTGACATTCCATTAGATGCAATTATCTGCTGTTACTGAGGACCGCTCCTGCGTGTTTTATTTATATTGCATCCTTTGAATTTCTGAGTTGGTCCAATATCTTTCCATGACGCCATGGTCGCGCGAATAATCTAGAAGGTAACCTTAAGCCTTGAATTAATCACTTGTTGGCATCATGTTTTGTGAATTTGCAAATACCCGCATTAGTCTGCTGGTGTTGATGTAAACTGACTACTACTGAGGTGTATACATTATTGTGTTATACGAAATAATGTAACACAAACTCCATGCTGGTTTACATTACGATGGGTTATTTCGGGAGAGACGTGCGTCCGTAGTAGAGTTGTCTTTACTCTATGTAGATATATATTTTCATAGAGTCGGCACTAACATTCTGGCAATTGCCGTTTATTTGTTAAATCCTACACTTTGTTGAGAGAGAGGTTTTTCCAAACTTCTATTATCACAATGCAAATGAAATGACTGTGCGAATAAATGCCAGTTACATCATTGTTTGTGATAGCCGATGATGCCAGAACTGCTGATACGTTTGTTGTATTGGCGTGCGCGATGCGATGTGTACAAGTTTTTTAATTCACTAATTCGCTAATTGAACTAATTGCGCGGACGATGTTTGCATTAAAAATGTTTTCACCAATTAATGTTAATTTGGGATGGAAAAATTAAGTTTCAGTTGGTTAGCGTTGTTTGCGTCGTCGGAGTTGGTGTTTTCTCTATTGGAATAAATATGTAGTGCAGACAGGCGGCGCAGAGGGTGCAATGAGCCACTCGCTCGCGGCTGCCACCACTTTCTCCCAGACGTGTGCGTACGGCAATTGACCTTTTTACCATTTATTTAATAATCGCTTGTTGCAACAATGGCCCTGCTGTATCTGGACGGAATGTGCGCTCATTAATCTCGTATGGTTTTGGATGAGTGCCAATTGTCTCACTTCGGTTGCCTTCAAATGTTATCTCTGACGTACTTCTATTAGGGTTAACGTGTGTATGTGTGTGCGTGATGTCCTTCCATCAGCGTCTGCGGAGAAGGAAGCGTGCGTTTTGTTTTGGAAAATTCATATGCGCGAGTGGATGCCGAGTAAGGTCAAACACCTGTGTAGTCTCTATCTTGCAGATTAATTTACATGTTTAAATTAATGTATTTTAAGATATGTAATCTAGTGATCAAAAACGAAAGATTGTATCAAAGAAATTGTAAAAGGAATCACAAATTGTTGTCGTCAATGGTCATATGGTGGCCACGCGCGTGTTTCATATTATCGCACAAACGAAATATATTTAAAAAGCCTCAGCGCTAATTGGTCGTGTCATTATTTGGTAATTTGTCTGAAAGCCATGTCGTCTCGTCTCTTATGGTATATGTCCTAATTGTACATTGCATCTCCTGGAATGTATGTGTGACTAATTGTATACGACTGGAATGTATGTGTCGCCAATTGTATACGACTGTGAAGTCTCGATATTTCGTTCATTCGATATATTGCTGGTATTAAGCTTCACTATCATTCTGAACACCATGTTTCATATAGTCTGCAAGTGGACGGCCAATTCGTGATGATGAATGGGGGTAGTTACGTAATAATAATAATCACGCATGATGAGGCCGCTCGCTGATTTAATTTGTGTTATTGGTAAATCATCCGTTGTATAGTAATAGCACGCTGCCTTGTTTCAGATACAGACGGGCAGTGCGCTTCCATTTGGCAGACGCGATATCGTTGGTGAATATGGTCGTTTGATAGCAGCAGTGTTGCGCGCGGGCATGGCTTTCATGTCGAAGAAGAAGCGGTACAAGTTCGGGGTCCAGTGCTGCTTGGAGGAGCTGACGGAGGTGCCGTTCGTGTCCGCCGTGCTCTTCGCCAAAGTGCGCCTGCTCGACGGCGGCAACTTCCAGGACCATTCCAGCAGGTCAGTTCGCATTATATCTTGTAGAGTTATATTTTATATACATATATGTTATTAATTTGACATTTATTGTAACTACTGTGCAATCTGATTTATAAATTGTTATTTACTTTTTTTTCTGACTTAAAATTCAGTTTTTTGTTATTATTATTTTTTGTAGAGGCTATGATTGACGAGAATCTTGTGGTCTTCTTCTCGTCATACGCCTTCCCGAAGTCATGGTAGAGTCTGACGATGAGCAAGTGCACGCCTTTAGTGCCTATGCTTTCATTTAATTTCGAATAACAAATTACATTTCAAAGATACGATCGAGTGATGAGTGAACCAACAGGCTGTTTGAATTTTGCGAATATTTCCAAGAACGTTGTCTTGTTTTTGTTTTTCCCCCGAACTAAAAATATATCCATACATAAATATTTAGTCGATCCGAAGCAGTAGATGTGTACTTGTATAGCGACGAACGGAGATCACTACATCAAAGACCACTCTGAATTATTATAAGAAAGCATATCGTAGTGAAGAATTATGTTTTGAAGTAATGTGATGCTTAATGTTAAGTTTATGATTATTAATATTGTCAATTGCACATTCTCTGTATGAAACAAACGTTAATTGACAAAGCTTTTTACTCTATGAATGAAGCTGCAAATGACAGTCTGTGAAACCTGATTGTATCTAGTAGTTAATATTTGTTGTTGGAGTGAGCAAGGCTGTCTTTGCTGCATTTTATATTGATAAATACAATTGTAATTTGACAAGTCCAAGTGTTCCAATTGGAATCTACAGATGACGGATTAGAAATAGAAAATAAAAATTGAATGAAACGCTTAGAGGAACGTCTTGTACTGTTTTATATGCCATAATAGCTCTCGTGGACAGAAGCAGCCTCAGTTGTAAAAAACAGATGCACTCGCCACTTTATAAGCTGTATGTGGCAACAAGTGAAAAGTGAACCATTGTCAGGCGATTGGAGTAATCAGGTTGAACAGTTTACCTCAGAGCACGGGTTTCTCTTCCGTTCAAGGACTCGTTCAACTTGGAATGGCGCTTCGAACCTCACCAATTCCCAACAAAACATGGATGTTTGTTACAAATACACAATTGTTAGTAACTGCTACTTGATGTACTAAATATATCAACTAATGTCGAAATTGTTACACAAAAATAATAATAAAATGGCATGTGTTGCAGTCGGCCGAGCGGAAGCCGGCTCGTTCCATTTTCGAATCCCGGAAATGGAACGTCCGTCGCGAGCACAGAGCGCCTCCGCCATGCATTGTGAGCCGCGGCATTGCCAACTCGGTTTCCCTACTACCCTATCCCGTTTATGACAATTTCACACTGATTATTTTGTTCTATAACTATTTTTTATCTTTATTAGTGTAATTATTTGTGTATTGTTTTGTATTTATTTTATTTTTCTGCACGATTTACAACATCACCGCTCACATCTCCCAAAGGCTGGCAGAAAGGCATTAAGTTCGCCTTTTGTGATTATTATTATTATGAACCAAAAAATATTATTAAGAAAGAAATTAAAGAATATTTAATTAAAAATTGCTTCGATTGCTTAATAACACGCATTTTATACAATATTGTTACGTAAACGAATGCCCTTTATGCAATTATGTCTCCTTTCTCGCCCATTGCACCATTGCACCATTGCTCGGCCTTGTGCGACCTTCTCACGGATAACATTACCAGAATGAAACGCACACACAACTGGTCTGCGAATAGATGTGTGTGTGGGGCTCGTGAGGATGTTGCCAAATTGGTGGACGTCCTCGCGGCAAGTGCTCGTTTCCGAACGCGATTTCATTAATGTTGCTCACTTTGTTTTATAATATCATCAGGCTTCATTGCAATGTTCGGATTGTGCTGCCACGTGGCATGTTTGTTCGTGCGCATGTCCGATATGCAGTTGCCGAGGAAGAGAACTTTTGAATGAATATTCCAGCAACATGACACGAGCGAGCTGGTTTCGTCAGCCTGCATGCCGACTCCCAATAAAACGTGTTCACGAAACAGTTAACGTAATCAGATCGAGATCATTACGAAGACGAGTTCTGCGCGATTTTGGGTCATTTGCTTACTCAGACAGACATCATATATACATAATAACATAAGTGCAAATGACTTCATTAATTAATTGCTATTTCAGGGAGGAGGTGAAGAACCACGCAGTTCGATGGCGCGCTCAGTTCCAGTTCGTGTGTAAGATGTGCGCGAATGCCAACACGGGCGTGCTGGACCCGGCGCTGCTGCGGGTGTCCGTCCGGAAGGAGTGCAAAGGTATGTGTCCTCTGACTTATCTGTGCTGTCACTGGCTCCATACTGGTGCTCATCGAAGAATGCTGCTTTCAGGCGGCAGGTCGTACCAGAAACTGGGATTCTGCGACGTAAACCTCGCAGAGTTGGCCGGCGCCGGCGAAACGTCTCGGCGCTGTCTGCTGGAGGGGTATGACCCGCGGCGGAGACAAGACAACTCTGTGCTCAGGCTGAGGATACGAATGAATATGATATCTGGTGACCCGCTGTTCAAAGTGTGAGTATTTGGGGGTAGCCAGAGCCAGGGGTAGGGACAGCAATGCCAATGCCAGTATATTGTGACAGCCCGCAGCGTAAAGACATCCCGGAGAGCACAGCGGCGGATAGCGGCTCGGAGTCGACGCCGGCCGTGGTCGACGACGATTGCGGCTCCTCCACGGCGAGCTCGGGCTTCGGCAGCCTCACTAAGAAGAAGCCTTTCGGTCGGTGATGAGTGGCATTAGGAGCAGTCAGGCGATCGCATGCGGATGTTGTCGAATGGCATTGGTTTCAGAGAGCGGCCATCCTCCGCCACTGTCCTCGCTGCCCTCGTGCGAGTCGACGCCAGACCGCGAGGAACCCGTGGACCAAGTGGACAACGCGGGCGCATTGCAGGGCACGTGCGCTTCCTGTGCGGGACACTCGAGGAACTCGTCCAACACGTCAGGCGACATGAGCAGCAAGGTATGGTGCAGTCTCCGTGGCATATGTTGCACGCTCAAGTGGGCGGTTTATTCATTCCATCTTCTTGCGTGTTTGCCATCAGGCGTCAGGTTACGGCAGCTCGCAGTCGCAGCAATCGCAGCATTCGAGACAGAGCTCGGAGGGAGACACGCCGACCACATTGCATGCCAGGTATGACCCCAGATGTCACTTATAGAAGTAGAACGATCCCTCATCAGGGAACCGGGAGAATGCATGACAATTACGACCATCGTCGTACATGCGAGCACATGCGTCTGCCGCGTCCCCCACCCCGCACCGTCCGTAGTCACCACAGTATTCACGCTTACACAAACAATCTGATTATCGTTTGCTGTATTTCGCTTTATTAATTCTGTTTTATGTTTCTTTCCCTCCCCCTACCCCGCTCCCTCCCTCCCCTGCCCCCCTCGTGTCCACACTTGCACCTCCACTAGCAAATGTACATGTGTGAACTATTCGCGGCCGGGACTCGTCAGGCTGCCGGCCGAGAGATCTATGTTGAGCGACACCTCCGTGTACCACACGCCGGACACCACAATGCGGCCTGACGTGGTCCCGTCCTCGCCCGCGGACGACAAGTATTGCACCCCGGACTGCGCGGCCGTCACTGATGTCTCGCACCCGTTCGCCATGCCCACATACTTCGACAGGAAGAGGCCCACGTCGCGGCCCGAAGATGCCTCAGTGCCGCTCACCAACTTCCACATATTCAAACAAAAGTCCCTCAACACGATACCGGCCTACCTCGAGAGGAACAGAAAGAACGAAGAGTTGTTCAACAACTTCCCATTCCTGACGCCGCTGGCTCACAGAAAGAACTCTCTCATATCCGACTCCGCGAAACTGAACGACCACTTCTACACGATACCCTCGGAGCCCGAAGCAGACGTCAGGTACAGGCTCAAGAGTCTATCCAACCAGACACTGGACGAACCGGTGAGCTCGTCCGCGCCCAGGAGTCTGAGGCCGCACAGTACGAGGTGAGTCCCCGCAACAGCTATTACGATGGGCATGCTTCGGGGCTCCTCCTCCTCCTCCCATGCACGTGCGCTTTCTGGGACTCCTCTATCCTTCTTTGCAGATCATCTCGAGTGGCAGTGTCGCATAATCGCTTCCTATTGAGGCTTCTCTTAACCTGGCGTTTGCTTATGAACATGTGCATGCATCCCATAATGCCTAATACAGCAATATCATGTCGCAGGAACCCGTCGTCCGGCTCGTTGACCGCGTCCGCATCCGAGAACGGCTCCTTGGAGCGCGGCTCGGCGAAGGAGGCTCCTTCGTGTCGCGTCGAGAACACCCGCGTGAACCCAGACAGCCTGATCGACGAACTCCTGGCGCAGAGCAACCTGCAGGCGGGAGACGAGGGCGAAAGTGGCTTACAATTGTTTGTATCCAGAGACGGCACCGCCGCTTTGGGCTCGCGGCGAGCTCTGCCAGCCAGGAGGGACTACCGACGAGTGCTCCTGCCGGCCGACGACAGGTAGCGACCGCATCAGCGCGAGGGGCAGTGCGCTCTCGACGGACACTGTCGGACACGGGGGACCACCGGCGAGTGCTCTCAGTGCCCTCAGTGGCCGATGATATACTGATAGTTGATGTACAATATTTTTGGCAGCTTTGTATTATTGTATTATATCAAAAGCTGTATAAGGATGCGCGCGCGCAGTCTCTTGACTATGTCGCGATGGTTACGAGTTCCTGTTGTATGTAACCTAATTTACTGACAAAATGTACTCACCACAGAATGTGTCAGTTTTAATATATTTATTTATTTTCGTTAACAAAAGTGTCAAAATTCGCCTTAAAATGTAAATATATTTAAAGAGTGGAATATTCATTGAACACCTGTCGCTGTCAAACACATTCTCCGACGTTCCTTCCAATTGTTCGCTCGACGTTTGTTAGTTGTTTGGCTTGCAATATAATGCCAATGTCGTCGCCGTGATGTCTTCCATGCACATTGCACATGTCGGGTGGGCTTCGTTATAGTCTTCAAACAAATCATATTACCAAACCACAACACACTTGTTTCACTTCAATTTCAATATATTCAGAATTATAATAGTAAACGTATTGTATGTAACTTGAAGAACAACCTTAGCAATGATTTTGAGACGATAAAAGGATTCGCACGTTTATGTGTTATTGTAATCGTGTGTTGGCCAAACTGGTTGCTCATCACCACACAAACAGCCTCCGTTTGAATGGTCGATGAGGTGTTAATCTGTCTGGTAGCTTTTGATTCATTCCAGCCATACTATTGAACAAGTCTGTTTAGTAAATACTTTGCACTCGAGTGTGCGGATTATTGGTGCTACGACTTGCTCCCAATACCCATGCATCGTCTCTCCATCATACTGGTCAGATGGCACTCTGGGAGAGACAGAGGTGCTGACATTTGAATACAAATAGGGAAAGAGGTCGGCAATGTCTTCCAACACGAGCTGAGCATGCGGAGACAGCAGCGGCCGAGCACAAACAAGCAGAGTTAATCTAAGTCATTCCTTTGGATAATAATTGTATATATTAATGTAATAATGTGTACGGCAACTGAATAAAGGACGTGCTTAAACTATTATATTGTGTTTTAATTCACAAAACAAACGAACAGATAATTATAAAAATCATATATTTAATAATATAATATAAACATTATTATGATAAATGGACGGTATTATTATAATACGATAGAGTTCATCACTCTCACGAGAGATGCGACAGAAAGGAATACGAGATCGTACATAATTGAATGCGGTCGCGACACCGGGATTATTATTACACATCACTAATATTATTACAAAATTTCATTAATTCGTCAAATGTATAAATAACACGACCGAATACGGCCGAACAGCATCTGAGTGCTCCCAGAACAGACTTTGTCCAAAGGCACTGACTCCACTCCCTCGCACGAGACACGTGAAGGGTCTCGTCGAACAACTAATCACTAATTTATGATATATCACGCATTCTTCACTTAACTAATGTGTATATCTAAAGCATGGAGCACACGAGCGCGCGTCTTTCGTCAGATGAGTCTTTCCTCTGGAGGTGGTTTGAGCGCGTGTTGCATTGCGTGTGCGCGGGGATTGCAGTACTCCTGGCCCGAAGGCGAGTACGTCCCGCGCGTGGCTCGCTTGCGTCGGGTGTGCGAAGACAGCAGCAGGCCGGCGCACACACACACCGCTAACGCCGCCGCCCCGCACACCGCGCCCACCACCAGCGACCCGCTCGCGCCTGTCTGCCCCGTCCGGCCAGTGGCCCTCTCCGCACACGTGCTTCCCGTCCACCCCTCGTCGCACACGCATATGTAATCCACGCGGTTCGAACACCTCTGCTCGCAGACTCCGTGCAGACAAGGCCCGCTCGAGTTGGTGGCCTCCGCCGGCGCAGCGCAAGGGTCCGGCAGCTTGCACTCGTGGCCGCAGAAGCCCGGAGCGCATCGGCAACTGCAATCATTCTAACTCCAGTTACGGTGCCACGTCAGCTGCGGCGATTCGTCTGCGGATACTGACGTGTAGCCTCCTGCGTGGTTGTTGCACTCTCCGGGGCCGCAGTCCACGACGCCCGTGGAGCACTCGTCCACGTCCTCTTCGCAGCGCACTCCTCGCCAACCTGCACGGAACCCACTCACTTCACTCATATGTTCCACTCACATTCCATCAACCAACATAATGCGAACATATCTTACACAAATACAAACACAGCAACAATAATAATATTCTATACATGTTCAGTGCCACCCCTTTGTGCGCATCTTTGTACAACTGCGCGAATGTAGTCGACGAGCGACGATGTCCTACTTATTGCTTATTACACCAGTGATGCACAAATAGCACAAAGTGGCTCGCACTGAAGTGACATCAACGCGGGGCAATGACACCGGCTGATGTCAACCAATAAATGACGACTATGTCACCAGAATTATTGAAAAAGAGCTGTACTTTTAAGTATAATGTAACAAAGCTACAATACATATAATATATACTGTCAGAAAGAGTATTCGAAATGTTTGGGAACCAGCGCGTCGTTATCGCGCCGCCTGCGATCACGTCAGCTTGATATTGCGATAAGATAACATATTTTTATCACACGAGTTGTATGCGAGTGACAATACCTGTGTTCAAACAGTCGCAGTGGTGCCCTGCCACTTCGTCCACGCAACGGCCACCGTGCAAACACGGCTCGGCCTCCAAAGCGCATTCGTCTATGTCTTCCTCGCAGTACACGCCCGCGAAGCCAGCCAGGCACGAGCACATCGGCCTCTGAAACATGCCCCCATGAGCACCGTCGCAAACGTCGTCGTCCAAACAAGCCGCATGGTCTACTCACCGGCGCATCCACCACGCATTCTCCATGGACGCAGGGCTGGATCTCGCAGAAGGCGCTCTCGCAGCGAGCACCCATGTAGCCGGCCGGACACACGCACGTGTAATTGTTGCCGGTCATGGGATCTGTCAGACGCGTCCTGTTAATGTGTGCGTCGCTCATGGACGCACAGACTCCGAGGACTCTTACCTCGTTCATCGCGGCAGGTCGCTCTCGAGGCGCACGGAGAATGGCGGCACGAGCGGTGTCTGGGCGTGCGGCAGTCGGGGCCCGTCCAAGCGGGGGTGCACGCGCAGAGGAACCCACCCGCCGTGTCGGTGCATGTCCCGCCGTTAGCGCAAGGAGTCACCGAGCACTCGTCCACGTCGTTCTCGCAACTGTCAGACAGAACCGACCTTACATTTGTGCGCGAACGACGCACACATTCTCCTAACTGTTGGCACACTCACTACTCTCCCGTGTATCCCGGCGGGCAGTTGCAGAAGTATCCTGCGACGCGGTCTTCGCAGGTGGCGCCGTGTTGACATTGATGCGCGCGACACTCGTCCACTTCGTGCTCGCAGCGGTCGCCCTCGTAGCCCGGCGGACATTCGCAGCTGTAGCTATGGCGCACGTCTTTGCATCGAGCGCCATGTTCGCAGTCTCGCTCCAAACACAAGAGACACCCGGCGGGGGCTGCCCCAGTCGCGAGCGCCCATCGAGCACGTCTCGCAAGCATTTTGCTCGTCGTGCCCACGAACAACTCAGTCTCGGAGAAGAAGGGCAGCAGCAACCCCCCGATGCGCACAGGGCCCATGCAGCCCTTGAACAGTTCCCCGGCGGAATTCTCCCCGGTTCCCTCCTCCGTCGCACTTGGAGCCTCCGTCTAAAATGCGGAACTTCATTACCATCCGGACGTGATATGCTCATGCGAAACACGAATGACACTCACCGAAGTGGTCGGCGCGACTCCACCGAGCAGCACTCGTCCGCGGGTTATCAGCATCCGCCAAGCGCTCGCATTCATCTCCGCCGCTATGCCCACCTCCTCGACACCATCCCGCACGAACGCCCCTGGACACACCCCGTCAATGTCATCGAGCGAAACAGAACCCGCGACCTCTTCATCGAGTAGCAATTACCTTTGATCTGATGCGCGGTGAGTGTGAACGAGAGCTCTGTCCAATTCTCAGTGTCTCCGGCGGTCCTCATAAACCTCTGCTGCGGCTCTGCTCCCGGCAGTCTCCAAGCGACGGACACCTGCGACCCGAACGAGCCCACGGAGAACCAGGCGTCCTCCAGCCTTGCCGAGAGCAGCGTGCCACCCGCCTTCGTGCGGTAGCTGATCGAGAGCGAGTCCGGCGCCGGCACCTCTTCGGAGTCTCCTGCCTCGAGCCGATACGAGAGCGCGGTCTCTGCGCCATCGAATGTGGCATTGCTGAGACACTCATACCTGCAGCATTATTCAATGTTAGCACTTGCTGTCTGAGCACACACACACACTTGGCACTGGCACTGACCCTCCTTGCAGGTTGACGCAGTGTGAGTTGGGCGGACACCCCTGCAACTGACAGAACTCGACGTCCGCACACCGCTTGCCTTTGTAACCGCGAGGACATTCGCATCTGCAATAATAACACCATTTGACTCACACCCTCTCACACCAACATTAGCTTTTTTTTGTGTTGGAGTAGACACTTTGGTTATTTGTAAAGTCTGTGATATCGCAAATGAATATTAAATTTGTTCATCTTGTACATGTAGTGCTTACACATAATCATTCCAGGTGACCGTGCAGGTGGCGTTGTGTTCGCAGGGAGTGTTCGCGCATGCGTCGTCGGAGAGCACCCCACTCAGCACGCCACCGTTCACCTCGATGGTGCCGAACGATGGTGGCACAGACAGACCCGGAGAAGACAGCGGGAAGAACTCTACCACATGCGCTGACACGCCATTCGATATCTACATTGAGAAACATCATCAATGGCAATAATACGCACATACACACACACACACACACACACACACACACACATATACATGCTCACACACCTGCACGTCTTGTATGACCCCCTTGAAGTAATCGTTGTCGTCATTGGAGAGGGTCGAGTGCCCCTCGCTCTCCGGAGACGGCGGCGGGCCTCCGATGTACAGCACCTGCGACGAATGCTCACGAGCGTTAATTAACATCGACACGTCTCAATAATCAACTTTATGTTGTACATATATATATAAGGACCTGTGCGTCGAGTTGTTTAGCGGCCGATATGGATTTCCTGAAATATTCGGTGCCGTTCAGTTTGACCTGCACGAGCGTCGAGTTCCGCACCACTTGTATGAGATGAATGTATCCGTTGTCGAGTCTGGTGCCGCCCACGGTGTAGTCCTCGCGAGTGTGATTGAAGCGCAGGTGCACGAGCAATTCCCCGTTCTTCAGCGACGCCGCCACCAACGTCTCCTCAGGAGAGCCAGGCACGGAGCCCAAATAAAACACCGCGCCGTGAGACTTCCTCGTGCGCACGAACATGGAGATGTCCAGCGCCGCATGCACAGCCAGGCGCGCCGATTCGGACACGGCCACGGACACGCGACCGCCGCCAGGACGGGACTCATGGCCGAACGTGGCCGCCGTGTAGTCTGCGGGATTAGAGGAACTTACGACCGACCATACACTCCCGTCACTCTAGGCGCATACTCACTGAACTGGCAAGTGTGGCCGAGGTAGGGACGCGGGCAATGACACGAAAAAGAAGTCCAGTCGTCGCGGCAGAGACCCCCTGAGTGACAAGGGTTGGGGTGGCACTGGGGCTTCCGCGGACACGTCGCAGCCACACCCTGCAGCAACGCCGTCGCCACGAGCGGGGACCCTGGAGACTCTTCTGGCAACACCTGCAAACATATGCACTGTAGTGGCGAGACGGCGCAGATCGAATGCACTAAATGCACTTACCCATTGTCCATTCACCACAACGTCTTGGAAACATCCCACGAAAAAGTTGGGGCCGTGCGTCAAAGTCGCAAAGCTGGAGCCAGCTGTCCCGAGTCTTGTGGTCGGAAATGACGTCACCGAACTGTTGTACGCCTCATTCTGGCTGATGGGGTAAATGGTCTGCTCCTCATTGGCCGCCAGCACCAGGTGAGAGGAGTTTATCGTCACAAACACCTGCCGGAAAACGGACGATCGATTCGCACCCGTCACTACGTCACATCGGGCCGCCGGGACTCACCTTCTGCCAATTACTGTCGTTCAGATTAGAGCCGATGAAGACGCCCTCCCACTTATTTAGCAGACTCGAGTGCAGGTTGAGTCTGCCACTAGAAAGCTCCAGGAAGAAGTACGTGAGCCCGCGGCCCATCGCGAGCAGTCCGCTGCCGAGTGTGGTCTTGAACCTGAACGAAATGTCGTAGCCCTCTTCGCGGGTCGTGTTGACCTCCGCGAAGCTGCGTCTCTCCAGCGACATAGTCGTCAGACGCTCGCAGTCATCCCCCCAATGGCCCGCACTACATGAACAGTTATAGCGCTGCTCGGTCTCTCCACGGAGCCAGGCGCGGCACGTGCCTCCCGAGCGACAAGGTTGGGAATGACAGGCGGTCAGGGGCACAGAGCAGTTGCGGCCGCCCCAGCCGGGTTCGCAATGGCAGCGATAGGCGGCGCGCAGGTTCTCACAGCGCCCATGTGCGCACGGCCGAGGCAGACACTCGTCTATATCTCGGGCACACGACGGGCCCTCGTACCCCTCATCGCAGTGACACTCGAAGCCGCCGATGAGGTCTACGCACTTCCCATGCGCGCAGGGAGAAGATGCGCACTCGTCCACGTTGACCTCGCAGCGGACACCCGTGGTGCCGGGCGGACAGGAGCACTCATACCCTGCGGCGGTCTCTGGCGAGTATGGGCCGTAAAAGCTGTTCGGCAGCAGAGTGTGCATCCCTGATGGCGCTTCAGCCAGACGGTACAAAGTCTCATTACTCCTCTCGAGGCATATCCCGCCATGATGGCACGGAGAGGACTCACACTCGTCTATGTCGACCTCGCAATTTTTCCCTGCACAACACCATAAACATATACACACTTCCAGTCATCACACTTACACAAACTGCTCCTATGAGACGCACCAGTGAATCCAGGATGACATGAGCACTTGTAGTCGTTGTTTTGGTCGCGACAGGTGGCGCCGTTCCGACATGGTTGTGAAGCGCACTCATCTATGTTGGTATCACACGTGTCCCCAGTGTACCCCGTGCCCGAACACTCGCACGTGAAGCTGGCCAGGCCGTCCACGCAACGGCCGCCGTGGAGACATGGGTCTGACTGCAAATAGGAGAATTCACCACACCGACCGCATGCTACATTCATATTGCAATGCAATGTACCTCGCAATCATTGATGTCGACGTCGCACAACTTCCCACTCATGCCGGGCGGGCAGGCGCACTCGAACGTGCCGATGCCGTCCACGCAAGTAGCGCCCGACAGACACGGAGACGAAGCACACTCGTCCACGTCCACTGTGCAGTCTTTCCCTAAACAATGAACAATAAATCGTAGTAAATTATATTCAACGTAAGCTGCAAATGTGACGTAAGTGGCATAAGTGGCAATCACCTGCAAACCCTTCGACGCACGCACACTCATAGTTGTTCTCGAGATTGTGGCAGGTGCCATTATTCTTGCACGGCGCTGACAGACACTCGTCGATGTCTTGCTCACAATTAAGTCCGGTGTAACCTGAGCAATAATAGTAGAGGAGTTATAATTCCAAACACTTTAAATGTACAATGCCCATATTATTACACATAATGCACGCACCTGGTTTGCAATAACACTCATATTTCCCGGGCACGTTCACACAAACTCCCAGATTGCATATTTTAGGTTTCAACGCGCATTCGTCTATGTCTGTTTCACAAACGCGACCTGAATTTATGAAACAAGTGATAATACAATACAAATTATGCCATTCTATACATACATTACAATATGATACGTTTAAATTACGCGCGATAGTTGATGGTTTGTTGTTTACCATAGACATCCTCTACTATCTACTAAGTCGCAGCACAAATGCCGCAGATATCGTAAACTCCGATTACTTGTTCTCTGTTCTACGCACAAGCTGTTTATATTACTTATTAATACGAAGGTCAAGTTAATGAATAAAAACGATACAATATCACGCACACGCACAAACAAACCCGTTATATCAGACGTGACGTAAATAATTATAACTTCGTACTTAGTAAAGCTAAAAGAACTTTTCGGATCACTAGAAGCTATGAAATGTAATAGATTGAAGCGCTTTTAAATATGTCCGATAATGCAAAGTTTAAATTATAAAAGATCGACTGTTCAGATTAGAATATGGTTCATATTATAATATCGGTATTCATATCAGCGACATATAAACGAATATGAATACCATTTCACATTTACACATCACTATATCTGTCAAGAACAGCGGCGAGCGAGTGCGAAGTGAAAACATTAGAATTAATATTAAATAAAACATTTTACAGGACACTTGGCTGGCTCATTGTGATTGTGACAAACATTTATATAATTATAAAGGAAAATAATCATTTTGGTAATGCTTGTAACGTTATAAAACATGATTCATTCAAGTAAAAGAATTTGGAGGTTATGTGCGGTAGACTTCCCTAAATACAGGACGACAACAAGCGCCAGTAATAAGATGAAAAATCATGATAAACGGGAAAACGACAGAAAAGTGAACGTGCTATATGAGAAATACAAAGAGCATATATTATTCAGTTCATATTACGAGAGCGCCAAAGTGAAGTTGGGTTACTTCAAATATCATTTGAGCACCACCAGAATGGCTGAAAAGAAAAGAGCCACGGAGTTCGAGCTGAAGTCTTTAGAACCCCTGCCGTTGGCATTGCAATACGTAGTCGACGGAGATGAGCTGGACCACTCCGATGAACCAGTCACTCAAGAGGAGCAAGACAAGGCATTTCAACTGCCCTTGGCAAACACGATAAAGTATGAGCATGTGTCGGAGAGCAAACCAGCCCCGCCAAAGAGCAAAGCGGATGATGTGGACAAATGGATGACAGACTATGAACATTTTGATGATACACTGTTAGATGATGTTGAATTCTCCTCAAACTTTTATGGGACACCGGATCCGCAGTCCCGCGTGAGCAGAGTGCCATGCTGTGGCTGCGGGGCTCTGCTGCATTCCAGTGACCCCTCCATTCCCGGCTACTTGCCATCCGAGATCTTCCGAGGGAGGACGGACACAGAACTGTTTGGTAATACAAATGATCACGTGGTGTGCTCATGTGTATTACATAAGTTGCAAAACAAGCTTTATCACCAATTTCAGCAATCGAGTGCCAGAGATGTCACTTTCTCAAAGAATACGACATAGCACTGGATGTCAGTGTAAGCCCTGAAGAATATCAGAATCTGCTCAAATCAATCAGGTAGAATGAACAATCAGGTCTTTCTTTTGGATAGGTAACGAGTTAATTGACTCATTGTGTATCTCATTGCAGACATGTGAAGTCCCTGGTGGTGATGATGGTTGACTTGTTGGACTTCCCGTGCTCCATATGGCCTGGCATTGTTGACATCATCGGCACTGAGAGGCCACTGTTCATTGTCGGCAATAAGGTATCTTGTTACTGCATTGTGTTGTATTTATAATGTAACAACTCAATTGTGATTTGTTCACTTGTTTCAGGTGGACCTCATTCCAGGTGACAGCATCGGGTACTTAAAAAGAATCAAAGAATCACTCATGTTGGAGATAAGCAAAAGCCAGCTGAAAGACGCAAACATAAAGCATGTGTCATTAATATCAGCCAAAACCGGGTATGGCGTGGAGGAGCTTATTTCAATGATGTTTAAACTTTGGCTTTACAAGGGAGATGTCTTTTTGATCGGATGCACTAATGTTGGCAAGAGCTCACTGTTTAATGCGTTGATACACTCCGATTACTGCAAAGTGCATGCTGTGGATATAGTGAAGAAGGCGACAGTGAGCAGATGGCCCGGGACCACACTCAATCTACTCAAGTTCCCAATAAACAGACCCTCCGGATGGAAGATATACCAACGCACGCAAAGGCTCAACACCCAGAAAAAGCTGCTGCAATATGAAAATGAGATACGCATGGGGCAAGTGGAAGAAAGAAAGACACCACAGATGCCCTCCATCATGGGGCACATCGGACGCACATTCTCCGATATAAAAAGAGTCGAGGAGGGATATAGCATCTCAGAGTGGGGGCTCAATGACAAGTTGTTTGCAAAGAGCAAGTGGTTCTACGACACACCTGGCGTCATACATCCTGACCAGACACTTTCATTACTCACAACAGATGAACTATTGCTGACAATCCCCAAACAGCTGCTTAGACCACAGACGTACTACTTGCATGCGGGCACCACAATATTCATAGGGGGGCTGGCACGTGTGGACTTCATTGATTGCACTGAGGCATGCCGGTTCACTATCTTCTGTTCAAACACCTTGCCAATCACTATTGTTAAAACTCATGCAGCTGATGAATTATATAATGAGTTCTTGGGAACAGAAATGCTTGGTGTTCCGATGAGTGGCAAAGAAAGATTGGACAACTGGCCCGGGTTGACTAAACACCAGGACACACTGGAATTTATAGGCGAAGGGCCTAAGGCGTGTTGCGGTGACATCGTATTATCATCTATTGCCTGGGTTTCCATCACAAGCAAGCTGGGCTCTGTGTGCAAAGTTGACGCGTGGACACCAGAAGGCAGAGGCATTCACGTGAGGAAACCTTCACTGCTGCCCTACGCCATCAATCTCAAAGGTGTCAGGATAAGAGACACGCCAGCTTACAAAGTTGGGAATGTTTATGTTGAGGAAAAAATATAATAATATCACACTAGAGTTTTGTAGTTTTATTTATCACTCACCGGTGACTCCAGGCGGACACATACATCGGTATCCCACTTCGGCGTCGGCCACGCACGAGCCGCCATTGCAGTCGGCGGCCATGCACGGGTCGTCGCAGCGGTGGCCGTCCCTGGTGGCCACACACCCCGTCGCAGTCGTCGGCACGCCACAGCGGGGACCGCCCCAGCCGCTCTCGCAGCGACATTCGTAGCCAGACGCCTGCGGTCGTGACCACAACTATTAGCCTCTGTCGTGACACACCCGCGATGCATGCGACATACTCACGGTGTCCACGCACGTCGCCGCGTGAATGCACGGATGCTCGGCGCATCGCTCGGAGAGGGACTTTGCCGCCGACAGCTCGCAGTATTGTCCTAAACACGCGCACACAACACTGACACATGCTCACGACACATTCGTGCAAATGCGATGATGATGTTAATATAACATAACATGAATAATGATATAACAATACATTAAGCTACAACAAAAGACGACACCTAATATACCTAACTCTATGTGTATCCCTTTACCTCTGTATCCTGGTGAACACACGCACTCTAAGTTGTCTGCTGTGATCTTGCACGTGGCCCCGTGCTGGCACACTCCAATGGCGCAGGCAGACTCCGCATCCAAACATGTTGGAGACCCGCCTGGCACACCTTCACACACACACACATCACTGAACATGTATTTAAATGTTCAGAGTGCGCGATGAATGCCGCATTCACTCACCGTAGTATCCAGAGTCGCAGACGCACGTAACTTGTTTGTTATTATGCGACTGGCAGTGAGCGTTTTCAGGACAGACGAGCTCTGTGCACTTGAATGGTATGTCACAAAGAGCGCCCGTCCAGTTCGATGCGCATGTGCATGTGAACCCATCCGCAGTCTCCAGACAAGAGCCGTTGGGGCCGCAAGGACCAGAAGCGCACGCGGATATCTACAGATATACTCATTTCAGTGGTTCATTACGAGACCGCACGCGACGCACCCATGCACAATACCTTCTGACAGGTCTCTCCGAAGTACGGCGGCGGACAGACGCACACAAACCCGCCGTAAATGTCGTAGCAATCGCCGGGCCCACACACATCGCTCGCAGTACATTCGTTTATATTGAGCTCACATCGAGAACCAGAGTACCCTGAAACGGCAATGCTAGACTCTCGAACCACCATTACTTATCCCGTACATCAACTGCCACATACCCGTCCCAGTGCAGTCGCACGTGTACGTATTGGCAGCGTCGACGCAGCGGCCGCCGTTGTCGCAGGGGGCGTGCGATGCCGCGCACTCGTCGATGTCGCTCTCACAATTCCGGCCTGTGAAGCCTGCTGGACACAAGCACATATAAGGTGCGCCTGGAGACGCTACCTCGCAACTGCCATTGTTCTTGCATGGAGATGATTCACATTGAGGGTCCACTGTGTCTGCCAGCTCGCAGTGAACACCTGCCGAACAAACCACCTGAGCACACACTGAGTCCTCTACTTGGGCGATGGGCCCACGCATCAACATACCATGATAGTGCTGGTCGCAGATACAACGATAATTCCCAATGACGTCCTCCTCACAACGACCATGTGCGCATGGATTGGAGGCGCACGGGGGTCCTTTGTCCACTTGACAATTGTTCCCACTATAACGCGCGGAGCAATGACACTCGTATCTGAATGACAACTGTACATCAATATAATGGACTTCAGTCTAAAAGTTATTCTGGTGACATGTTACCTGTCATGCCTCGATATGCATGTCCCATGGCGCACACACGGCTCGTTGAAACAATGATCCTTGGGTGGTACGCGCAGAACGTCCTTCTTATCTTTACCTGTAATGGTCGCATTGTACAAGCAGCCGGGTGAAGCGCCTTGTTGAGTTGCCGATGGAATACTCACAGGCGTCAGTGGAGAGTGGACAGGGGCCGAATTCGACATTGGTAACGACAGTGGCCGCCGCGTGGAACTCCAATTGCGGCCCCTCATGTATACAACCACTGAACAGGTTGCCCACCACCAAGGACGCGCCCTCTGCCTCCAGCCGATCCGTCGCCAACAGCCATGGATGATATGTGGCATTCGCCAGCACCTGCCAATGTGATGGTGTTTGTGTAGCTCATTGTTATTTATTGTCATAGGATCCCATTCCTACTCACCTGCTCCTGTTTGTCAACTTGGAGTGTTATTGTTTGTGGATGGTATTTGAGAGCAAGCCAATGCCATTTGTTGTCCAATGTCTCCACCAACATGATCTCCTCACGAAGCGGTTGTCCAGGCCTAGCCCATGCTACAACTATCTTATCAAACAAGGCAGTCACGTGCAGAGTGTGGCCTTCGTGACGTTGAGCAAATAATTCACCACCTGCAATGCAAATTAGGGTTTTCATTTATATTTGTATTTATTTGATGTTGTTTATCGTAAGGTATTACTGACCGACGCATGTTCTAAAGCTGAGACCCGCGAGGTGTTTCAATGAGATGGGCTTGGTGATCTGGATGAAGGAGCTGCCATTGAAGTATGCCTCTGGTCTGTCGGATGGCCCATTCCGCGTCATGGCCCACGCTGGTGTCGCGCACATCAGGCATGCTGCAACATGCCGCACTTTTACTCGTGTGAGCTGATATTATACTTTTGACAACAGACATGTTTTCTAATAATATTCTCATTAGAATAAACGCAAATTCATGCACTTTTGCACGTAATTAGTGTCTGGATGATATTTAATTATGTATCTCTACAACAATTATTTGCGTATGAATGTAGAAACAGACAATGTGACCAAGAAATATTTGGGCATCAATTTGAAAATGAAAGACGTAAAAAAAGAGTAGTCTGGATCAAATATAATGTACGAGTTTCCACTTATTGGCTACAATGAGGTGAATTCGCAAATAAAAGTCGTGACGTACATTAGTATGGCAAATGGATCCAGATTATTCGATGAAGATTATGGAAGAATATGGAAATGAAAATAGTTTATTAGCATAGGCATTAAAGGCGTGCGCTTGCTCATCGTCAGACTCTACCGTAACTTCGGAAAGGCGTATGGCGAGAAGAAGACCACAAGAAACTCGCCAATTATAACCTGTACAAAAAAAACTGAATTTTCTTTCAGAAAGAAGTAAATAACAATTCATGTCACATAATTCGCAATAATACATAATAATATTAAGAAAACAGAAGTAATGTACATGGGACACGAATTAAACTGTTACAATCGAAATTTGGAAAAGCATCACAAAGCAGAGGCTGCTGGTGGCATGTCAGGGTCATTGAATCAATTATTGCAACGGATTCTCATCAATTCGAGTAGACCACTCGCAACACCCATTGTGTACGGCAAGCCATAGTAACGGCACGCTGACGTCACAGCCGGAGTGCGCCCGCCCGTGACTCACTGTTCGGAAAACGACAGCGTCACTTGGGCTGCCTTTCGCTGGCGCCGTGCTCACTTTTGTAGAAATTACAATTCATAATAGACACGTTCTACCATACATTTTAATATGAAACGGTCGTAATCGTAACACAAGGACGTATTTTTAAAAGAATCATTGCAGAGACACTAAACAAAATAAAATACAAAGCAAATAAAACAATTTCAATGATTTAATGACAGAAAATTGTTTGGGAATATTTATTAACTGATGAAACCACTCCACATGACATATGACACATCTCTCTCACAAAAACACCACAGTGAATGAGTCCAAGCAAACATTCATTGTATTCTCACATTTAGTGATATAAGAAAGGAATGTTAACCCGTTTATATGTACATACATACATACATCTCCAAATTATATTACGTGTATGTACTTATGGTCAAGTAAGCCTTTTCAAGAATTCATGTATTATTTTCCAAAATACGTTTACAACCCTTTGTGAATGCATCAAAGAGAAAATTAAGAATAATTGTTTAATGATGAAAACTAATATTATGTGTTGTGTATGGCTTATGAATATCTGGAAGTAACACTGCAACAAGACTGACCACACACTTTAAGCCAATAGTACTGTCCGAAGTCCCCTTCCAATCCAATGCAGGTGCAGGTGCAGCACTGCAAGGGCCTGGCTGCCAAATGCCAGTACAATAATAAAGCAATTGACACTATCACTTCTAATTTTCAAACTCAACAGGTTTTAACTTTGATAATCAATTCAAGCAAATTATCTTAACATGTACTCCTTACTGCTCTGCCATCAACCTCTGCCACTGTTTACAAATATAGCAATTTATATTCCAGTTTATAATAGAGATAATAAAATTGAAAATATAAACTGCTATTTATTAGTAACGTGCAAGGCACATAAATTAACATATATAGCAACGACTCAATTGGAATTGCAAAAATGTAGTTCATTAATTACTCAATACAATATATTAATAAATAACTGCACACAAAAGAATTCAATACAGACTTCCCATTATAGTAAACATCAAACAATAGTCACCTGCGAGGCTCACAGACGCAATCCCCAGCCAGGCGATCTGTGGTGACTCCCTCATGTCGACACTAACAAAACACGTAGCCAAAACAATGCGACAAACATTAATAAAGCGTACTTTTACCAACACATAAACGAAACACACAATTCGGGAAAACTAATTTAATTATAACGGAAAACATAAACTAAAGCTAAAGCCATAAAATAAAAATACAAAAAACACACGCACACTGTCAACCGCCAACGATCATATTGAACTGAAAGAAATCCACCCATTAATTATATATTGTACCGTATACCGTGGAACATAATAACACTCTATACCACAGACAATTCTACAACTACGGCGTTTACACCTTATTCATTGTGTTGCGGTTGTGCCTCTATTATGTTAGATATTTAACTCCAAACTACATTCTAATCGTTTCGGATAATAATAACACTGCATATTATATTTTTGGTGTATATTGCGTTTATACAAAATATTTGAGCATTATAAATATGTATTTAGTTGAGTTTTCATCAAAGCTGGCATCCAGGGTCACAGCCGCGTCGGGAAATACTCGCGGCTATGTGAATGAGCCCTTATAACTGTACTTAATACCACAGACAATAAATAATTACTTACTACTTCTCACGTTTCGTTTCACCTTTGGACTATTATATATGTAGTTTCTTCTTCCTCCTAAAATAATCACTGCTGCTTCAATAAATTTAGTTTAAAAGAAAATCGATTAGCATATGTTCTATTTATAACTATTGATTATAACAGATATTACTTTTCATACAAAATAATACATTTTTTTTCTTTATTTCTGTCTATGTAGCAAACTAATGGAACGTAGAAAATGTTGCTGTATTTGTGAAAAAAATGGCAGCCACTATTTCGTAAGCTTTCCTTTTATTCGTCAAAAAGTGGTCAATTTATCGTATGAGTCATCAATAATATGCATTATAAAGTCTGCGACACTTTAAAACTAGTAGTGAGTGACATATTTATAAATATTTAAGTGAAGGATGAACCTCGCCGTGAGTATCCATATTACGTGTCTAAGCATATTTTTTTTTCAACGTGAAGTTATCGCTTCGTGTTAGCTTACGAGCAGCTCTAACGTGATACTCTCGGTTGCAGGCGTTCTGAAACTGGATGTCGGATGAGCTCACAGTCTGAGAGCGGCATGAGCGGAGCGGGTGCGGAGCTGGCGCGCGCGCGGCGGCTCCTTTGGGGGCCGGTGGTAAAGGCTGATGTGTTTCGACGATGGGCGCAGGGCTTTACATTCTCGGCACACGAACCCAGTGCACTGGAGCAGCAGGAGGGAGGCCCGTGCGCCGCACTGGCACCAGTGCAAGCGGCTCTGTTACGCATACTTCTGGCGGAGACGCCTGGACACAACTTACGTGACCTGACCCCTGAGAAGTGCGACTCGTTGCTTGTGCGCGCAGTGTGTGCTGTACTAGCCCAGTGCTCGCCGGCGCGGTACGATGTGGCCGTGGCTCGGCAGACAGAGGGCACGGTCGAAGAATCTATGGACCCTGTGGAGAACTTTCATAGACACTTGGAGGTGCACTCGTTCTCCTCCATATCTGAGGTGGAGGCGTTCTACAGTAGAAACATTAGGGTGCTGAAAGACAAGTATGGTGTGTTGCTACTATTGTATAGTGTTATACTGAGTAAAGGTGTGAGCGTAGTGGAGACAGAGCTCGCTGAGCTATCAGACCCCCTGATACACTCTACATATGGCTACGGCTCCCAGGGACTCATTAACTTGATGCTGACGGGTCGGGCTGTGGCTCATG
Organism: Tineola bisselliella; assembly: GCA_028551675.1. Lineage (NCBI taxonomy): Eukaryota > Metazoa > Arthropoda > Insecta > Lepidoptera > Tineidae > Tineola > Tineola bisselliella. Next base: position 43,278 of record JAPWLS010000717.1, on the reverse strand, counting down.
TCTGGGACCATGAGCAGGTGGTGGGCGGACTGCAGCTTAAGGGTATAGACAGACAGAATGATATTGGCTTTCTCACAATAATGGAGCACATGCAGTACTGCACTGTGGGATCATTTTACAAGAATCCTAAGCACCCTGTGTGGGTCTTGGCTTCTGAGACTCACCTCACTGTACTATTCTCTTTTGAGAGGAGACTGGCGGCGCCCGAGACGGCTGGAGAGTCTGCAGAGAGGATATTCAGATCATTTGACCCTGAAGGGAACAACTTCATACCAGCTGAGGCTCTACAGGATGTGCTCTGTGCAGCTGATCTGGTGAGCGAACCAGAGTATGTGGATCTGATGCGGCGGAAACTGGACTCAGAGAACCTGGGGATCATCCTGTTGAGCACGTTCATGGAGGAATTCTTTCCGGGCATGGAGCGAGGCGCGCCCGACACCTTCTCATTGCTGCACTACAATGGGCTGGCACGCAGTAACCACGACGGCCGCGTGCAGTACCGCTCGGGCAGGGCCGCGCTCCTGGAGTGTCCGCTGCGAGCCGCCTCCAGTGACGCGATGCTCACGTGCCTGCAGACCAAGTGGCCCAGCATCGACGTGCTGTGGAGCGCAGGCACGCCTCCTTCGCTCAACTAGAGACACTCGCTGTGACCACTATAAATTTGTATGTAACCTATGTAGCTCTATGTACTACATTATTTTGTATAATTTATGTTTAAAGTCGCACCGTTTGTTCGTTTGCTGTCCGCTATGGTGGACACCGTTCTGCGCATATGTCACAGATGATGTGAAATTTTGCTTTCAACAAAACTGGCTGTGAGCATCATCCCAACACTAGTTGTGCCTCGGAGACCATGGCCCGCGCGTCTGCCTGGTGGATATGTGCGAGGAGTACTCTGCTGAACTATTATTTGGAACATTACAAGCAATATTTAGCTTAATTTTATATACATATTGTAAAGTTTGTAATTTGGGAATAAATTACTTTTAAATTTACATTTCTGTTACATGTTTTGTGTGTAGGTTGCTGGCATGCGTTTTGGAGCTTATCAAATCCGTGTCGGATGTACTGCTATGTATGTTATTCCATAAAACCTATGTTTAAATAATACGCATCGCCATACAAATAGTATGTAAATTAATTAAAAGGCAATATATTATATAAAATGACTGGATTACTCTTTTATTACTTTTTACAAGAACGACTGCTCCCGAATGTGAATACGAAAGCTTTGATATATAGAGTGAGGAAGGAATAAAAATTAAAGGTCACTCTTAACGCAAAGCACGTTCATGCTGGTGTGTGTGTGTGTGTGTGTGTGTGCGCGTGAATGCAAGGTGTCGCTCACTTGTTTTGACAGTTTAAATATAATCGTAGCAGTAAAGTTCGTGGGCCATCATATTTACTTCGACGGTTCTTATCGAAGTAAGGCTTAGTTCGTATAAAGACAGAGAAGTGCCAAGAATTATAAAGGATCAAATAAATTTATGGGCAACAAATTAAAAGTTTGATAACTCAAAATTATATTCCTTTGTTATTTTAAAATTTAATAGAATGTCGCATTCGGCCACTAGAGTACATGGTTGAAGTAATGTAATATTGTGAATTTTATCGTTTTATGAAAAGAGCTCAATAAATGTACTTTTACTGTATATTGTGGCAGAAAAGGCTCGGGTGCCAATTTTAACGAAACATTATTTTTTTAAAGGTTTTCGAATGCGAACCTATTGGTAACACACTGAACCAAAAACATTCATAGTTAAGGAACGTTGTGCTAATATTTCCGTTCTGTGTTTTGGCGTTTACGGAGTAGTTTCTTGATAGAGAATGTTTTAATATTTTCAAAAGCAAAAGTTATAAATTATATAAAATGTCTCAATTCGATAAAACTTGGAAAATATATGCTGATAAATATGATCCAATAGAGATAGGATCCATCGATGGTGAGTTACAGTACAAGATACGACCAATGGCTCTTACAGGTAATATAATTTGTTAATTGTTATATTTTAGGAACAGACACGGAGCCTCACGACAGGGCATTGCTCAGGGCTATGCATGCCGACTACAAGCCAAACAGACGTGTGCGCGGAAATCCCCATCATACTATATTTGTCGGTCGCCTCAACCCACGGACGACTCAGGTAGACGAGCAATAGTCGTTATGGGAAGATGTGCCGAGCAGAATTGAATCGTTATATACGTGCGTTTCCAGGAGACGATAGAGACGGAATTTTCTAAATTTGGTGCAATAGTGAACGCGAGGCTGGTGAAAGACATAGTGACGGGCAAGTCTCGTGGTTATGCGTTTGTTGAGTACGACAGTGCCGTTGAGGCCCGGAATGCTGTGATCAACATGAAGGCTGAGGTCATTGATAACAGTGAGGTGCTGGTGAGTACATTGTATGCATTTTACAATTATTCTCAATGCTGTTATAATTGTTAACATAATTGACAGGTGGATATGGAAGCTGAGCGTGTCCTATCTGGCTGGAAACCTAGAAGACTCGGAGGTGGGTTCGGCGGCAAGAAAGAATCTGGCCAACTGAGGTTCGGATGTAGGGATCGACCATTCAAGAAACCTATACATGTCACAGGCAATCTTCATTAGACAATATGTTGGAGATGATTTAACATGAATCTAGCTGGCCATGGCGGGAGTGTCAGTGATGACATAATGTGGTGCAATGTGTGCGGCTGGTGCGGGGCCTTCACCAAAACAGAGCGCATGCTCTCAGTGCTGCAGGCACTGTTGTTGGCTGCATTCATTGGATGCATCATATTCCTCATATTGCATCTTATGACCTGCAACAACCCAGAGTGCCACGATGATGTCACCACAGAGAAGACCACAACAACTTCATCAGTCACCAGTGTCACAGCAGCTGACAACTGCACATGGATCCCATCACAAAAAACAACCACCGAAAGATACTATCTTAACAGAACAAGTGATCAAACATCTGGGATGTATGACAACTATGTGTATCAGCTGAAGCATGCTGATGGGTCACATGTCTTATGCATATTGACGGCCATCAGTCGACATTGGGTGATCACGACCGCCACATGTCTGACTAATATAACAATAGAATCACACATCATAACAGACAAGGAGAGCAACACGTATAGGATAGGCACCGTTATATTGCACCCCTTGTGGGAGCTGCGGTGCTGCAATCTGGCAGGCATCAGGACTACCCGACCGCTGCCCACTGATGGTGCTACAGTGCTCTCGGATCTTGCCTATCTGCTGCTCACGTTAGGGGATACATTCACAACAGCTGGAGATTTCGAGGGTCATCTGTGTCAAGCCAGGCGACGGAAGGTGGTTTGTGAAACTCGCGGCCGGCGGCACTTGGTGCCATTGCGGCAAACGCACGCTTCTCTCGGCCTGTGCACGAAGGACGCACATGAGGGGCCGTACTCTTGCGACACGATGGAGGGGTCGCCATTGATGCGGAAACAGGAGATCGTCGCCATCGCCGATGACGAAGGCACCAACACTCCTATACCGTGGCTGAGGAAATGGATCCATCACATACAGATACGATAGTTTTACAAAGTAAAATGTCAGATGTGACAACAAGCGCGTCTCACCGAAGTCATTGCGAATATATAATATGAACAAAGCTCTCTGCCTGTGCACCATCTTGATGGGCGTGTTCGTGGTCTCCGCACTCGGCGCCGCGATATTCATGCTGGCGACGACGCCCGCCGACGACCGACTCGCATGAAGCGCTCTATTCGCACCACTTTTTATTTGCATTGTGACACAAAACATCGAAATAAGACGAACTTTTAACAATTTACAATAATGCTTTATTTATATACATTACCCCAAATATACATACATATCAACAGAAATAATATAATAATCTATATACATATTGTGTTTTATCATAATACTAGTTTGACTCCCACCAAAGCTGATGAATAAAATTTCAAATAATTGATCATGTCGACAATTAATAATATGTCAAAAACATAATTGTGAAGGCACAAGGTTCCAGTTGTGATGAGATGACGACGACCCCCGCAGTGCCGTTCACTCGCCTGGCACGAAGTAGCTGGTGTTGCCGAACGCAGGCACCGAGGGCCCGAACACCTGCTCGGCCGGCGGGAGGGGTCTGCTGACGCCCGGCTGGTTGAACACGTCCACATACGACTTCTTGATATCTGAAACGCAGTTCGTGGTGAGCGTCGCATGCGAATGCCACGTGGTCGGGCGATGGAGTACTGACGTCTGCCTTTTTGCATTTTGAAGATGTTCGAGAGCGGCGCAGCATTGGCGGCATTCGCGGCAGCTGGCGGTGTCGCTCTGTGAACAAGTGCTCCACATTATATATGCATCGTTAGAGGGAAAACGCCAGATCATTTATATTATTGTCATACATCGGCGGCGGCGGCGGAGGGACGGAAGTGTCGTCGTCTCCGTCCACGTTCTTCCATCGCTTATTCTCGGAGTCCCATACGATCTGTACACACATTAATTAATATAGTCGGGTGGGGCAAGTATGGGGTTGCACTCTCTAGTAATGTATGTGACTCACTGATGGATTCTTATCATCAGGCAGTATCATCTGGTTTGGCGGTTTGAGAGATAGTTTAGTGAATATGCCCCCGAACCAGCCGCCCCTGTTGCCGCCGTTGCTGCCCCCCGGCCGTTCCTCCTTCTTCGCCTCCTCCTTGGGCCTGTTTGCGTTCGCGGCCGAATCGCACATGTCGCCCTCCTTCAATTATCATTTATTATTCGATTATTCTGTTCTATTATGTTATCTGTTACATGTTTTTGTACATACTGGCTCATCGTACAGCGCCGGTCTATTGGTGGAGGTCGCTCCCGGCAACGAAATACTCGGTGCAGACTCCTCCCGCTGAACATGCAATAATATCACATACATATGTATATGTGCACCATCATGGCATTGCATTGCATTGCATTGAGTGCATCACAAGAGACATCGTAATAAGACATAAATAATAAGACATGTCGCTTTAAACATTAATATAATAAATACTATTTACAAATAATTCAAATATTAATTATATTATTAAACTAAATTAATTTAAAAAAAAAACATTTTTGCGTTTTGACATTATCACATGAATTATTATCATAAGAAGAACAGGTCACAACAACAGTCTATTGGCGAAATGTGATGGGCTCATCGATCTCGAACGTGGAGCGCTCTATGGGCTCGGGCACTTCTATGGGATATGTGCCTCCGAACACGAGCGGCCGGCACGAGCGACGGGCCCCAGGCGCCGCGTTCGGCCACAGCTGGACGGCGAGGTCGCTCCGAGCACGGCCCCCTCTCCGTCGCAACTGACATCATCATTATTTAACATGCGCCTTGTGCTTCAATCATTCGTAGCAGCACGCGCACTCACCTCATTGTTCCAGTACTGGCCGGCGAGTGGCTCGTCTTGGGCGGGCGCGGGCTCCGGCTCCAGCTGCTGATGGCCAGACCACTCGCTGCCATAGTTGTAAGCTAATGGGTGGCTCGTTTGCGTCTCAATGTGGTGCTCGGTCGTGTGGTATTGAGGGCCGTCGTCCACTTCGAGCGTGTTCTGCAAAGGCTGTCACCGAAATCATAATATAATCACACTGAGCATTATGCACTAAATAGCACAGTCGTGTATGTATACCTGCTCCTGAATCCAGCCACAAGCCTGCGCGGGCTCCTGCTGCAAACAATAGTACATTTTATATGTGACGATGGTTATTGACAATAGTGTGTCAGCGACATACGAGTCGGGCGTCCACCGCCTGGCGCAGTCGTTCTATCCAGTGTCGGCCTCTGGGACTATTCGGTGCACTCTCGCTGGAGTCGCCTTCTTCCTCGTCCGCCGTTGAAGGCTCGTGATATTGAAGCCTGAATAATTAATTGCTTGGTGAGTGCGTCGTCGAGTGTTCACGCACGATCGCCGCGTCGCAGGGTCGTACCTGTCTGCAAGCTTGGCCGTCTGTGTGAGCAGTCGCCGCGGATATAGCCCCGGGTCGCTCGTGAGCACCTCCGCCAGTGCCTCGACGAGCGCCAGAGCTTTCGCGTATTGTCCGCAGTCGCATAGTTTGCCAGCCAGCAGCAGCTTGTACTCTTGCAACGAAGGCAATACATAGTGCTGATGCAAGCCGCGTGCGTATTCGTAAATATCAGTGGCGAATATCGCCTCGTTAGGAGTGCCGCCCTCGCCGTCCCACAGCAGCAAGGGCGGGCGGGGCGCAGCGAACTCCACCTCCGCCGCCAGGTAGCAGAACTGAGCCGAATGTGGCAGACCGCGGGATCGCAAACTGTCACCTGAAACGCGCCATCAATACAATCCCCTGAAATCCGAATGAAGGATCAAGAACGCCGCATACCCACCCATCTGCACGATGGTCTTCCGGTCGACGTCTGGCTTTGCGGACGGGTTAGCCAGCAATATGGCGAGGTGTGGTCTCCAGTCGCCCCATTTCTCGTCGCCGACCGCCTGCAATATGTGCACGTCATGCAGTTAGAAGTGCGATGCGAGTGTGCATGTGCGCCCGTGGGATGGCGTGCGCTCACCTTCGCCGCCGCCGGTTGTCTGTGCGCCGCATTCGTGTACAGCGTCAGCAGAGGGTCCGTGGGCGCCAGCGAAGACATAAACCGAGACAGCACCATCGAGCGCACTCTTCTATCCCACAGCGACAACGATAGCGCGTGACCCCAGAGCCCATTGGACATCGCGCACTCTGTAAGAACACACGCATGAGCGGCACCATGCGGAGGCCACGTGCAGCGGCCAAATGACACGTGCGTGCTCACCCAACGCCTGCTGCGTGTTGCCAACCATCAGATACCGCCTGTACTGCTCCAGCGCACTCTCCGCGGACGATGCTGCAAGACACGCACTATCACACACTATAACGGGTATACTCACTTATGTCACATGAATAATACGAACGGGTGTCACGTGCGGCCGGCGAGAGCGACGACTGCGAATCGCTTACTGAAACAACCACAAATCATGAAACACTGGCACATCGCAGGCACAGGTGCTATTCATATATCCATACTAACACTCATGGCGGCTCTTAACGAGTAACTCTGCGACATCGGCGCCCAACACCACCTGCAACAGGGCGCATTGCAATTACATATTGGCCTTGGTGGCACATGAGAGCACTGAACACTACATACACCATTCTGCCGCAGCATCAACGCCAGCAGCTCCCATATCAATGACGCGCCGAGGGGGTCCACTGGCTTGTTCTTCGCTGATGCGCTTCGGTCGATGCAGTACTCGACCACGCTCTGTTTGTGAGTCACGCCTGAAACACCACCATTCGTGCTCACATTAGTACTTCCATCACCACACAACATCTCACCCGGAGGAGCCCATCACCTTTGATTAGCGGCCCTGGATACCGATCTATCTCCGCACAGTCGTCGTCGGCCTCTCGCGCAGAACACAAATCCAGTATTTCCACGGTGGCCGGCAACCCATCCACGGGATACGAGGGCCGCACCAGGACTATGTTCTGGGATGATATCACTCCCTGGCGGAAGATCACACGCGTCACTCACATGATGTCATATTCGCATTTACTAAAACCCCTTTATTGGTGTACCTTGACGTGTGCTGTGGAGTATTTGAATGGAGTCATCCGCTCAGACCGGTCCGTTGACTCCTCCAGATGCAGGTTCAATGACGCGTCAGTGGTGAAGTCTCTAAATAATGAAGCCATCAATGTCATTGGGTCCATTTGCTTTGCTTATGTGTACAATACATACCTCTCTGATAAGTCAGCGTTGTCTTTGTATTTGACGGGCGTCGTGTCGTAGCTGTAGAACCGCCCACTGCACACATGTGTTGCATTTATTGCATATTTAATCATTAAAGGAAAAGAAGTCAGGGAGCACTCACGTGTTGTTGTTGATGCTGGAGCGGCCAGAATGCACGCTGCCACGGTCTTCGCCCGCAAGACTGCTCAAACCTGAATAATTGCGATTCAAATATATTTTAAAGTGACACAAATAACACCAGCACCATCTTGGTACATACCGTCTGCATAGAGCGGGGCCACTCTCGTCGGATCATTGGGGATGCCCGGTGGCGTTTGACCTGCGTTCATGTATTAATCCGTGTTAATGATGTGATCATGACAACGCGCTTCCTCCGATGGAACACTCACCGGCCATAATCTTGTTGTAGATCTCCAAGTATGCTGTTGGGTTTGTGAGCCGCAGATGTTCATAGTACTGGTACTGCTGCCGCTGCATCAGGTATGCCTCGTTGTAGCCGCCGTAGTCTGCAATGACACATTCATAGCAGAGCACACACTCAACATAACACACAATTAACAGTCTCCAACTGACTCTCATAGTAGTGGTCGTGATGCCTCCTCCGGCGCCGTCGCTCGCCTCCCTCCGCACTCCATTCGGAAGCAAGTGGCTCTTCACCTGCAAACGCCTCACATGAGCATGCACTCTTTGCAAATAACCTATCTGTTAGTGTCAAACAACACAAATTCAAGCAACGTGCGCGAAACCAACAAAATTCTTACAATTGATGGTGTCGTCTGAAAAGGTCACCACTGTAATCAAAAGTTGACAACGTCACCAACAATGTGACAATACACTAACTGCTAAAGAGAGAGAAAGAGTTAATAGAGACCTCTCCTCCTGTCCTCGTGGTTGCCGTACTTCCGGGTAGGGTCGATGTCTCGATATCTCCTCTCGCCGCGGCGGCTGCCATCTCTCTCTATCGTGTTGTAACGTCTACTCCTGTCTCTATCGTCGCGGTGACGACGTTCTTTGTCGTCGGGTCGCGGAGGCTTCGATGTGTATGAGCCCTCTCTGTAGCGTCTGCATTATAAAATGTATTGTGAAGAAAATGGTGCACACAGTCCTATAGAACAAAAACAAACAAATAATAAACATGTGATTACCTGCGATCCCTTTCTCTATCGCTGTAATAGTCCGTGTCCTCTGTTTCGTATCGCCTGTCCGCGCGCCGATGCCTCCTCTCGCCAGGGCTGCCTTCCCGATCCCGTCTCCTGCTTTCCTTGTCGCGCCTCTCATCCCTGCGTCGCTCGCCTTCATACTTAGTGGCGTAACCTCGTTCTCTCCTCGGAGAAGATTTGAATACTCTATCTCTTTCGGACTCCTCCCCAGAAGTATTCATGCGGTTCAATGATTGTCTTCTAGAGCTGTTCAGCGGCAACTCTAACGAATCTGGCATATCGGCTTTACCAGCAGGATTATCGATGGCACTCTGTAAGGCGCCGTCCAAAGCTTGCGTCCTAGGGTGGGACACGTCTGTCGATGACTGGTGTCGTTCACTGAGGTCTTCAAGGTTCTCTCCTTCCATTGTGACTTCTCTGCGCTGGTCAATGTCGGGCGCATTGCACTCTGCCGCGTCCACCCCTGTCACCACACGCTGTTCATTGTAGGCGTTCCTACTCGGCCGAAAGTTGTCAGTCGTTTGTTGACCATCCGCCTGACGATACGGGTTTCTTATGTCAGTTGGCTGTCCGTCTATACGACGGTCCATATAGGCGTCACTAGCGGACTCTGTTTGCTGTCCAGGCACCATCCGAGATAGACCAGGTGGAGGTTCCTCTGATGTCAGATTCTGTGCATACCCTCCTGCCTCCTGTTGCCCCACTACCATCCGCCTTAGCCCGGGAGGCGGCGCATTGCGGTTGAAATCAGTGTTCTCATTGTAATGACTAGTGGACAGATGTCCTGTCTGCAAGTACTCGTTCCTGTCATTTCTCGGTGCAATCTCGAGGTTCTCGGGCGTCGGTTGTGGCGGCAGCAAATGGAATGGAACCAGACTCTGGGGATGATCAGGTCTCTCAGAGTTATCTGGTGCAGTTTCCAAATTTGCAGTTGGGTATCCTATTGGTGACCTATGCTGGTTCATCTTGTTGGCCGATGCTGGGCATGCACCCGCTCCATTGGGAGAATGTGATTTGGGTTTGTGAGAGAATGCAGCAGAATGTTTGAATGAATTTTGTGTGGAAGAGGGAGGAAGGGTCTGGGGAAGCATTGATGGTGATGATCTTGAAGGATCAGTTGATGGAGGTGTGGGGAGATTAACAGGAGCAGAAACATTCGGATGAAGGTGATTACTGGCTGTAATAAGGTTGATATCAGCAGTTGGGAGAGCAGGAGAGGTGGCACTGGCGGTAGGTGTGACAACACTAGTGGATGAAGATAGATTACTTATTGGGAAAGGAAGAGTGCCAGCAGTGGCCATGGCAGCTGTCTCAGCCTCTGGCACAGGGTTCTCAATGTTAACTATATTCAACTCCCGTAATGTGTTTGTTAATTCCTCATGTGAGATGTCAGCGTCATCTCTCAGTGTGCCCGCGCGGGAGGTGTGCTTGGCCCACTCGTGTTCATCGCTACTTTTATTGGAGTTCCTAGATTGGTTTTCACTTCTATATGTTGATTCGGAATGTGTGTGTGCTCCAGTGTCATCTGTGGAGTCCTGTGACATCTGGGACTCTATGGACCACTGCGGGGTCAAATCAGCATTCAGTCTCTTGCCCAGTGCTAGGTTAGGAAACCTTTCTCTAACTGTATCCCTATCACTAAGTGTTCTCACAAGGGGCTCATTTTCTGAGGCTTGTGTGTGTGTCTCAGCCGGAGTGGATGCTGCATCCTCAGCAGTCCAGTTCCAAGAGTCATTGTTAGTGAAGCTCTCCTCAATCACATTAGCATTTTGCTGAGCAGCATGCTGTCTCTCCTCCCAACCCCAATCCCAGTTGTCTTCCCAACCATCCTGTTTCTGCTTTGGATATCCCTGTTGTGGAGTTTGTTGTGTGCGATAATAAGCGTGCTGATAGCCTGCAGCCTGGCCTGGGTTGCATTGGTACAGCTGATTGCTGTTATTCTGGACATACTCTGGTTGCTGATAGTTGGGCGAATATGGCATTTGCCAGTATTGCTGGGTCACTGCACCAGTGTTGGGGGGTGCAGCACCAGGGTAATTCTGGTACATTGCTTGCTGGTTGCCGCTTTCCTGGTATTGCTGAAACAATTTGTGAAAGGACCCAGTCAGTATTTTTGATTGTCATGAGTATTGGTGGTTTAATTTTGGAATAATGTGGCACAAATTGAGTGAAAGTTGTCATAGGATCTAATGTGTAATTAATATTGTATGTAGGCAATTGTAAAATCGTTGGTGATTGGTTTCAGCTTACAGAACTTATTATATTTGTCACAATTAACTTATTGGTATAAATGATAAATGTAAACAATGTCATCGATAATCAAGTGCGGTTGGACCACGTCAATGAGCCCGTAACGTACACAACTCACCGGAGCATAGGACGCGCCCTCTGGAGTCGCTCCTGGCGCTCCCTCCGGCCTCTTCATCCACGACATGCTGTCTCTAGTCGCACTTACGTAACATTCCTACTCAAACATATGTTACAATCACTGCAAAGCTCACATTCGCGTTAAACAATCGGCTGCAATGCCCACTCAAAAACAGACAACCGTGCTTATCTCTATAACTCTACGATTAATAATAATTTTTGTGCGTTATTTATGACTCGTATTACGCACCTCTTGTTATATTTTATAATTTAGAAAGTACATTGTTGACAGTCATTCATCGATCGAATCATCGAGTGGTCGTGCCCCGTTGGCAACTTGCTATCTCCTCGAGTACTCACAGATTGTATTATTCCTTCTGCCGTAGTCTATGGTCAGCAATCATGCCAAAGTGCACTATGTGACCTGCGCTGACAAAGGCCGATGATGACATTGCAATATGAAGCACGAAGAAATGGAATATCCAGCACTAGCCCATAACTTATCCAACATATTAAAACTTTATTCTAATTTTAATCTTTTTACAAAAATCAATTCAAATTAGTTAACCATTATTTTAATGTACACATTATATTAGTTTAGTTCGAGAAAGACAGATGTCACTAAGTTAACTGTGAATTTTACGCATATTTGACGTTATACTTATAGTGTTATCTTTGTTCGGCCAGGTGGGAAAATGCAGGTCTCCGCAGCAACGATGTTACTAGGAGGCCGCCGCTTAAGTCATAGGTTCATAGTCTCGTGTAGTTCAGTATGTCGTGAAATTGCATAATTTGTAGTCATAAGGTGTAACATAAGTTTGAGATTATTTACCTTTATACAGGTTAAATACTCGAGCAAGGCGGCCAAGCCGGAGATTCCTCGCAACCCTCTGAAAAATGTATACACAGCCAACCAACAAAAAGGGAATGGGGTTGTGTATGACAGAAAACCATTTAAATTGAAATTAGAAAAAGGGAAAACGTATCATTGGTGTCTGTGTGGAAAGTCCAAGTCACAACCGTTATGTGATGGAACACACAAAGATATATTTCTGAAGATCACACTCAGGTGTGTATGATGTTATTGTGTTGTGGTCCTCAGAGGGAATGTGAAATGACGTGTTTTTTCTTGTGTCGTAGACCCATCAGGTTTGTCGTGGACAAGACCCAAGACTATTGGCTGTGCAACTGCAAGCAAACCAAGAACCGGCCGTTTTGTGATGGGACACACAAACAGAAGGACATTCAGGAAGCAACTAGCATCAAAGTGTAGCATGCACTACTATTTTTATTAGTTTTACAATAACTGTAGTATTATGCAATATGTTTTGTTTACTTTGTGTACATATTTCCAGTGACTCCCAATAGAGGGGCTGATCGGTTGTCAGTGTTATTCATTTTTTTTTAAATATAGAATTAACTTCATTTTGTTTTATTCATGCCTTTATTAATTAAGTTAATCCTAGTAGTAGCCGACGTGATTTGTTTCTAACATTTCCGTAGTGACTTCATCTTCGTCAGGTGGAACGCTCATCAATTCGATTAAGATCACTCATGACTGACGATTGTAGTAAAGTCCATAGCTTAGTTTAATTTAAAAAAATAAATGTCAAAACGTCAGTTGTCACGTCGCAGTATAAACCTATATTATCAGTGAACAATATATACTAAACGTGATTTAAAAGAAATAGTAAATAAGTATTCTGAAATTAAATATTTCGATATCTAACTTTTTGTTTGAATGGTGTTGCTGTTTTTGGGGAGTAGGAAATGTGAATCAAATATACATTCTGTGGCAGACTATTGTTTCGTACTCTGAATGATCATTCCGTCCGCGGCGCTCGGTCCGCACGGTTGTCTTCGTTGTTGCCGTTTTAGCTTTTAAAAACTTTAATTGTAGTTTAATTTAATGTTATTGAAACAACAAATTTAATATATAAGAATACAGGTTTTATAAACACAATGTGCACGCCGAAGTTTTTCACTCGGGAAGAGTTGAAGTCGAGGAATCACAGGAACGATGCTGTCCTCGTCATTAGCAACTGTGTCTACGATGTCACCAAGTTCCTTGAAGAAGTACGTATGCCCCCGTGACCCTCGTTTATCGCATATTCATTGAGCAAGGTCCAACTGACATTAGCAACGGCCTTGTAGCCGGCGGATCGCGGACTCGTCAGCGCAGCAGTCGATGTTTGCTTTTGTGATGTGCCTTTATATCGACGATTAAGAAAAGCATTAATATTTTTGTTTTATTCTAGCAATCGGTGTGCTCGAACCAGCAGATCGTATATCGTATTGCAAATGACTTCTCTTATTGCTCTTTATTAGAGAATTATGCACGCTGATGTTATGGCCACCATATCCGAGTATGGCTTCGGTGTATTATTGATAGCAGTCACATAATGCATTGTTTGCTTATAAGGCATAGGATTAGTATGGTGCGCGCCATAACAGGTGATCAGGGAGCTCAGACGAATGACCAAACATATATTGTCATACTTTTGCTTATTAAATAAAATAATGTTTCCAAATAATAGCTATTAAATAAGAAAACCCACAATTTCTTTATAATAAAAGAACGAAATAAATATGTAACGTAATAATTCGCTTTGGCACATATTGCCAGTGCGGCAAGGAATCTCAATAAATGGGCGACATTCCACCCATTATTAAGATGCGGCGTGACGATCCGTGAGAGGAATTTTAATATGTACTCTAATGAATATTAACGTCGGGCGCAGCATCCCGGCGGGGAGGAGGTGCTGCTCGAGAGGGCGGGGCAGGACGCCACGGAGCCGTTCGAGGACGTCAGCCACAGCTCGGACGCGCGGTGAGTGCTCGAGGCCGCAGAGGGAGGCGTGGGGCGCCGCTCGCTCACGTGCGTTCGTTGCAGGGCGCTCATGGCGAAGTACAAGATCGGCGAACTGGTGGAGGCTGATCGCGCGCAGGTCAAGGCGGGCTTCTCTGCGCAGTGGAGCAATGACCAGCCGCAGGAGCAGGCCAAGTGCGTAGTCGGCTAGTGTCTGCACTACAAACGAACTTGCATTATCTTACTAACGACTTGGCTGACAAATAACTTAAAAAGACATAACTGCTTTAACCAGTATGCTTAATGCGAGTGTGTAATGTATCGAGCTTGTTTGTTTGTTTTCAATAATTGGCATTAATGTAATAAATAATATTGCACAAAATTGGTTGGTTATTGTTGGAGCTCCTAGTCTTGGTATGTCGTGATGAGTTGGGTTGTTGCAGTGCTTGGACATCGTGGCTGACTCCTCTGCTGCTCGGTTTGGCGGCCACCTTACTCTATAGATACTTATTTATATAAGCACAGCAAACGTCGTAAGACTGGATTACAGGGAAACAGTGCTCATGTCACCAAACTGAACCATATTCACCCCCATCTTAACACCAACTCCATCATTTATACTAAGTCCCTTGACTGCGACGGGAGTAAAAGCACTTACTGTTAATAATAAGAATGAAAGAAGCACATCATACAAATATTGTTCCATTGAATAGCTCATTGATTTCACTCAATGCAAATGCTAATAACGAATTTCAATGCATTTCATAAATAAAGTTATATATGTTTGATCTTGTGTTATTATTCGAGATGTAATGTGATGGTATGATGTGCTCACCACCAATGCGCCAATTCCCGCCAACTTTCCTGTTAAAATAGCTACTATATTAAGTTTTCTCACTATTTTTAGTTTCAAGAAAATATAATTTAAACTAACTGTGAGTACTAAGATTACGTATTCAGGAGTAGTCTTGCACATGTGTTGGCAACTTGAATGTCCGTATTCGCTTTGTGTGGTCGGGGGTTGCTTTTCTATGATATAAATATATTTTAAAAGACTCCCCACTTTCCCTGGCCGAACACTTGTGACCATTGCCTCAATAAATACATACACTTTGAGGTTATTTCTAAGCTGATATATTCGCGTACCTGCTTGAAAGTAATTGGAATCCCTCGAGTGCCGCCTCACTGGCTTAACTAATACCTGTCACCAGTTGGAAGCTGCTGGAACACATGTTCACTCGTCTTCAGCCCTCATAGGAGCTTCACTGACTGTGGGAAAGAGAGGGACGAAAATTGACAGATGGTATAGTAGACAGTGGTTGTGTTATTATAGCATACTTAGTACAGTTAAAGTGAGGGATGGCTCTGTTCTGATATAGCATTCGTGTGGGTCAGGCGTTTGTGATGCGCAAATCAATATAAGTGCCAATATGTCAGTATTAGTAAATAACTCTCTCCACGACAGTGGCGAAGACGAACAAACCCGTGATCGCGCCAATAGTGAGTTGAATATATGGCGGCGAACTGTGGCCCGAATGACAGTAGTACTTTAAACTTTGTGGTCTTCACCAGGAGAAGAAATTGACAATTTATTAGCAAGGTTACCGCAGCTGGAGCAACATTTCGAGTTACATCGCAAGATCGGCGAAGGCACGTTCAGTTCTGTCTACCTGGGCTCCCTGAAGGCGCACCGGGATTTACCTTTACATCGACGGCGTTTATTCGCCATAAAACATTTAGTGCCCACTTCCCATCCGTCCAGGATTGAACAAGAGCTGAAGTGTTTGAGAGAAATCGGGTAAGTGTCTATTTACATCGTATATTCCTCATTACGTCCACATTATGTATCCTCGTGTTGCAGTGGCAAAGACAATGTGATAAATGTGGAGTTGTGTCTTCGGAACCTGGACACCGTGGTGTTTGTGATGCCGTACATACCTCACAGGAGGTTCTCTGTAAGTACATGGAGTGCTTTGTATGCTATTATGAGGAGACAACGGCATGCTCGTGTCGCAGGAGTATGTCAACCTGATGGACGTGGAGGAGATACGCCGGTACATGAGCGCATTGCTGGTGGCTCTGCGGAGAGTCCACTCCATGGGGGTGATACATCGGGACATCAAGCCAGGCAATTTCCTCTATGACAGAGTAGGCCAGAGGTGTGTGCTGCATTTGCTTGTGTGACTCAGTGCTGTGGCCTGATGGCATGAAATCCTTGTTTTATATTACAGATACCAGTTGGTGGACTTTGGTCTGGCCCAGAGGGTCATCACAGCACTACCTCCGGGCCGAAAGAGACTGAGAGATGAGGTAACAATAAGCATTTAATTATGTGAAGTGTTAATAATGCCCACTGTTTGTGGGGTTAAGAGATAGTTATATTTTGCAAGTGCCTCAAATGAATTGCATGTGTACAAATTAAACAACAGTCATCAATGGCTCCTCTTTCTCAGACACTGATCACATTTAAAGGAATAACCCTGATTATTTATAATATGCATAGAATGGTGACGAAGGACCTCCTGCCAAGAAATCCACTCGGATGAGCCTGCCTCCGACCTCTATCACCACAGAACTCGCTCTGCAGGTGAGTGCGGTGCACCAGAGACGGTGTCGCTGCTCGGGTGGTGCTCGTGTCTGCCAGAGATGTTCGAGACTGTGCTCGTGTAGAGCCGCACGTGCTGGAACAGCAGGCTACCGAGCACCTGAAGTGCTGTTGCGAGTGCAGCAACAGGGGCCTGCGCTGGACCTCTGGGCAGCCGGAGTACTTCTGTTGGCCGCCGCCATCCCGCGATCTCCGCTGGCCGCCACGCCGCGTTCAGACCTTGCCGCGTTGGCGCAGTTGACGGCCTTGCTGGGAGAGCGTGCAATGTCCAACGCAGCCCGGGCGCTTGGTCGCCGCCTGGTGTTGTCTAGAACACCGCGAGGTATCTGTCTGCGCAGGCTGTGCCGTTATGCGCGTGAGGGTCAACTATCTCATGAACAATCCCAAAGGCGCTGTGAGAACTGTGCACTGTCTGAAGAAAACTGTCTCTGTCTGGAGCTCGACCAAGATGTGAGTGATTTGTTACTCTGCCTGGTATTCAAAGCTTTCGTTAGTTCATAGACCATTCACTTTCCAGCCGGCTGAAATTCGTGCTGGCGCCAGATGGGCGGGTCTGCCGGATGAGCTGTTCTCACTGCTGTACCACCTGTTGGAGCCAGACCCGAGCCGTAGGATCACAGCCGACCAAGCACTCAGACACCCCTTCATCACGGCGACATACCCCTCTCAGTTCTATTCCTCCTGATTGTGAATGTGTTGTATGTTTGTTGGCAACACATGTCTACTATTTATGAAGTTGCTTTGCAATAAACGATTATGAGCACCATATTAGACAATTTGATGCACATTTGAAGGAAAGGAGTCAAACATTTAAAAATTCAATAAGTATATTCATTCACTCATTCACCCATTGCAACTCACTATCACAAATGTTTCATGCATTTCACTTGTCAGTTTTTCCAAAAGTTAGGGTTCTCTTGCAATCGCCTTTCAAAGTTTTGATACCATGTGTGGAGATTGTTGAGAGGCACATAACTGACACCTGGGGTTGGGCTCATCTGGTCCTGTGTCACGGCAAATGATGCCACAAAGTTGACCAGAGACTCCAACATCTTCTGAGCAAACAGCATGTGTGAGTCTGCTTGCTGCGCCTGCGGACGCAATTCACGTGAGAGTTAGACATGCAGCAGCCATTGAGTGCACACACACATCAATACTTACAACTGAGGACGCCAGAAGAGCGACATTGGCTTCTGGTTCTATGGCTACTCCGATCTGTGCGTTGTGGCATATCTTTTGATTGCCGAAAGTGCTACTGAACTGCGTATTGGCTGCACAAACAATGTTTTCATATTATTACAATGTATACTCCGGCCGCGAATGCACGTGTTCTAATACTCACTTGACAATTCATGCAATTTCTTTAAATTTGATATCTTAAATATAGCCGATGGCTTGTTGTTGGAGATGTGGCCGAGCAGCTGCCAGTTGGGCGGCGCCATGGGGTCCGGCCAGCTCCAATAAACCATCCCCACTGTCCCAGCCGGCAACGGCACAGAACCCGTTAAAAATAATACCACATGGTTTATACTATCCGCCTCCGGGATGGTCACCAGGAACTGTGTCTCCGACAACTGCGTGAAGTCCGTCTGCACCTGAGCGACAGCAATCACCATCCATTAAGGAAATGCCAACCAACCTTACACACAATCGATGAAACCAAAACGCATACCAATCTTCCAGATACGACCAATCCGAATGCATTGAACATTATTTAATTTGACGGACACTAAACCGGCCACTGCGAGCTTTCTAGTACCCTACGAGGCATAACAAAAACATTACTGACTTATGGACAGTGAGTAGTCTAGCTAGAGCAGTGACTTTTCGTCACTTAGCGGCATCTGCCTTTCTCGAACAAAACTAATGAAAAGAGGCACACATTTTTGATAACAATTTATGAAAATCCTAATAGTTTATTCACACATCTGTTTGTAATAATGCACGAATAAAAGAAAAAGTGAATATTTTTATAACACCGATATTAATGACTGCAATATGTCGGTCGGCTCGGTTTGTCGCGCTCATAGATCATCTTCGAATAAAAAATGATAAAAGACGAAGGTCTACTACTCCATAGTAGATTTAAATAGTTTTAAAGTAAAATGTTTGTACAATATTAACATTTAAGTTATTTTAGTATGAAATAATCTTATCACATGATCTCAAAGAGTGATTATGGTTGTAACAAAGCAATAATTTCTCCTAGTTTGAACTAAAAATGCTGTGATGTATGTAATCTTAACGCAGAATATATATAAATATCGCTGTTGACATTAAACAAATATATCAAATAGCGATTATGATAGACATAACTTTCCAACACAGTTTCATAAAAATGAAGCAACGAAGATCTTACTCGTTCAGCTCTTTTAGGATTAACATTTAGATGCTACTAGCGGCAGGGGGATGTGGGGGGGCATTTGCTGGTCCTGATGTCTTATGGAACAATAAATAATATAAAATCGCATAAATTATATAGAAGGGAGCCCTGTAACTGTCTCATGGAATTTAGTGGTTAAGTGATACTTTAGAGACCAAGTAATCGAAAGCCGAAATAACATAGTGAACATGGCGACCGCTGAAGTTACTTCGACGACCGCTATGTTTGAAAACCCAATTTAAATTGAGGCTGCAAGTGAAAATCGACCCATAGTCCTTTGTTATCTCAGTGTAAAATATGGTAGCACTGATTAGACGCTTAAGGTCACCCGTCAAGCGGTTGCGACTATCATGATGGATCGGCTGCTACGTAGTCAGAATATTATATAATTCACGTCTTTTAATAGAAATCTGGTACAATCAAGATTAATAATGCACCAATTTCCGCGCAGAGATATCTAAAATAATGGATACTATGTTCAGTTTGCAAATATGCCAGGCAATGTGACCTCAGCGCGATCAGAGCGATGACGGAAAATTCCGTTTTGTTTTCAGCAAATATTGGGTTCAGTGTATAACGGCTGAAGCAAGGCCGAAGCACTTACCACTTGCACATATGAATGTAGATAAATAGACGAACTGAATAAAAAACCAAATGTATTTTACAGTGAATTTATTTTCAACAAATTGCTTAAAATAATGCAGGCGAAGGGAGATAACGGCCCAAATTAATACTATAATATATTTTTCTATTAAATAATGAGGTGTAACTAGCGACATATAAAGGAACCAATTGTGTTACTTTACTATAACTACATATATCCGTATATAATAATATAATGTCTAAAACGAATACTGTAAAACATAATTTGGCTCTCAGCTCAATAAGCGATAAATGCAGCTCGTCTCAGAGACAGATAACAAGCAAATAAACGATAACGAGTGTAGTATCGTCTCGAGTGTCACGCCTTCAATACATTAAATTATATCACAAAAAACAAATACTTCGAAATACTGAATCCAGGAGATTCCAAGCGGCGTCGGCGTCCTCATCTGCCAGCGTTACTATAGTTAATTATTGTTCAATCCCGCATGTACGGGTAATCGATATCGCAGAGCGGCTCGAACGTCTCCTTGATGCTCTGCGGGGTTGTCCAGCGCGTCACGTAAGTGGGCCCGCCCGCTTTGTCGTTGGTGCCCGACATGCGTCCGCCGCCGAACGGCTGCTGCCCGACCACAGAGCCCGTCGACTTGTCGTTTACGTAAAAGTTGCCAGCCGTGCTCTTGAGTGCTTCGTACGCTTCCTGCAGAAAACACTGATCCTGTGCGAATATGGCGCCCGTGAGCGCGAACCTCGTGGAGCTGCCGACCAGCGCGAGCGT
The DNA here is from genome assembly GCA_028551675.1 of Tineola bisselliella. NCBI lineage: Eukaryota > Metazoa > Arthropoda > Insecta > Lepidoptera > Tineidae > Tineola > Tineola bisselliella. Next base: position 22,801 of record JAPWLS010000717.1, on the reverse strand, counting down.
CTCCTTCAAGTCATTGTCGTCGTAGACGTACACCGTGAGCACTGGCCCGAATATCTCCTCTGTCATCAGCCTATCAAGCGGGTCACAGGATTCTATGATGGTTGGCTCCACGAAGTAGCCTTTGCTGTCATCGAAGCCACCTCCCCCGATGATAGTTGTGTTTGAGTTATCTTTGGCGCCCTTGATATAGCCAGTGATGCGGGCGAACGCCTTGTCGTCGATGACTGCGCCCATGAACGTGGAGAAGTCACTCGGGTCTCCCACCTTCAGCTTATCTCTCTCCTCCAAAAGCCCCTTTTTGACATCTCCCCACAGTGACTTGGGCACGTACATTCTTGAACAAGCAGAACACTTCTGCCCACAATATTCAAAGGCAGATCTGATGGTACCGTTGACCACAGACTGGACATCTGCAGACGGATGAATAAAGTGATAATTTTTGCCACCGCACTCTCCTATGAGTCTCGGATAATTCTTGTACTTCTCCAAGTTTTTGCCGACAGCGTTCCAAATCCAATTGAAAGTGGGGACAGAGCCTGTGAAGTTGACGCCAGCCAGGTAGGGTGATGCAGTTATTGTAGTTCCAAAAGTGGGACCATCAGCTGGAACAAAGTTGACCACTCCAGGTGGAAGACCCACTTCACGCATGATGTTGAATATCTTCCAATTCGACAGCAGAGCCGTATCAGAGGGTTTCCAGATCACACTGTTGCCCATGAGAGCTGGAGTGTATGCCAAGTTGCCACCAATGGCTGTGAAATTGAAGGGACTAATGGCAGCAATGAATCCGTCAATTCCTCTGAATCTGACCGAGTTTTTGGTGACACAGGGGTTCTCAGAAATGGGCTGGTACTTGGCATTCTCCTTGAGGAAGTAAAGGTTGAACCGGAAAAAGTCAACAAGCTCTGCAGCTGAGTCTATTTCGGCTTGAATGACGGTTTTGCTCTGACCAAGCATAGTCGCCGCATTAAGGGTGTGTCTGTGTTTGGTGGCCATGTAGTCGGCGGCTCGCTCCCACATCTTGACTCTCTCCTCCAATGGAGTGCGGTCCCACTTGACCTGCGCAGCCACAGAGGTGTCGATGGCCTTCTGTATGGTCTTCTCGCTCGCGTAGTAATACTTGGCGATCTTCTTGCCGTGCGCGTGCGGCATGACTTGGTAGCGCGGCTCTCCATCACGTATTTCCTGATCGCCGATGATTATTGGCACCTCCTCGCAGACGTCCGCTAGCCTGTCGAGCTCGGCTTTCAGTTCGGAGCGCTCTTTGGAACCCGCTCGGTACTCCAGGACGGGCTCATTCTTAACACCGAAGTCCTCGAACTTTGGCAGCACCACGACGCTGGAGGCACAGCGTTCGAGCTCGCGCACTCGCCGCGTTGTTCGCGCACATAGAGTCAACATGGCGGTCTCGAAGACGGAGCGATCACTAAATGCTTTGGGACGACTCGGCTCGAGGAAGCGTTACGTAAATCGTCGCAGGTTACGTGCGCGTCGAGCGAGCGCGGCCTTCAATTGACGGAGCGTACTAGAGTGAGACACTGCCTACGCAATCACCACAGAATTAGCGACGAACTATTTCGGCCTTCACAGAAACACATCGCGCGCGAGCCCCGAAACACTCACCAAATAACAAAAACAAGCCAATTGCCAATTGGTCGACCCGATTGACTCACTGCCAAGGAGACAGCTGATCCCGCAACCATAGATTTTGAGATTATTATTGTCTATTATGTTATCCTTGTCTGACGCGGTTCTTGCGAACCATTTAACGGGAAAATCGCAAACACAAACCAAGACAGGAAATTGGTATTCGTATCGTAATTGACGTTCGTATTTAGCGAAGGCTTTTCGCAAAAATATTAAGGTTACCAAAAATGTACACAGTCGACGTTCGAGGCGGCACTCGGGCTAGTCTGCTCCGAATAGGCCTGCGCATGTCGAGAGCCGATGCGCAATTTTAACCGTAATTTAGAAAATACAATAAGCGTGGCCTCCTCGGCCCGACAGCATCTTCAGATATTGATCATTCCAAAGCATATTACATTATGTAATGTTTGCTTAACTATTAATTTATCAGTTTGTGGAATCTTTATGGAAATGGGAAAGTGATAACACCCATTCTCCTAACATATATATATCATTGTCACATAACACAACTGCAATAATAGAGCAGCAATCCATTACGCCGCGTGCGCGAAGTCCCAACGAAGGAACAATCGTCATTGTGTTTATACACATTTGAATAATGCTTCAGAACCTTAAATTATATGCGGTAGTTGTTGGCAGTACACTTTTCAGTAAACGACAGTTGCGTTTGAAATTTGGTCAATTTTCGCAATTAATGCCATTTTACAGTCGCACGTCTGAAAAAAATCCCATTTAAGAAATGTAAATAATTATTAAGAATAAGTAGAGTCGTCGGCTTTCTGGCTGGGTTTTGCGGAAGATGCTTTTTGCACCAACATGAATGAAAACAATGTGTTAATGTATAAAATACATGTATTTCGGTATAAAAAATGTACGCCTCGGTCGGGCCTTGGCAGATGTCGGCGTTAAACCAATTACAACTAATAAATGCAGTGCCAGTACACATGGTATCACATACTACAGTCATGGCGATTGCTCACACCCCTCTCGTCCCACATATACAATAGCAATAACATTAATTGAGCAACACACACTGCCCCCTTCAGAACAGCAAGTCAGTCCTCATGTCTCTGGAGTGCGAGAAGCTCCTGGCGTCGTTGACAGGCGACGAGCACCTCTCCTCCTTCACGCCTGAAACACACCAACAGACAGTGGCAGCACCCACCGGCGAGTCGGGCGAAACATGCGATTCAGTGATATTTACCATTGTCATAGCAATTGAGCGGTGGTCTGCTCACTCCCAGCGCGAACGTGTCTGCTGTACTTTTGCACGGCTGGTAACTGCTCAACGACCTGCCTGAAACGCACGCCATGTGTGTTTGTGTTATTGATTGGTAGCAAGAGCAAGACTCTCACGTTCAGTGCTCACCATTGTTCTGCAGAATGTTCTCGTCATCCACCAGCGACGTCTCGGAAGGGTACTCAAACGTCATCGTAAGGGAATCGTCGAACTGCAGTTTCAACTGAAAAGTACGCCATGTGTTACGTGAGTAAAGGGGGACTCTATTAGTATTATGCTGGAATGGTCACCTTTTGTATCCTGTCCTTGTTATTGGTGGTGAGCGAGGAGCGGCCGTTGATGAGCACGTTGTCGTTGACGAAGCGCACGGCGAGCGGCGACGGCGACCGCGGGGCCTCACCATCGCTCTCCGTGCACAGCTCTGGCCGCAGCACCACCACGCCCGGGTCCCCCGCCTGCGAACACGCGCACCGCATTCGCACTTGCTTTGCACTCTTCCTCCACGATGATGGTCACCTCTCACCTTCAGTCTGTCCTTCTTGCTCGCCTTCAATATCAGTCCATCGTTCTCGATGTAGTCGGGGACTTCTTTGCGCGACGAGAAGTCGAACACGATGGAAGTGCCACCATTGCGACGAAAATCGGATTCCGGCAGAGACCGCCCGCGCTCTATCTTCGCATTGCTGATTTTGGAACATTTGAACTTCTGCGGCGAATCTGATCTCGGTTCTGGCGACTCCGTTGTCTGAGCTTGAGGCTCCGGCGTTGACGACCGCCTTTCAAACTTTTCTAATATGTTTGCTAGTGGTGTCTTACACTCTTCTTTGGTGCGTGCACGTGGCTCCACTGGGGCGGATGGCGGATCTTTCCTCTCATGGTCGGTCAACTCAGGCGCGATGTACTTGCTCAGTGCCTCGTCGACCGTGTCTGTCGCCTCCTGGACAGGCGGTGCAGCCGGCATGGGCTTTATGACGCCGATACGACGAGGTGAGCTTCGAGATCGACATAACAGTACAGAGTTGAATGCAGATGTTGTCATTGCAAACATGTGTGTGGTGCTCTCCGTGCGTCTTGGTGGTGCTGGTTCGAATTTCCTTAATGTGGACCTCACCACATCGGGAGGAGGGCGCTCTGTCTCTCGCAATAGGGGCGCAGGTCTCAGAGGAGGTCTACATCTAGTAGGGGGTAGCCCAGAGGGCACTGGCGTCACAGGGAGAGGTGCATCATCTAATCTGCTGAGAGCGTCAACAGAGCGCGCTCTCTTGACGGCATCTCGTCGTATATCTTCACGTATTACGGGCGCGGGGTTAGACACGGGTCGAGGACGGGGAGCGAGAGGGGGTCGCTCTAGTAAATGCTCCAGAGAGGTGGCACGACGTAGAACTGAGGGACGTCTTTTGGGCGCTTCTCGGAGCGCTAGACTGAGGTAGCGCGACTTGAGCCTCTTGACGATTCCTGGTCCGTATTGAAGTTCCTCATCATCGTCATCTTCAGTCTTGGTCATAGCAGATGCATTTGTGGGATTGGTGGTGGCCGCAGGAGGAGGTCTGCCTGCCCGTCTCTGCAATAGCTCCCTCTTCCATGGTGGGAGTGCTGCTGCAGATGTGCCTGTGAGAAATGCCACAACATTGAATTATCTGAGACTTATATCATGACTCATCAATTACAATCTGACAATGCACATTGCATCTTAGTAATAAAATATATAATAATGAAACCAATATGCAGTTAGGTTTCACTATTGAATACTCAGTTGAAACATTAGCAATATTCAGGCAGAACAATGCAAGTGTGATCGCGAAATGACAAGTTTTTGACAAAAATGCTCCTAAACCAGTTATTACAAAGTCGTGTTAGGACTGACCTGAGTCCAGGGGGCACTCCAGCGCCGTCTCCACCATCATTATGCGTCAGAAGCCCCTCCTATGAACAAAATGTTGATTCATTACAAACAGGAAGTGATTATAATTTAATCATGCCTCTGTTATCACGGCCCCCGCTGCCATGCTGAATGTATGAGCCGCGACCCTGTGTAACGGGATAATGTGGGATTCTCACCTGCTACAGATCCATCGATGCCATCTTTATAGGACTCGTTCATACAATTATAAGTTGCGTTTAATCCGAAGCGGAGACATTCGCTAAGGCCTAATCGCGTTTCGAAAACGAAAGTATACAAAATTTAGCCAACAGACGCACACGCGGATCACTGCGCTTCCTATATGACCACAGCACGCCAATATGCAGCGCTCGTCACTACAATATACACTCGTGGCAGTGTTATCGATTGTGCGACACGATAAATCGACACTTAGCAAATAAATAATTATCTCAAGATACGGTACAACGGCCGACACGAACCAACGCGACAAACGTCAAAGTAGAACTGATCGAGCGATTGAATGGAAATAACATTCCGACTGAACGATGAACATGTTAAGCGAATGGTTTCTTCGTTGTTTCATTGAAGGCGATGTCATAGTTTATTTTTCAAATTACTTTATCTAATTTTCTTCTAGAATGGATAATTCTCAATGCCAAATTATTATCATATCATTAAAATAGGACTAGAAAGTTTAAAAGTACGTCAGCATGTTTAAATTGAGAGGATACGCACTTTCATAGAAGTAATTTTTATGTTTGCCTGATTGATTAACCTGCATGGTTACTGGCATCGCTCTGCTCCTGAGACCCGCAGATGTCATATACATAATGGCAGTGGCGGCCTTACCCATTGCGAGGCCCCGGGCAACAGGTCTTTGTGAGGCCCTTTGTCCGTCGTGAAAAATATGTGTGCGAAAGTAGATCTGGTTGTTTGGTTTAGGTATTTGACAAGAAGTGCTAAAGTTACAAATAAATAAAACTTATTTAATAAAAAAACGGTAAAAGGCGTATGCTTGTTAAGTCCTTAATTTTCCCCCTTATCGATTATGCCGATATCTGTTACCCAGATATTACTGAAGAACTACTTAACAAGCTGGACAGACTCCTTAACATGTGTATTCGCTTTGTTTTCTGTTTGCGTAAGTTTGATCATGTGTCTAATTTTCGCGATGAGCTCATGTGGCTTAATATACGTTTCCGCAGATCCTTCCATCTTCTTTATAACCTTTATAACTTCCTTTACAACCCTAATGCCCCCAAGTACCTGAAAGATCGCTTTAAATTTCTCTGCGACGCACACGATCGTCCACTTCGTTCCACACAAAGCAAGCAACTTCAAATCCCTACCCACTCTTCCAGTCTTTACGCAGATTCCTTTACTGTGGCTGCTGCTCGCCAGTGGAACAGACTGCCTCTTGTGATCAGACAGGCCGCCACCATAAACAGTTTTAAAAACAATCTCCATAAGCACTTCCTACATAAACAGAATAACAAGACCCTTTGACATAATTATAAGTATATTTATATTGTCATATTATATTTATTTGGTGTAATTATTTATTAATAATCCAAATTATTTGTGTATTATTTTGTATTTATTCTATTATTTTACTTTTCTGTACTATTAACATCACCGCTCACATCTCCCAAAGGTTAACTGGCAGAAAATGCCTTAAGGCATTAAGTTCGCCTTTTGTAATTTTTTAGTACAATAAAGAATTTATTATTATTATTATTATTATTATAAAAAAGTATCACGAGGCCCCTGCAAGAGCGAGGCCCCGGGCGATTGCCCCGTTCGCCACCCCCTAAGGCCGCCACTGCATAATGGTTCGGTGAACGTTTGGAGCAGAAAATGCGCTATTAAGTAATATTAATGGACTTCACTGGCATGTCCCGCGTCTTAACGGAGTATGAACTGAGATTGCTGGCAACATAATAAAAATTATGTTTAACAAATTCAATGTAAAACAAAAGTCGCCGATGAACTGTTTCGGATCTATAATATAATACTTTCACAATTAATAGATCGCAATTTTGTCCATCAACTTTATGCCATAGGAACAAAAAATAAAATGAAAATAAAACCTAACCCATATCATGGACTATGGCTCCAAGCGTTCTAAATCATAAGAGTTTTGATACACGCATAAATTATATGTTGATGGTGATAAGTATATTCGAGGGATTCGCAGCCGAAACCAGCCACTCCCAACAGAGACTAAAAGACAATGAAATGCCTGGTTAATGGTTGAAGTCACAGATTATAGAACAAATCAAATATTCTGCGTCGATGTAGAAAATGTACAAAAAATAAAGGGAATTTCGATATTCCTCGGCTCTGACGAACATTTCCTCGCTCGTCATTCCCCAATGTGCGTGTGTGCGTGTGTGTGTATATTAGGTTATATTGTGTGGCGCAATAATAATAATGAGCGGAACGGATCTTCCGATGCGGTGTTAATATAAAACGATGAATATGAAATACGGCGATAGAAGACACCGCATTAATCACAACAACATGCTGCGTCATGTTCGCGGGAAGTGTGCCCGACGCCCGACGCCCGACGCGCGCGCCCTCTTCCGAGAAACAACTAAATGAAAACCTACTTTACTAGAATGGGCGTGCTGGAACATTTTGGCGTTAATTAAAATTCCTCGCATAATGACAAATGATAGCTCGACCCTCGCGTCAGAGTGACTGAGTGAGTGAGTGACTTACGTAAGGATCTCCTCCGGACTCATTACAACAGGAAAAATACATTCACTTTTTAATTAGTACAATGCGGTTACATAATAAAACAATGTCTAATTATTTGCACATTTATTGTTGTCCAATAACAACAACACACACACCAACACAAACACATCCGTTGTCATGGAAACCAGCACTTAATACTGTCAAATGCAATCAGAACGGGCCGAGCGGAATAATGTCTTCGCCTAGAAATGCGTGTCCGCGCGCCCGTTGCTGCATTCCGCCACTTCCGACAAATTGCTCATGTCCGTGGGCAGCGCTCGTCGCGGACGACCCGCACGCCGCGACGAGGCCCGCAACGACACGCGCTCCACGCACGAACCCACCGAGTCATCACGGGTCTGTTCTGGTGAGTCCCGTCCCCCTCGGGTGCCCCGATCTCGGCGTGGTCCCCCGCCGCAGAACATCTTGAGGAACACGCGTCTGAACTTCTCACCGAAGGTCACGTAGATGAGGAAGTTGACACTGCTGTTGAGCATCACCAGCAGGTTGCTTACTTTCACGAGCGGATCGAGGCCGGCCAACTCGCCTCCATAGAACGCCTCGTACGTGTTCGTCACCAGCGGCAACAGGTTGCACAAGAAAAACACCAGCACCACCCCGAGCAGCATCGACGCGAGCCCGAGCTCTCGGCGGGCACCTCGCGACAGCCGCGCTCTTTCCGCAGCAGCGCGGCGCACACGCACTGCTATGCGTGCGTTCATCACAGCGAGCGCGGAGAAAGGCACGAAGTACATCACCACCAGGTACATCCAGTGTATATACACAGTCACGTAGAGTGGCGACCTGAAGTCTGATGCGGTCACGCAGAACACGTGCTCGCCGTCGATGCTGCCACGACGGTACACTCGCGCTTCTAGGAATTTGGGCGCATTGTACAATAAAGCGAATACGACCGCGCCGATAGCTGCGAGTCGGGCGCGAGCCGGGGACCGCGCAGTCCGAGCCACCAGCGGCCGACATACCGCGAGCCAGCGTTCGGCGGTCAGTGCCAGCGTGAGGTAGACGCTCGCGGTTTGAGCGACGAGTGCGAATGGAAATGCGAATGGCGTCAGTCGTGGACAGATGTGGTAGTAATAGTGCCGCAGCCTGCCCGTGTACGGATAGAGGGCGCTCAGCCCGAAGAGCAGCACGGAGGCGACTATGAGCGCGCAGTCGGCGGCGGCGAGCGCCAGCAGCAAAGCGGCTGCGGGTCCTCGCATTCGACGCAAGACGGCAGCCGCGAGTACGTTGCCGGCGAGTCCTGCGGCCGCGCAAGTGTTCAGCAGAACTCCGTGCACGATGAACCGGAACAGTTTGTCCTGTTGGGAGACTCCCACGTCCGCCTCGCACTGCAGCTCGCCGTTCTCGTCCCGCTCCGGCCAGCCCCACTCGTCCCAGAGCGAGGAGTTGTTCATGACGCCCCCTCTGCTACCACCGCCCCCTCGCCCGCGCCCCTCTGTGAACAAATACGATGACGTACAAGGGGTGTCCTTGACTGCGCCGAGTCGCCAGCTCAAAGCAACTCACACATGTTCTCTACCAAAGTATTGTTTACTATGTACTAATGTATCTGTGTCTGGTGTCGTGTTTCGTAAGGACAATAGACACGTGTCATTATATTATTAAGCAGAATGTGGAGACAACGATCGAAGCCTTCGCCTTGAAGCTCGATTACAGCTTACTCACTGATTGACATAATTAATAAAGAGGCTTCTTCGGAAAATTCCGATATTATCTAAAAGCCGACTCTGTAGAGACTCGAACCACGATTCCAGCAATCGAAAATAGGAATGATTTTTTTAATTTATGAAAAGATATACAAATTTTCGTAGGCTATATCTTCAAGAGCCGATGACGTCAACTCAACGACGTAACGGCTAATTTTTAACAAAGCACTCAGATGGAGATTTTTATGTAATCGCTATATCTTAGAAAGTGCACGTGTTAGCCAGATAGTGTTGCTTGTAGTGATTCGTTCAGAATGAGGAGAACTTTTAGGTGGCATTTGCGATCCGGCCATTACTAAGTGCACTGGGTGATTCGTACGAACGTTTGGAGCTAAAATGTCGTATTACGAATCATTAGTAGACGCGCGCGAACAACAACAACAAACCAATCAAGCTCACTTCGGAAGTGCCGCGTTTTGCAGTTTGCTTTGGCTTTTGTTTGGTACTGAACTTATGCACAAGTATTTTTATTATTCTGACAACATTCTCAATTTGACTCTCGATGTCTTTGGTTTACGCGAAGACGCGGATGTTTGGTGTGAAAATATAATGGCAATGGAGTCCACTAATGTTACCTAATATCACATTTGTGGCCCCAACCGTCCGTTGCCACAGTTGGCCTTTGCTTGGGAATTGCTACTTACACGTGCATAGTCGCAGCAGATCAGTCGATGCATCTGCAACAATTAGAATTTGTCTGAGGTCATTGCTATTATCAATCACCAATCACCTGCTCATCTGCGCAATGCCGCCTTTCCAAATGGAGGTCATTCGCTCGAATACAAATTCAGTTATATTACAATTAGTTCGCTGAGAGACAATTAGTAGGCATCTCTTCAGAGCAATGTTCGGCTGAAGTGGTCGGGTTAATATTTCATAATAATATAAATTCGTCGGAATCAGCGCCAACATACACCTTATTTTGAATATTAGATTTGTTGGTTAAATAAATAAACATAAGGTTTCGCAGAATTAAGCCTCCTTCGGATGAATCTCCCAAAGCCCCGCTGACCTATTTCACAATCATTAGGACATTTAGTAAGCCCTGCATTGTCGGCTTATCGCGGGCTTTGTCGGGCTCTTGCGATTGAAGACGAGTGCGCCCAAACTGTACAAGCAGCCCTCACAATACACAAATAAGCGCAAATAACAATGCGATGGAGCACAGCATTCATTTTGATAATACTCAAATTAAATAAGGCTGTGTGTGTGTGTGTGTGTGTGTTATATAGAAATTGTATTATTATGGGATTATTAAGAGAGTTTGGAATTAGCAACAACGGAAGCGGGAATGTCTGACTGTATGTGGGACACGCGAACCTCGGCTCAATCATACTAATAATCTCAATGCAAATCGCGAACGCTACGAAACGCTACGAAGTCTTCTCGTAGCACAGGCGGCTACGTCGTAGATACATAACGACCAATTTAAGTTACGGCCTTTTGTTAATTATTTAGTCGAGTTTTCATATTCAGTTGTATGCTAATATTAATAATAGAAAACATAAAAATATCTCATTCACGTCTCGCGAGTAATGCTGTTTGGACGACGGCCAGCACGCAAAGGTCATCTTATAATATGGTGTTCGAATCGATTCCGGGCCGCAAGAGGATGCCGCCCGATTGCATTCCATCTGACTGTCACAACCAAACGTCACTCATCATCAATTAGTGCTATGTTTGTGACACGCACATGCGACCTATATGCGATTGCTGGCAGCCCCCTCCCCCCGCACACGCCCACACACCCACACTCGCTGTCACGCCGGACACGAAAAAATAGTTTTATTGCTTTTGAGATAGGACAACTTGGAAACACAACTTTATACACATGGGAATATCATACGTGCGTTCGCTTTTCCCAACGCCGCACAGTGGGACGCAGCGGAGCCGGCTGATAAGAGCTCATAAGTCATTCGCGCAGATGTGTTACGTTAGACAAATTGGGTTCGCGAGGACTTCATTAATCACATCCACCTCTGCGATGGGAGATGGCCTGACGTCATCGCGCCATTGTCTCTTACATATTTGGTGCAATTACTGTTTGCAACTGCTTTGTATATTATTTTTAATGCAATACTTACTACCGGAATATTGTTCGTCGGCCGCAATCGCCTCCGCTACACTCCTCCGCTGTGAGACGCACACTCGTCCATTCTGGTAACAATGTCAGTCACTTCATCCGAACACACGGCGGCACGTTCCCGCGGCATTCATCGCGACACCAACACGCGAGCGACGTACACCCCGCACCATCGCCGCGGAGTTACTGATTTGCCGCCAAAACTACATCCCCGCCGCTCCCTCCCGCCTCCTCTTGTGCTCCAGACGATTGTCACCAGTATGTCGAATTCTTACTAAATATTTTCACTTTTCTAATGCAAAGATGTGATCGACTAAATCAGCATCGGCTGCAATGCCACGACGCCATGCTATATTGAGGACGATTATCATGACTGCAAGGCCGAGGGCGTTTCATCATAATTTTATTATGTATCAATATACTATGACATCGTCAATGCAATTTGGCACAATGCAATGCAATGTCCATGCCTCAATTAATATGCGACCACATAACGAGTGAGTGAAGGCGCTTCCACATGCACGCAAATTAAACGCCTGATTTTACTGCATTCGTATAAATGTTCACAACTTACATTAACCCTCCGTCGTCGGGCGCGGTCGATCTCGCAGGCACAGCAATTATAAGTTCTATGAACTCTTTCAGCTTTTAGTCTGTTTTAAAGGGGGAAAAAAATTTCTATAACTGAATAAAATTTATTTCAAAACATTCCAATAAAAAATATTGATTTTGATTATCATCTTAGATCTAATTAGAAAAAAATTAATCATCAATTTTCTTAATGAGCCCGTCAAGCACATCGCGCCCGATCTAAGGAGTTTTCTAAAGAAGGGTTAAAGTGGCATTTCCTCGCAGCGTTTTCTGTGCTAAACTCAAATTAAGCAGACATGCTTGTTTCATACACACATTGTGCGAATGCGTACTCGCCACATAATTAGTTTAATCACCCGGCATATGGTGATTCAGATGAGCGCTTTGAGTCTAAATTAGGACTCCACTGGTACATCAATTTCATACAAAACTTTAGCCGTTTTCAATTTATAACAAGCAAAAGATTCCCGTGTCTAATTGCATCCTCAATAGCGGAGAGAGGCCACGCATTGAACAATTGTCACATGAACTTTTCGTTTATTAGAATTTATAATAGCATAATACGCATCAAAAATATCAGGCGTTTCTGTTTGCGCCAGCAGTGTAAGCAATGATTTAATGCATACAGATACAAATTACAAATGAAATAAACAAATAAATAGATGCGCCAAAAGTCATAAGGATGCATCCCCCCCCCTCCATCATGATGCCTTGTCATATGCATCATGAAACGAGACGGAGGTGGATCACTGAACAAGAAGTCCATGACGCCCTCTTTCCACCTGATCAATGAAACCAAACGCTTGTTTTGATCGAATTCGTTTACCTCACTTTGTACAAGGTCTTATACTATGGTCGCTACCAAACCCTCTGACATTCCTAAACAACAGTGGCGACATCTATCCGTGCAATAAAATACTATACTATTCGAATAGATGGCGTTAATGAACACATTTCATTTCTGAATTCACTGGCATATGCTTGGTTTTTCTAATTTATTTTATTTATTTACTATTTATTTCTTCTATTATTTATTTCTCATTATGTCTTTTCCATTTTTTGACGTGACAACGTCTTATAATTCGATTGAGCCGGCTGCACGCATGAAAAAACATGACTCATGCGGCGTTACCTCGCTCTGAGGCGTTCCATGTAAGGCTTGAAGTGCAAGCGAGAGCGCGGAACGAGCGACAAAGAGGCACAATCGGCCTTCGCGTTCGGCAGCGTTCGACGTTGTCACGTTCAACTATCGTCAGTAAACCGACTTGACAGACAACCGATTTTTTAATTTCGGGTTAGGTTAGCTTGATGCTTGATGATTGAAGATGGGGTATTAGAAATCCTTAGTAGAGTCCATTCCCGTGGTAATTTTATTTTGTTTTTATGTCAAAATCCTAAAATTAATTACCAAGCTTGTGGCTACTCTATGGAATACAGTCAGGTGTGTTATGTTGGAACGCACAGTGAACTGTGACATTAGATATATCATTCTTTCTGTTCAACTTTTCAGTAACATGTCCTAACATATTTTAACAAAGGCTTTCTATTCAAACAAGTAATCGGTCGTCATATTGCTGAATAAACAAATTAAAATTTTGATAATGTCAATAATTTGGTCAGTGACATTTTGTTTTGTTGGAAACAAATAGTACCTGGTGAATTTTGAAAACAATATTTTAAAACATTATCAAAATTCCCCAGTCTTCAAAATGGCCCATATTATAATTGGGTGTCCATGACAGCAATAAATACACGAGCCCAAAACCAAGAGAACACATTCATTGGACTGACTTATGACAAGTGACAGATGACAGTCTTCTTTTTAATTAATATGTTATGACATCTCCCCTTATTAGAAATATTAAACAAATAAACATCTCTCTCAGTTCTATAAATATCTGGGAGTCATAGAGCTTGGACCCAACAACATATAATTATCAGTACCTGGTTGACCGAGCTTGGCTCGGTTTATTGTTTTTGTAACCTCAAATCAAACACCTCTTCTTTGCTTTCCGCGCAAGAAATACGAGGAATTCCGCAATCTACTGAGGAGTAGAAAAACCATAATATACACGGACGGCGAACGCATCCGATAGCAAACTTATCTATAAGAAGTACGACTAACTCCATCTATTGATGAATAGAAAAACCATAATTGACACGGACGGCGAGTTGCTATCAAATATGAACACGTTCGTCAATGTAAAGCTTCAGAAAATATCCTAGAAAAATCTCAAAGAAATAATAGCATCGCTGAAAGACAAAATAGCAGTATTTATGAACGGATTAATTTCTAGCATCAGAAAGCTCCATCTAGTATCGAGTAGAAAGAGTTTTTGGGAAGCGCTGGATACTTTATTGAGCAAAACAAAGTGATATTGTTTAATTAGGTATATTTGCTTCTTAAGTAAGTTTATATTTTTTGCTTTGACAAACGCCATCAACAAAACCGTTGCCAAGAGAGATAGGGCTGCCCTACACTACTCTCCCCCTAATGAAAATCTAACAATTTTTTTTGGCCTTTTCCTAACGGAAGAGTCATCCGTGTATGCCGGTTTTAAACGATCTCTAGATACGACTTTGCTCTGTCCGTTTATATTAATCGTGAAAGTCTTATGTCCCCGAGAAATGACTGGATGTGGGCCGGTATACACAGGAGTCAACGGTGGCTTGATGATGTCGGTGCTGGTGTTGGGTTTCACGAGTAGTAGCATCTCTCGTAGTAATGGTTTCTTGTCACCCAATTCCTTTCTTCCTAATATTTTTTTAATTTTCTGCTCGTCTGTCGCTGAGCATCTCTCTATCAGCGCTTCTTTGAGACTTTCATATGTAGGTGTTTGTGGGGGCCTTAATAGGTCTGCTACTTCTCGCATGGTCTCATTGTCTAGCGAAGTGATGAGGTAATTGTACCTGGTTTTGTCCGCTCTGACGTTTGAAAGTTGAAATTGAGCTTCTATCCATAGATCTGGATCGGCTCTCCAAAACGGTGGCAATTTCAATGTGATTTTGGAGACGCCGCTAATTTGTTCATCTTGTGCTTGTGTGGTTGACATCACGTCGGGGTCACCAAATTTGGGAAGCGCTGGATACTTTATTGAGCAAAACAAAGTGATATTGTTTAATTAGGTATATTTGCTTCTTAAGTAAGTTTGTATTTTTTTGCTTTGACAAACGTCATCAACAAAACAGTTGCCAAGAGAGATAGGTCTTTTACTTTTTTACTCAACGTTGCTCTCATCGGTCACGGCATTATAGATAGATGGCGCTGATTTATGCCCATCCTATATCTTGGGAACCGAGCTTTTCTCGGACCTGGAACCTTGATAATTCGATTCCGTGGGCCGAAAAACCCCTAATCTGTAACTTTCATGAAAATCGTTGGAGCCGTTTCCGAGATCCTGATTACACATCTTAATATATATAAATCCAGTGTCATATGTATGTTCCCAGTGAACTCTTCACCAAGTCAACCGATTTCGATGAAAGTTGGCATTTTATGTGTAATTTGGTCTAACTTGAGATATAGGATAGTTTATATTTCGATTAATGGTCTTAATAATTTATAATTAACAATAAACTGATACATAAAGTTGTTACATAATTAAAAAACAATTGTCACTTATGTCATTGTGGTTGAAAATAAACAGCTTTTTCATGTTAAAACTGCATTTATATTTTATTAATAATGCAACATTTTATACGAACAACGAGAAGTAACGATACTTTGAAATCGAAGAAACGTCAACTACGAAACAATCAAATGTGCGCCTTCTGCGGAGGAGACTATCACGCTAATTTAGAAGAATGTCCAATCAGAGGCAAACGCTGTAGGTTATGCGGGAAGAACAACCACTTCTCAAAAGTGTGCATTAGTAGCGGCATAGTAACGCATAAACAGTTACGAACGAGACGCCTAGCACGACACAACACGTCTAGCGAATCTAGCGACAATGAAAGCGGCCAAACATATCCAGTGAATAAAAAAGATTCGCCAACTAAGGTAATGATACCAACTAAGCGAAATGTTGTTTGGAAGATAAATGCGCACTACGTTTGATCTTCTTAAGTCAAGCGTCAAGGAAGATCTTGACAGAGTTAGGTTATTCCAGGAATTCAGGCCATCAGTTAAAGAAACTATTCCACCAGAATATTCGATTGGAGACATAGTCTGGGTTAACAAATTTATAGGGAATTATATCAAAACGCACCAAGACTTACTCCTATCAAGTTGAAATGAACAACGGAGTAATCAAACGGAAACACTCTGATCAACTTAGGCGAAGAGAAACTAACGATGAGAACAACGATGATAATGATGTCATTCGTAACGATAACAGTTTGGAAACGAAAAACGATACTGTGAGTAACAACAAGAAGCCGAAGAATTATTCCTATTATAGTCGTGGATCAAAACGAGGTAGGGGTGATGTCAATGATCATGTTTTACCGGACACGTTCACTTATCAACCTGGTGCATCAACTCAAATCACACAACAAAATTTATCAAATGGACACGGAGACAAATCAGCTGGGCCTCCTAACGCTCAACAGCAGGATCTTGAATAGCCTCAACTCAACTCTCAACATCTGCAAAGTATTCGGAGAACCCACCGTGTCCCGTGAACACCTGAGTCAATACGCCGGTCGGCCGGATCGAAACCGGACACAGGTCATAGTCCGGCTTCCGTTTGGCGTGCAGTGCAGCATCTTTCGCGAGTTCGTCCGCTCTTTCATTTTGGGCTATGTCTGCGTGAGCTCTGACCCAGAACAATCTCACCTCTTTATTCTGTTGATCGGCTACTCGGATGTTCCTTCTCGACTCCACCGCTAGAGGGTGTCGTGAGTTGTTTGCAACGACTGTCTCCAGGGCAGATCTCGAATCACTATACACGCCGAAGCTTGTCTCAGGTCTTTTCAAGATAGTCCTCGTGGCCTCGCATATGGCCAGGAGTTCCGCCTGATAGACCGTGCAGTACGGTGACAGTTTCAGCTTGAGGGCTTTCGTCTCGGCAACATTGTTCCAAATAGACAATGCCGCTCCGACTTTGCCCTCAATCTTGCTGCCATCCGTAAAGATCCGCACTTCTTGTTTGTTCATTTCATGGACTTGCTGCTGGTCCATCAGACTTATGAACCCCAGACTCATATGCTCAGCCGGATGAGGAGCCTCGGCGTATGGAGCGATCCGCTCCACCTCCCTATCCAAGAGTGCCGGCTGGGGCACCCCCTTCTTAGCCGTGTATAGGGCGGCTGCCTCCCGTATACGGAGGTCGAGTGGGAGTATCCCAGCCAGCACCATTGCAGAGTTCAAAGAGACGGTTCGATATGCCCTTGTCAGTTTCTGAGCGAAGCCCCTTTGGACAGCGGCGAGCTGCCTTCGCACTCCCAGTTTTTCAGTGGCCCCGGCCCAAGCACTAGATGCATAAAGAATAACTGGCTCCACCGTCGCGATGTAGATTAAACGAATGATCTCAGGGTGGAGACCCCAGCTTATCCTGGCTGCTCTGGACAGCTGTTTGTACACATTCAACGCCCTTCTACAGACATCTGCCACGTGGCTGTTGAATGTCAACTTGCTGTCAATAGTGAGGCCTAGGATCTTTATCTCTTCAGACATGCCAATGCCGACACCGCCCATGCGCAGGACCGGAGTGTCATACTTTAGCTTTTTTGTCAATAGCATGGCCTTGGTCTTATGTGGCCCAAAGTTGAGCTTATTTCTGACACCCCAATCCCGAACATAGGCGAGGGCGGCATTGGCCTGTCCTTGCACCTCCAGTGCGGTGTCGCCATGGAACGCCAGGACCACATCATCTGCGAATGCTTGGCAATGGCCGCTGCCCCGTCCAAGTCCCTCCAGCAGTGGATTCAGCAGAAGGTTCCATAGTATTGGTCCACCAATGGACCCTTGGACACAGCCCTTATTGGTCTTCCTCGCGTGCTCCTCTCCACCATAGCGCAGCTTTATGCACCTGTCGTGCAAATAGCTGTCGATGAGCCTCCTCAGGTTCACAGGACAGCCCTCCTCCGCCAGTCGGACTCGAATGGCCGGCCACCAGGCGTTGTCGAAGGCTCCCTCTATGTCCAGAGATATTATTACCACGATCTTCTTTTCATTTATTTTATTCTTGATGTGCTTCATCAGGTCATAGAGGGAGTCCTCGGCACTCCTCTGTGGCATAAAACCATATTGGCGTGGACTGATCTTTTGACGTAGGTGCCACTTGAGTCGGCCCACAACCATCTTCTCCATTATCTTTCCCAGCACCGGCAGCAGTCCTATGGGCCTATACGATTTGGGATGTCTGTAATCGTCCTTCCCTGGCTTTCGTAGGACTACTACCGTTGCCTCCTTCCAGATCTTCGGGAAATATCCCAATGTGAGGCACTTGTTGGTGAGTGCCAGGAAAAATTTTGGGTCAGCTTGTATGGCGCGTTTACAAATATCGGCTGTAAAGCCATCAGCTCCCGGTGCCTTCTTGGGGTTGAAACTTTCTACCACTTCCTTTAGTTCTGTCATAGTGAACGGCGGGTCATGTTGTTCACCATGACTCGGCGCATTCACTTGAGCTGCAGCGTGTCTAATTTGCTGGTGTTCTGCATTTTCCCCAAATGGTGTGTCTTCTTGGTAGAAGGTTTCAGCCAGGAGCTGCGCCGATTCTTTTTCATCAATATCCTGTCCATCTTTTCTTAGGGGTATATCTTCCTGTCTCCTTGATGTTCTTCCTATAACACGATATATCCCCTCCCATACACTTTCCCTATCCTGTTTTCCACAGAATTCCTTCCAACTCTCTATCTTAGCTTCTTTAACCGCACTTTCATATTTTTCTTTTGCTTGCAGGTACTCGTCGACGACCAAATCTCTTCGGACCGGCGCGGCACAGCGGATGCGGCGTTTTTTCCTGACGGCGTCTTTCTTCAGTTGCGCAAGTTCATCAGACCACCATGGCGAGGTAAGTTTACTATCGAATTTTTTCTTCGGCATGGAAACAGAGCATGATTTCGTTATCATGCTCGTGTATTTGTCGACCATCAAATCCAGCTCCTCGTTCAGGTTGACCTTTCCAACCTCACTCTCTGTTATACTATTTTCGTCACTTAATTGATTTAAATTTTCTGTAAACAGCTTCCAATTAGCTTTCCGAGTATTGTACATTCTAGTGGTCCTTTTGATAGCGAAACCTTCCACTCTTGTCAACCTGATTTTGAAGGTAATTCCATTGTGGTCCGAGCTCGACACGCTGTCATCAACTGCCCAGTCTTCGATCAGCCGCAACAGATCCTCAGAGCATGCCGTGACATCCACGTGGCTGGTATACGATTTGTTACCCCGAATCGTATTAAAAGTGGGGGTGTCTCCTTCATTTAGTACCTGCAAGCCCATTTCTTCAATCGCTCCACTCATTGCCTCACCTCTGTAGTCCAGTTTGGTGCTACCCCACCAGGCGCATTTTGCGTTCGTATCGCCTCCGATCAGCAGTCTACTAGGCCCCAGCTTGCCCTCTATCACCTTAAGCTGCTCCAGGTATGGCTCTATCGGTGTATTCGGCTCAAAGTAGAAAGACACAGCGACGATTTCCCAGGCACGGGTCCGGATCCTTACCACAACGATGTTGTTCGTGGTTAGTTCTGGGCACTGTGTGACGTCTAAGTCGTGATCAAAGACAGCTATTGCTGCCTTCACAGGCCCTTCTTCCTCGTCTGTGTTCTGGAAAATCCTCGCCCCACGATAGCTTCTCATACTCGTTGCCCCACCCACATAGGGCTCCTGGAGCAGCGCGAAGGCCACCTTTCTCTTACCGGCCTCGATCATAAGTTCGCTCGTTGCAAGATCTTTTCTTTGGAGGTTAGCCTGGACTACGAGGTAGTGAGTTTCTTTGGAAGGAATTCTGCTGTGGTTTTGCACATGATCGCCAGGAGCAACCTTAGCAGTACGCTATCTCCGCTCTGGCTAGTGCGTCCCACTTCTTACGTATCGGACACTCGTCGCTGAAGGCATTATGGCCGGTGTCCGCCAACTTTGCATGCGTGCAGTTGATACACGATGGCTGCACTCCAGCCAATCGGTCTGCACATTCTTGCCTCATGTGTGGTCCGCCGCAATGAGTGCATTTCATAACCGTCTCTGTACACAGACGTCTGGTGTGCCCGTATCCGAGGCAGAGTGAGCACTGCACTAGCGGTGATTGATCTGTTACACGGACTCGTTGCAGATCAATGTGTACTCGTCCCTCCCTGGTCAAGCACTGCCAGATCTGCGGAGACACTCGCAAGACAATGTGGTTCTGCAGAGGGTTTCTGGCTCTGCGTCTAAACTTTATGTCAAATCGCTGTTCTGAAACAGGAATGCTCTCCAGTAGGTCTTTATTCTGGGTCTTCAAAGCTTCGACTATGTCTGCGTCAGTTTGCGATGCCAAGACGTCCCACATAGTTATTAGAGGGTCCTTATTTTGTATCGCTTCTACTTTAAGTTTAGAGCCAGCTGTTCTAATTTTTTGCGCGATTTTCTCCACTTCGACTTTTGAGGTACAGCCAAGAATCACTTTTTGGTCTCTAGCTTTCCTCAATCTCTCCACTTTTATACCTGTCTTCTTTGCGTCCACTGCAGTTCTAATTTTTTCCACTATTTGACCGCTGCTTTCACCTTCGCTAGAGATCACTATCGAGTGGATCGTTCGCTTGGTACTCGCGGCCATAGCGGCATAGGTCTTCGGCTCTGAAACAGGCTCCGGTGGGGAGAAGGACTGCAAACAGCCAGTCAATGTCTGAGCGTATTGATTGCTCTCAGCCATTAACTGGCTGTGGCTTTGTATACTGTCCACAAGGGCCTGCATCAACTCAGTCGACGGCGGTGTTGTGACTGCAGTGGTATTGGATAGTAGCTCAGTTTTCTTTTCTTTCAATCTCTCTTCAGGTCTTTTCTCTCCATTTTTGTCTTGTTTTATTCTTGCCGTCTCAGCTTCTTTAACAAGCGCAAACAGTCTTTCTATTGCCTGGGTGACGTTTGTTTTTATGTCCGACCTTAAGTTGCGGGAGCTAGCAAGGCCCATTTTAGCCTTCGTCAGACATGCTTTAGCTTCAGCCACTCTATCCTGATACTTCTGCTTCGGACTCTCAATTTGTTTCGTCTCTAGAGTCGTCTTCTCTTTAGGTCCTGAGGTGTTTGCAGAAAGCGGCTTCATTTGAGGGGGCGAAGATTTGGGTGTGGCTGAAGGCTTCCCCGACTCCCCTTCCCCCACACTACGTCTGACGCTGGATATCCTCGCTTGGGAAGGTCCTGCCTTCTCAGTTTGGTCTTTTGTGACAGAAGTGTTCTCCGTTGTTTTAACTGGCGACTTTATACCAAACATTTTGTCAGATGCGTCAATTAAGTCAGCTGCAAAATCTAAAAAACTCTGGATTCCTCTGAAGTAAAAATTTCTAAGTATACAATTTTAATTTTTGTCTTAACATAAAACGCTACGTATAGAGAACGAAGCGGGCACAACAACCTTGAAAACCGCGTCCCGATACACCCAACAAGGACAGAGTTATTGACGTTTGAATTTATGAGTCAATCTGGCACTTTATCTGTCACTCTGTCAAATATATTATGCTCTGAATTAGTCAAGTTTGGGCTCATTAGACAGAGAAAATTAAGATCTACTCAAAACTACTTACATAAATTTAAAATCAACTTACGCAACATTCAATCAACAAAAAACCTACACTTATACAACAAAACCGTAACTTCCCACACAGCACATAAACACACCAAACTGATCAAAACAATAGCACTTATCAATATTCCTATACTTGCATTTAACAAAACTATCACTTGTCACTAGACACAGTTGCTAACGCAGACGCACACACTCGACGCAGGCACCCGACGCGGGCAGCTGACGCAGACACTGAAGCAGCCAGCTGACGCAGACCCTGACGCAAGCAACTGACGCGGGCAGCTGACGCGGTCACTGAAGCACACTGAAGCAGGCAGCTGACGCAGGCAACTGAAGCAGGCAGCTGACGCAGGCAACTGAAGCAAGCAGCTGACGCAGACAACTGAAGCAGGCAGCTGACGCAGGCAACTGAATCACACTGAAGCAGGCAGCTGACGCAGGCAACTGAAGCACACTGAAGCAGGCAGCTGACGCAGGCAACTGAAGCAGGCAGCTGACGCAGGCAACTGAAGCAGGCAGCTGACGCAGGCAACTGAAGCAAGCAGCTGACGCAGACAACTGAAGCACACTGAAGCAGGCAGCTGACGCAGGCAACTGAATCGCACTGAAGCAGGCAGCTGACGCAGGCAACTGAAGCACACTGAAGCAGGCAGCTGACGCAGACAACTGAAGCACACTGAAGCAGGCAGCTGACGCAGACAACTGAAGCACACTGAAGCAGGCAGCTGACGCCGACAACTGAAGCACACTGAAGCAGGCAGCTGACGCCGACAACTGAAGCACACTGAAGCAGGCAGCTGACGCAGACAACTGAAGCACACTGAAGCAGGCAGCTGACGCAGACAACTGAAGCACAGCTGACTGAAGCAGGCAGCTGACGCAGACAACTGAAGCACACTGAAGCAGGCAGCTGACGCAGACAACTGAAGCACACTGAAGCAGGCAGCTGACGCAGACAACTGAAGCACACTGAAGCAGGCAGCTGACGCAGACAGCTAAACCACACTGAAGCAGGCAGCTGACGCCGATAACTGAAGCACACTGAAGCAGGCAGCTGGTGCGACCACCGAAGCACACTGAAGCAGGCAGCTGACGCAGACAACTGAAGCACACTGAAGCAGGCAACTGAAGCACACTGAAGCACACAGCTGACGCAGGCAACTGAAGCACACTGAAGCACACTGAAGCAGGTCACTGAAGCAGACAACTGAAGCACACTGAAGC